>CM034151.1:98073147-98185214 GCA_019776745.2 Taxus chinensis
TCCATACTGGGATGCCTGATGTCCGATTTCTTGGAGCTCCATCAATTCTGCATATCTGACTTCCATGGGCTCAAACTCAGCTAGTTCCAGCTGTTTCGTGAGTTCTAATGTTGGCAACTCAAGCGATATGGGCAAAATTTCCTCTCTTCCATAAACAAGCTTGAATGGAGAGTTACCTGTAGATCTTTTAGGAGTTATCCTATCAGCCCATAAGGCTGATTTCAATTTGGTATGCCAAGACCTCTGATTCTCATCAAGAGTCCTCCTAATGATCCTCAACAAGTTCTTGTTTGTAGATTCAGCCTGGCCATTACCCTGAGGGTAATAGTTTGATGAAGTACTTAGGTAGATCCTGTTCTTGATAGCCCATTCAGTCACCTTGGATCCAATGAATGTGAATGCATTATCTGATATTATTGTAGCTGGTATGCCAAATCTAGTTACTATTCCCTCATAGAAGTCTAGGATGTTAGATTCATTTGCTTCCTTGAGTGCTACTGCTTCAGTCCATTTGGTGAAGTAATCTGTGGCTGTTAAAATCCACTTGTGCCCTTGGCTCAAATTAGGATTAATAACTCCAATGAAGTCTAAACCCCATTGCATGAATGGCTGGTCAACTGAAATTGGATGCAATGGGAGGGCAGCTAGCCTCTCTTTACCTGTGAAAAATACACAATTCTTGCACCTCTTGATCCATGCATAACAATCATTGAAAATCTTGGGCCAATAATAACCAGCCCTCATGATCTTTAGAGCTGTCACTCTTGGTGCAAAATGACGACCAGCCGGTCAACCATGGAACTCTTCCAGCACATTATGAATCTGATTTGTACCAATGCATCTCAGTAGTACTCCATTCACATCTCTTTTGAACAAAACACCATCAACCAGGGCATATGGGACAACTTGCAATCTGAAGTGTCCTCTTTAGGTCTTGTTCATCTCTGGAGGGCATAGGCCTGTGCTTAGGAAGTGCATTATACCTTGGGTCCAGTAAGGAGTGGGGACACCATCATTCTCCTCTCGAGTGCTTCCTTGCTCGTGGCGGTCTTGCAACGCCAAAACAGCCTCCTTCTCGTTGTATGATTCCTCTTGTTTGCTCAAGATCAGCTGCTCACACAATCCTTTTCCTCTTACCAACTTGGTGACTTTGATCTCAATGTCATACTCCATGACACGAGTAATCCAACCTGCCCTTTTTTCATTCAAGTCTTTGTTGAGGAGGAAGTCTTTAACCCCCGCATGAGAAACTAGCAGTTGAATCTTATTGTTCGAGACTAGATGCTTGAATTTCTTCAAGCTCCTGATTACTGCAAGAACATGCTTTTTGATGAAAGAATATCTCACCTCATAGTCCTCCAGGATTTGGCTGAAGAAAGCAATTGGCTGTTCATCATTGTCTTTATTCTGCTATACCAAAATTGCAGAAATAGTATCATCACCTCCAAATGCATAGAGGATGAAATCCTTGGAGAAATCCGGGTTGATGAGAGTTGGAGCCTGTGATATTGCATGCTTGATGTTCTCAAAACTCTCTTTACCTTCTATTGTCCGTTTGAATGTAAGACTCTTCTTCAACATCATTGTTAAAGGCTTCACAAGAGTGGTGAAATCAGGCACAAATATGCGGAAAATTTTTATCCTTCCCAAGAAACTTTGAAGAGATTTCTTATGGTGTGGCAATGGAAGTGTTCAGATGGCTTCAACCCTTTTAGGATCAATTGTTAGCCCTTCCCTAGAGACAATGTGGCCCAAAAATTTTCCCTCGTGTGCCAAGAATATACATTTCTTTGGATTCAATGACACTCCGAACCTTCTGCACCTCTGAAACACTTGTCTGAGGTGAAAAAAATGGTCTGCTGTATTCTTTGAGAAGACAGTGATATCATCAAGATATATCAGTACAATGTTGTTAATCAAACCTTTGAACACCATGTCCATTGCTCTTTGGAAGGTAGCTCCATTGTTGGACAACCCAAATGGCATTTCCCTGTATGTATAAGTTCCCCATTTAGTTGTAAAGGCTTTCTTGAACTGATCTTCTTCCTTCACCATAATCTGATTATACCCTGAATAGCCATCAAGTAGTGAAAACCTCTCAGAGCCAGCAACAACTTGTAAAATCTGCTCCATGGAAGGAAGTGGATAATGATCCTTGAGATATGCTCTATTCAAATCTCTGAAGTCAACACACAATCTGATTTCCCCACTCTTCTTTCTGACTGGAACCAAGTTGGAAACCCAACTAGAATGCTTGATAGGGAATATGATTCTTGATTCTATCAACTTATTCAATTCTTTTCTCATGAGAGGCTCCATGTGAGGGTTGACTGCCCTTTGTTTCTGCCTGATGGGCTTAGTATTTGGATCCAATTCAATGGTGTGTTGAGCTAACTCAGGATTGAAACCTTTCAAATCTTCATAGCTCCAAGCAAACACATCAGGGAATTCTCGACAAAGTTGTATGAACTCATACCTTTCTTGCTCAGTTGTCATCTTACCAATTTGGAGTGATTTGCCTCTTTCTACTGAGATGGACACTGAATCTTCTCCCTTCACTTGGATGTTTTCTTTCTCCTTCCTAAACTGATCATTAGGATTGAAAATGGACTCCAAAGTAATAAGTCCCTTTGGTAGTTTGTTGGTTCTCAGTTGCACCACTTGGTCACCATACTGCTGCTCTAACTTTTCCTGATTTTTGGTTGAGAATTCAGCCTCTTCTTGCAAGAAATGGATGATTTGCTGATCATTTTCAAACACTTGCCAACTTACATTGTTATTCGGCACTGAAGGCCTCATAATCACATCGATATTTGGCTATACCTTGTCTACTTGAATGCTCTCCACAACGTCAAAGGCTGCCCCAACTGTTGCAAGCCTGTCAGTGGCTTGGTTCTCTTTCCTAGGAATGGATTTGATGCTAAAAGCTTCAAAATCTTCAATAAGATCCCATACCCGATTTTTGTAGTTCTTCAACAGATCATTTTTGGCAACATTTTTTTCTTTGACTTGGTTTACGATCAGCTCACTATCACCAAATACTTGCAAATTCTTTATTCCTCTCTTGATTGCCCAATGCAGGCCTTGCACCAAGCCTTCATATTCAGCAACATTATTACAGCATGCAAACTGAAATCTAAAAGCTGAATAATACTTAACTCCTTGAGGTGAAACCAGCATGGATCCCCCTCCTGCACCTTGTCTTCTCCTTGATCCATCAAAAAACAACTGCCATACCTCATTGTCATCTTTGTGGTTTGGCTTGGTGATGCTAGGAATAGGCTGATTTTCTTCATGTATGCAATAGACTCCTAGCTCAGATTCTTCTATTTCTTGATAAGGATCAAAAGCATGCACCTTTCTTGCCCATTCATCAAGAGTTAAATCTGGGATGCTTCCAACCTTGGTGTCAGTTTCATCAGTGCTTGGATGATCTTCTTGATCAAACGCTGAACAATTGGCATTAATCTGACTTGGAGTGTAAGGCTCAATGTGAAAGTTTGCAATAGGTTCAGACCTGATTGTGGCTTTAGTTCCATATCTTGTTCTGAACAACATGTGTGACCAATCAGCAGATAAGTAACCTCCAATCTTAGCTGTGAAATCCCTTGATAAGCATAGGGAAAAGAGTGGTGGAAGATCTATCACTAACACATCTTGCAAAACAACCACGTTGGGACAAGCATGCAAAGTAAGACTCAAGTTTTTAATCATTCCCACTATTGTTACTGCTGTCCCATCCAATTGTACTACCCCTTTGGATATGACTTCATATTGAAGCCCCAATTGATCGGCTATTTTCTTAGGCATTACTGAACTACTTGCTCCGGAATCAATCATGCAATTATGTACCAACTTGTCTCCTATGATCAATGAAACATAAAATGGAGGGGGCTTCAACATTTTACCTTGCTATCCTCTCATGATTTCCCTCCGGCTAGGTAGCATTTGTGAGCACCTTCTCTTGCATTTGGACTTGTTGATTTCAAGTTGACCAGTCCTTCATGGCAGCTTGTAGCAAATCTCTTTGGCCTGGGATAGATAGTGACTCCCACATTGATATGTTTACATTTGTCTTCTTCATCTGATCAATGATATTGAATGGAGATGAAGTATCCCTCTGCTGTCCCTTGGCCTGCACATTCATTCCTTGCACATGGGCAGTAACAGCTGACATCTGAGTTGGTTTAGGAGCTGGTTTGGGTGCTCCTTGCATGTTTGGAACTACATTTTGTTTGCCAACAGCTTGTGGAGTGGTAGAAGGTTGTGGATTACTTAAGGCCAATGGCTGTCCTTCACCCAAATTTCTCCTTTTTGACCTTGTGTTGGCTGTAACACTTTGAGAGGGTATTTGATTCATACCACAGAAATCTTCTACCTGCCAGTTTACAAGTGTGGTATCATTTGGAGCTAATTGCTGCTGGAATGTTTCTTGTTGCTGATTATTTCCTTGATTACCTTCACCCTCCACACCAGTTGCTGTCACCATCAATGCTTGATTCAAGGCACTGTTGAAGCACATGGACTGGTTATGAGGTTCATTGCATGGAAAACACCAATCATACTCTTGAGCTATATTGTTTTGTATTGGCACTAATGCTTTAGATGCAGATGTAGCATTGGGATTATAGGGCTGAAATGGTCTGTTGGTAGGAGGCCTTGCTTGATTCTGAATTGCAACTGGATTGGGTGGTCTTTGAGGATGATATGGCTACCTATTAGGCTGAGCTTAAGGCTAATACGAAGGTCTAAAACTTTGGGCTTGCTGCCTCTTAAGTGTAACTAGCTCATTACCTAAATTTTGCAATTGCTTCATGACTTCTTGAAGTTCATTTGAGGCACTAGAAGATGAAGTAGAAGCTTCACTTGAATTCTAATTTCTAGGAGTGGAAATAGGAGCCAAAATAGGTGCTTGATTAGTACTTGGGCTTTCTAAACTTGGATATAATGGCATTGGAGGCCTAAGAGCTAGCTTGCCAGCTTGAATCAAACAATTTTCAGCTCTAATGGAAATGCTGTAAGCAACGGGGATAGTTGTGCCTCCCATGGATTGAATCAACATAGAAATATCAAAATTTAAAGCTTTAAGGTAATATAGGAAAGTACCTTCTGTTGCCGGCCTTACTGCCACTGGAATCCTCTCCCAAGTGCTCTAAAATCTGAAGTTGAAGTCAATCAGCTGCTCATTGGGAGCTCTCTTGATAGTTGTTAGCTATTCCAAAAGGGACAAATTATCTCCCTTCTCTCCAAACTGCTCGTGGAGGCCTATACATAGTTGGTTCCAATTTTGGATGGAACCTGAGGCAAGACTCCTAAACCATTGCAAAGCCTTCCCTTTGAATGAAGATGCCAGTAGTTTGACAGTAACTTGCATCTCATTAATCTCATGGATTGCACAAATATTAGCAATTTCCTTGACATGATCACCAGGAGTGGTCTGATTTTCTCCAGTAAAGTATGGTATGTTCTTCAATCCTACAACTGGGATTGGACTTTGTGCATTGAGAGCAAGTGGACTGCTGCTAGTGAAATTGACATATGGATTTGGTTATCCCATCCTGATTGGTCGAAGAACTCTTGTTGATTGGATGAAAGGCCTACCAGGTGGAGGTGTTGACAAGGTTCTATTAGGTGGAGAAGGAGATATTTGAGCTCTTCTTCCCCTTCTTTCTCTTCCTGGAGATAGGTGTAGATGAACAAACAATCCTTCCTCCCTAGTTCTTGACCTGGTCTGTATTCTTCTCATAAATTTGCCAGGCTTGGACTACTGAAACCAACGGATTATGCCTCTTTTGGAGTTGCCAGATGTGCGATTTTAAAGATTCTTCAAAGCTGGAACTTACAACAAGTGCACATCAATTTTGTTGAAATGAAAGTGAAGACCTCTAAGGTCCCACCGAGCGTGCCAGAACTATTATCACCGAATCACAATACCCTTACATTTATACAAGCGCATATACTTGAACTCACGATGTGATTGGATAACATGGGTACTATCTCCAAGTTGTGGGACTTGCTACTTGAGATAGACCTCCAGAGAAAGCTGGTTCTTTCTCCTAAACTACCTGCCACAATCTACTCTAATGCAGGGGAAACTAACTGCTCTAATCTAAATTTCCAAGGAACCAAGGAGAGAGAGTTCATAAAATGAAATCCTACACTAAAGTGGTGATACACCAGAAAAGGAGGGTGTGTAAGAGTATCTTTCCAATGTGTGAGATAAAGAAGTAAAATGCACACTAGAGGGAGTGATGACAGTTCTCCATAATCTAGCAAAATGCATTCACAACAATATTCCAAACATACACAATGATAATGGATCCCTGCAAGAACATAATAATAGACATAATATTCTTGTAGAAAGATCAAAGGGGTAAGAAAATAAAAGAAAACACAGCAGGGGAAGATACATCCACAAACTTATATTTTATTGCTTCATGATATGCACAGTTCAATCTATTACAAGATAAGGGCCTGGATCGCCATGCAAGGAGTCCACTACAAGGGCCTACAGCACATTGGCTTCACAAAGCAATTTTGACAGAGCTTTGCTATATGAAAACTCCTCCCTTTACAATGAGCCCAACACCCCAATTTATAGAAAAAATGAGAAGAGAGAGAGAGGGAAAACTGAAAATCCTAAAATCTGTCCTTCCACCACTTGTAAGAGGCATTAAATGGAGTGAAATGATTATATATTACTTGCAAAAGGCTCCCCATACTATCCCAGGTGCTGTAGCTAAGAAAGAATGATGACCATGCCTCTTAATTGTACTCCCAACCACCAAATAAAAAACTGTTATGAACCCAGCCACGTTTTCTAAAAAATCTCGATCAATCTCTCATCAAATACGGAATTTCTTGATTGCTGTAAATTAGAGCTCAGAGTCAAAAGTTATGGCCTTTGAAGTTCATGGGTCAAACATTGACTTTTCTTCTTTGTCTTTGGCTGTTTCAGCTTTTCGTGTCCCACGCGTCCCTCTCGTACCTTTGTCCCGGTTGTCCCGACCGCATTCTCCTGCATCGGCCGATTCGGGCTTCCTTGTCCCTTTTTGCGGCCTTTTCACCTTTTTCGTGTCCCGCGCGTACCTTTGTCCTGGCTGTCCCAGACGAATATCTCCGAACTGCCCGAAATGGGCCATCTTTCGGCTTTTTGGCCTGTTCGCGTCCCGCACGTACCTTTGTCCCGGATGTCCCAAACTGCGCAAAAATAAAACTTGGCAATTTTTTTCCACTCTCGGCCGGTTCGGCTTTTCGTGTCCCTCGCACCCTGACTTCCCAACTATCCCGCGGACCGCCTAGCAGCTTTTCGGCTGATTCACGCCCCGACGTGCCAACTGTCCCGTGGACCACCTGGCGGATTTAATGTCCGACTTAGCCGATTTTCTTTGTATTTCGGCCTCAATCTTGGTTTTTTGCAATTTTTCCACTTTTTCTAACTCATTGGGTTTTCTTCTTGGATGGGAGAGTTAGAAAGAAGTCGAGGGGGCCCCAAAAACACGATTTCAGGCCTTAAATCAATCTATTTGCTTGGGACTAAAGAATTTGATGCATGTTATTAAAATTACCTTGAGGGGTGACTTTTGGATAACAGGAAGTTATGATCTTTTTTATACCAATGTTTTTTCTCTCTCCAGGGCTCTTTCTTGAGTTGATTGGCTTAATCTGAGTTTTATAGCTCTAAATCACTCGGGAAATCTATATTCGCTCATCAAAAGTATAGAAAGCATACTCTAAGAGAAAATGGTGACTCCATTATACCTCAGGGTAGATTGTGCCATATAGGCATGTATGTGCTTTGTAAATCTAGGTCTGAATATTCATACATTAAGCACGCCAAGCTTGTGTTTCTTCAGAAGGAGATGTTGGAAAAAGGTTATTCAGATTTTATGACGTGTTGATAACCCTCTACAAGAGAAATACAACTTGTTAGAACCTACAACTTCTATGGTAAAGTGTAAGATCACTCTAAGTCTGTTAATTCTTTCAAAATTCTTGTATGGTGTGTTAAGGGAACATGGCCAATCAGCTTGAGTATATATTCCTTCAAAACATGTATGTGGTGACAAAAAAAATATATGGATTTTTTAATCCATTTCCTTTAAAGAGTCAAGTGTGAAGGAGGAGCTATTTGAATGATAGATTGTATGTAAGGAGTTCAAGTTTAAAAACTAGTTCATAGTGGTTTTGATAAAGTTTTGAAATGACTATTCCTAAAAAACACCATTCAAATGGTGAATGTACATGAATTGACACAATTGGTTGGGTAAGTTAAGCTCCAAGGAATTTGTGTTGTCTTAAAACCTTAAAGAAATTATGAGAAGCTCATTCATATAATGCATGGTCTAGTTGTTTGACCTCTGTGCATTGTCTTTTTGAATTCTGGGAGAAATTGAAAGCATTTCAAACTCTTGGAATGCATGGAAAAGTTTTAGGGAACTCCCACAGGTACATAGGATGTGGAATTTTTGAATTTCATCTGGATATAAGATATAAATCCTTTTTTAAATCCCCTCGAGTTGGAACTGTGAGCAAAACCCTCTGTCTAGGGTTTGAAGGAGAAAAATACTCGAAAATTGATTTGTAGCTAACGAAAAATACAATTTTTTTGAATATATCTCTATATGAAGGATATAGTCACATTTAAAAAATAATAAAAGGGTTTCATCAATCCATGAACAATATTTATATGACAGTCTTCTTCGAAGTCAATGTTTCATCTCTGTGTAGTGTTATCAATATGTATTTATTGAAAATACCTCCATGTAAACCACCTAGAGCTTCATGAAATTACTCAAAAATATATTAAATGGATTAATCGATCTTGATATGCCCTTAAATGGATTTGAAGACTCAAAATATCACATGATAGGCTATGAATGAGATCCCAAAGTTGAACTCAGGTTAACAGTCTTCATTGTATAGTGCTATAACTTGTAAATTGGACCTAAGATGGTTTCATAGGATCAACATGACTCTAAAGAGAGTATTGAAAAGTTTTCTTAAGGTTTAAATGTTCATTGGTGTCTAACTTCTCCAGGTTTTAGCACAAAACTCTTGTAATGTTACCAAAATTCAATGCTCTATCTTCCTAAGAAGTTGGAGATCCATGAGACAATCTAACTTGAAGAGAGTGAATCTATGAAGAACATTAAAAGTATTGATAGTTACAAGGTTGTGTTCTCCTCATCAATCGTGAGCTATAAGGTGAAGATTTCTTCCATGGTCAAATAAAAATGAACATGTTCAAAGCACTCATGAAACCAAAAGATGAAATTTGAAATACCTCATTTTCTAAGTGAGAGAACTCGAACTAAAGTGTTGAAAGGACAATAGAGAAGAAGTTAAAAAGGTAATTGAATTTTTTTCCATTGAAGTGTGGTGTATAAGGATATATAAGAGTGATATATGAAATAGAAGTGTTTTTTCTAAAGAATAAAAAGTGTGATGAAAATATAGATATATTGAGTATGTTTGAAGAATGAAAACTATAGTGACACAAAGTGTAGGTGCTTCTTGACTAAGATATAGGAAAAGACAAAGATAAAATGCTTAACAATCTTGAGATTAGAGCTAGTGTTGTGAGATGGATAATTTGAGTAAAGTGTGATCAGGGTACTCATTTGATTAGTCAAAGAGACAGAGAATACTTCAAGAGATCAGAGAGCAGGTGTAAGAAGCTAAACATTGTATTGAAGATCAGAGCCAAAAGATGTGAATAGTGAAAGGTGCAAGTAATCAAAGAATCAACTACACTTAACTCAAGACTAGGGGCAGACAAGTTTTTTGAAAGAATAACTAAAGAGAAGCTTGAAATTATGAACTAACCAAGTATTATATTCATATATAAATCATTATAGCAAGAATGAGTACTTCAGTAAATAAGAAAATGATATGAAAGGACTACTGATTGTGACCCTTGTATGACTAAGAAAAAGTGTTGATTTGATGATCATGAAAGAAGTTGTTTGGAGGAAGAACTGAGAAGAAAAGTGAGCTGATTTAGATTTCATCATTAGTTGTGTGAGACAACAAATTAAATGTGACCAGAATTGTGAAAAACTCTTAGTTGTAGCTTAGCAGGTGGGGAGTTATAGCTTCCCTGTGAGCTGAAGCACACTAAATATTAGTTGTTGTTGAACCAAATTTTGGGAGTTTAAGCTTCTAGATAGGTTGAATCCTATTAAATAATGAGTGGAAACTTGGTCAAAATTTTGGAGTTTCAGCTCCATGTAGAGTTGAATCTCAACCATGAAATCAATGTAATTGATACATGACAATTTTGTCCCAATCCTAGTTCTTGATTTCAATGGGTTTCCCACATTAAAGTATTGTGTCACTATGTACAGTCTCTGGTTATTTTATTGTGTATGGTTTTATGTGTTCTTCTTAGCAAGTTTATGAAAATAAAAATATCTATAAAATTTTAATTAGACACCGATTCACCCCCCTCTCAGTGTCCAAGTTTCAAACAATTGGTATCAGAGCTAGGTAATACGGAATCAAGTCTAACAGGTTGGAGTAGGTCCTTCCTGGATCACAAACATGGTTATTGATGTAATTAATATAAGTATCTCAAGATACAAACATGTTAGCGAGGATGAAATATTAGATGAAGAGGACGCAAAGGTAAATATTGAAGCAAAATTGATAAGTGATTTGGATGAATTGAAATATCAAAGGAAAAAGAATGAAAAATTGAAGATAACAATGAAAGAGTATGAAGATCAGATCAATTTTTTTGAAGAAAGGAAGACATAGAAATATGAAGATGAAATCAAAGAACTTGAAGCCTAATTGGATTTAATCTCAGCCTCCCTTAAATTCAATGAAGAGGAGCATGTTGAACTCAATACTGAGTTAAAATATCAAGTTGACACAAGCTCTGAAAGTCAAAGAGAAAACTTGTATAAGATATGAAGAGGAATTGATATCTATGAAAACTAATCTAGAAGAATAAAAATAAAGGTTACAGATGTATGGAAAATTAGAAAAGAGTTTTGAGGCTCTAAATGAAATACTGGACAAATAGAAGACATCAAATGACAAAACTAGACTAGACTTCATTAAAGAGCATATAAAGAAGAGTGAAGATAACAAAGCTTGTTTAAGTGGATAGTGAAACATGAAGACAACCAAGGGAAAAAAATTCAAAAATACCCAAACCTATTAATAAACCTAATGTTTTCAGGTATGAAATAACTTTGAATGAATATTGTTTTTCATGTTATGGTTTTGGACATAAAGGTAGGAACTGTATAAAGAAATTTGAAAGAGAACACCCATGGAGAAGATGTAAAACTGATTATAGGAAGAATATAGTGTGTTTCAACTGTTAAGAAAAAGGGAATATTGTGAAGTACTGCTTAGAGGAACCATTAAGGTAGTATTGGAGAGAAGAAGACTCAAGTAGCAGAAACTATGTTCTATGTTTCAATTGTCATGGACAAAGACATTTTGCAAGGAATTATTTTAAGTATCTTAGGTATAATAACAAGTTGCAACACTTCAAAGAACAAGAAAAATAAACATTCAAGATGAAGGCACATCATAGAAGTGATAATAATTCAGCCAGGTGTGAGAAAATAACTGAAAAGAAGATCATGAGATATGTTTACAAGGTTAAAGAAGATTGTTCTAGAGCTGGGAAAGAAAAGAATGATGAGAGAGTAGTGTTGGAAGATGATGCAAGCTCAATAAAGACATCACAAATTGATGATCAATCCAATAAGAATGAAATCATGCCAAGTACCATTCATGAATAACACTCACTCATAGTCAGGAGAAGACAAGGGAATGAAACACATCATACATGTTTGAAAAGAATTCAAGTCTCGGGAAATGATGTTAAAACATCTAGCAGTACATCAAATAAGATAGATAAGGATTCAAAGGAAAGAGAAGGAAATATTGAGTCATCAATCCTTTTTGATGAATTCCTATTGTTATCAGAGAGTCTACTAAGAATGGAGTACCTTCTCTAGGATTCTATAAGGCATACTCTCTTTGGAAGAAGCATTGGTGTATTTGAAGTAAAGTCTCCATCATCAAGTGTTGATAAGAGCCTTTCATTTTGAAAATGTATTTGGAGTCAAAAGGTATTGTTGTTTCCAAATCACTGCACCCTCTGAATGGCTAGAATGTGAATA
Source organism: Taxus chinensis (assembly GCA_019776745.2). Classification (NCBI taxonomy): domain Eukaryota; kingdom Viridiplantae; phylum Streptophyta; class Pinopsida; order Cupressales; family Taxaceae; genus Taxus; species Taxus chinensis. The sequence goes on from CM034151.1 coordinate 98,085,297, forward strand.
GGACGTTCGATGTGATTGGGACATGTGGGATAACCTCTTAAGATATGGTAGTTGGGCTCGAGGTGAACCTCTAGATAAGGTCGGCTTCCTCTTCCTAAACTAAGTGTTGCTACTACTCTTAGTGTAAATAAAATGGCTATCTAGTCCAATGCTAACATTTCATGGGTTTTAGGGAAATATATTTTGCAGAAATGAAACTATACTAGGGATGGTGATGCACTAAATAAAGGGTGTTTCCAGACTCAGGAAGGGTTAATTCGAAGACGGTGTTTACACCACAAGTCAACGTCACCTACTGCAACTTAAAGAGGGTACAAAATACCATAGACTAAAAAGCACGTGTTCCCTTTGTTAAACTCGATCAGCCAAACAATTTATTAGTCTTCCAGTGAAGAATGATGAACTTGAGAAGGGTGAATAAGAACCACAACTCAACTACATGCAATAATACACCACTTGATAAGCACAAAAATTGAAGAAACTGTAATAGAAATGTGAACTTGTACAGTGTACCTACAAGCATGAGAAAAAGAACAAAGAAGTAAATAAGGATGAAAGGACCAAGATTAGTCACAAAACACACACTTTTATTACTTTAATAATGTGCACAATGCATCATACATTTAGAAGAGGTAATGGTTTCCATTACAATCTTGAAGAGGAGGCTTGAAAGTTCTTTCAACATACAAGGACAACTTGTAGAAGAAAGAGGACTCTTGAAAATTTTTCACTTGCCTACAATATCTAACTTACCAACCCATCTGACCTATTGGAACCCCTTGGAATGAGCTTCCAACTTAAATTTATAGAAGAAGGTGTCAAAAATTCCCTTCCTAAATTGAAGGCACATGATGGTTCATTTATTACAGTTGGTTGAACCACTTTAGAAAGTTCCATCATGTGTCATTAATTTCCTATTGACCTAGTTTTCCTTAATTAATTAAAAGAATATTTAAATAATAATAATAAATATCATTATTAAAATATTTAAATAAGAATATTAAATTAATTAAAATTAAATGGTGGGACCCCTCGTTGACCGGTTTGACTCGAAGAGGGAGGGGTCATGAAGAAAAGGCCAAAAATGAGTCAAACTCAGTGGTTTGCTCGTCAAGCCAACTCACCGAGTTGGACTCGAGTTATTTTATCTCCCATCATAGCCGAGTTGAGCTCCTATCTTCGAATAACTCCCATCTAGCTCTTTCTCATTCTTTCTGAACTCCATTACCTCCTAATCGGTGAGCTTCGCATGATTTTTTACCAAGTTATATGCATCAAGCAAAGATGCTCTCATCTCCATCAATCCCTTCCATCGGCTTGGTGCCCTTAACTCCTCGGATTACATCATGCTTGAACTCGATGTCGAGTCCTCCGTGAGCTCGACTTGGTGAGTTATGTCAAATGGGATTGATTTTCTCCATCCTCAATCGAGTGAGTTCTTCAAATCAAATCATCTTGGCATCGAGTGACTCACCCCATCTCAGTCTGATGATATTCTATCTACGAACATAACTCATTGTTTTAGCGAGCCATTAAACCTCCACTTCAAACATACTCACCACAGGATTTTACCAAATAATTGTAAATGTCAAGCCAACTAGATTTTTTTTCACTATTTTTTACTCGAATCATCCTTCACATAATGATTCTTGATCAAGAAATTCCAAAACTCATCCTAAACATTTCGAAGTGGGATTCCTGCTATGAGCTTGGCTAAGATGAAAGTTCACTAACATCAAGCTAGAATTTCTACTGCAAGATAATTCCATTATGTGGATTGGTTTCTTATTCAACTAGTTTCGAGTTCCAGGCGAGTCACGCTCCTCTTATACACTGAATCAATCTATGTAACCTTTGCTCTACAACCTATCATATGCATGAATACCAACTTGGTCCCTTAAATGCCATATGCTGAGCTTGAATTATTATTCCTTACTTGAGGAGTCCCCTATTGCTTGAGTGTGATTATGCACGATGCCCATTAGTTCGAGCTTCAAATTCTATCTATCTTAGGCTGTTCATTGTATATTTTCAATGTTCCAAGTTTGAGGTTTTCTGTTGTGATTTCATGGTTCCATTCTTGCAATGCTCCTATATCCTTGGGTTCAACCCTCATAATGACATGGAGAGATTTGAGAATAGCTTTGGAAGTTCCCAAATATGTTGAGAAATGGTGTGCTCCAATGAACATTGTACTCCATCTGAGCGAAACGAGCTCTTACCATTGAGTATCTTGGCACCACAATAACTCACTCTGAGTTTATGTTTCCATTTGTGTCATCTGAACACAACATTAATGCATTGAGCCAATATCATCATTCCATCCTTGATTACTGAGCTCTTCATTTCACCATATGAGTAACGTGGTCAGGCTTATCTCAACAAAGAACTCAAATGAATCGAGCTCTACCTACTTTTTTCCAACCATTCTGGGATCAGCATCAACTTTGCCCTCCGAATTCTTCTTGCAAGCTCACCACCTTGTTTGTTCTTGAGCCACTTGATGGTAGCTTGGTTCGTATTCCTGCTTCATATAACTCTAAGCCGTTTTCATTTTAGTCCTGAATTGTTCATCTTGTTGAGCCAACCCACAAGCCATGAGCTATTTTGAAATCACATCACCATGAGTGAACTCCTCACTGAGTTGAGCTACCACATTTTCCTTGCTGGATTTTGAGTCGTGAACTCCTGAATTGAGATCACGTTCATCTCTATTTTCAGCTTAAAATAGTTGATGCCAAGCTAACCCATTTCCTCTTGACGAGTTGGTGATATTCTTGACAACGATCCCCACCATTTCTACTTTGTTTGCATCATACGATTGTGAGATGGCTCATACCTATAGGATTTCTCTTTCAGGCTTGTCAAGGAAATCATCTTTACATGCTACATCCTGAGAAACTCATTCACAAAACCGAGCCATCCTTAAGTGATCTCATTCTCTTCTAATGGCTTGAGATCCTTTATTCATTCTTATGTTGATTTCCCCAGGTGAGTATGTCTACAACGCTAAGCCTGATACTCTGAGTTCATCTCCAAATGAAGAATCATAGATCCCCCAATGTTTGGTTATGATTTTAAAATTCTGAGTGAACTTTATCCTTTCTTACCCTCTGAACTGGGCTCCATCGTTCAAACTATGTTATTTTTATGAGCTTGGCTGGTCTAACCCAAATCCCTTAGTTTGTAGCTTGATTCGAAATGAGCTCACCATGTGAAACTCTTTCGGGGTACACTCCATAAGAGCTAAGCTACTATCAAGCTAGCTTGAGCACTAGCCTCCACCTTGCCTAGTGAGTTCGGGATGACACTCATGAGCCACCTTTCTCCCTGAGGTCTTCTTACCTTTCCCGTCTTTGATCAAACATGGCCACACTGCTCAACACTTGACTCGATCCTCCACTTTTGGTGTTGTATCTTAACCGCTTACTTACATGGTAGATCACTCACCATGACCCGGTCAACAACCCCCTCCTATGGTCACGCCGATTCGGGTGGTAATTTTCTGGTAAACCTGACATGTCATTCTCTATGGCTCAGTGATAAATCCTAGTATTTCTCTAAGATATTTCCACCATTGGCTCCTTGTGCTTAGGATCCTGGCATGTATTTTGTCATGCCAATCTTGGAAATTTTGGGCTTTGGAAACCTGCATGTCATTTTTTCATGCCAAGCTTGGCATGGAATTTACACCATGAAATCCCATAGTGGGGAATCCAGAGCTTTGAAACCATTCTTCCCACATCAATGTATTGGAAAATTGCTCTCAATTTCCACTCATCTGACCAAATTTCTACACTAACCCAACTCCACTCCATCTAGATCACCCACATGAGGTATCCTGTGCCACCTCACATCATCTCAACTCGATCGATGGAGTTAACTTTCCTATGTCACATTTGAGCCAAGTCATAACAAGGCATGTCTATTTCGAGCTTGCATTAGCTCTCAACGCGACCCAACCTGTGTAACCACCGATTTAAAGCTCATCGAGTCCTCCTGGATTGAGCTCAACCTCGATTCCTCCTACACTTTTTATTTTTTTATGCGAGCTCGAGCTGTGCATTCCCTTGACTCACAATAGTCGAGATCAATTTCCTCTTTCCTCCCAATGAACATTCCAACCTTCCTCTCAAGGTATTTTATAGCTCGATATAATCATAATTAACTTGGACCATTTTGAGTACTACTTTCCTTGCATCTATTCAAAAACATCATGCCTATGAGCCACTCTTGCAAACCCAAGTCACTTGATAATCTACTCATGCCTTGATGCATTACATCCAAATACCTAGGTTTTATTAACGATCTGTTCCCTCAAAACATTTTAACCGAGTTACATTAAATTGAGCTCTCTCAAGAGCTCTCACCTGAGCTATGCCAATGCCTCATCCTGAATTCTCCCATAACCTAATGTTCAGTTGACATATTAAATGCCAATATCCTTGTTTATAGTTTGTCCTTACGATTCGTATCAAGAGTTCTCAACAATTCAAACACCGAGCTCCTGATACCACACATTAAGTTTAGAGTACCTCACCAAATAGAAAAACGACGTCATATTGAGCTATCAACCTAACTTGTCTAAGTTACATTTTTCTTGCAACCTTACCCAATATTTTATCCTCAGCAAATAAACATTAGCTCTCTGGAGCTTATAGGGATTCTCATGCTTCTTCACTTACTTATCTCACCGAGAAGCTCACTAAACTTCTTAGTGAGGCTATCTCTATCTCAATGTTACTTGAGCCTAGTTAGGTTGATAGCTCAATTGATTTTATTTGAATTTTGAATTTTACGGGACCCTTTTGTACTTTGGGGAAGTTTTGAGCCTCTGAGACACAAAATAAGGAAAAATAACTAAATATGGTTTAAAAATGATCTTGAACCTTCCAGAACACTGTAATTGTTCTTCAAAGCACAAATTTTTTCATGTAGCCCCCAGTTCTTTCATGAATACTTCCCTGGTCCTAAGTTCTTATATACCCACGTTGTTCAATTTTACCCCAAGGGAAAAATTAGATAACAGGTATATTTTTTAATCTATTTTTCTCTTTAGATCCTTGTTATATAGGGTGTTAACATAAAGTATTTGAAATGTGTATAGTTGAAGTCATATGGTATGATAGATATGTCCCATATCAATCCTCTAAAATTCTGGTCAAGGGAATTAGTTTATGATGTCTCATCTCAATCTCCAATAAAAGTCTCTTAGCATTCTAGGAGTTTGTCATTCTACCAATGTATATTATCTTTTTCAGTCATGTGTTATGTTGCTAAAATATCAAAAGGTGAATCTTGACCATTCATGAATGGTTAGAGTTTAGGTGTTTTGTGATGTGTGTCTATCCTGTGATAAAGGAATATTGAGTCTAGTTTTTTATGCTTATGTCATAAAAATGTCATTGGTGAATGCATGTCCCTCTGTCAAGTTATCTTGTGGAATCTTCTCTATCATGATCATATAATAATAAATATAAAACAGTATAAAGGAGTTAAGGTCATAGTCATGAAAATTAAGAGTGTTGAAAATACTATATTGCATTGGTAAAAGTTTCAATGTCTTAAAATGTGTATGACTAGTTTCAAATAAGTTTCAGACACAGTCAATATGTATTAAGGAAGTGTGTAGGTGCCCAAGTGTGTATCATCTCATGTTCCAGTTAATCAAAAGTGCTATGTATAATTGAAGGCCATCATACTTCTCAAAGTTGGTAATGTGTTATAAAGGTGAAAATGCACACTCCTAGGGGGAGTTTGGTTCTTGATGATCATTAGTATTGAGATCTATGATAAAGGAACTATCTTATAGCTTGATTTTGTTGTTCCTTATGAAATGTTGATGATTGGTCTTAGATGGAATGTATATCAAGGTCTATGCATGGAATTATGGATAATCTTCATCAAGGAATTAAATTATTTCACCTAAAATCTTATCTCAGAGTTATCAACATTACAGATGTTAACCAAAAGTTGGGTGTTAACATGCATAGTAGAAGATAAGTATCTCAAATATTATGCAAGGTCACTTGTTGATTATCATTTATCTCAGGTATTTAAAAGTGTCATTGTTCTTGAAGGTTTATTGTTGGTCAAATATGTCACAAAGTTGCAAAAGGAAAAGCCACAGATTGGTAATGTCAACTCAAGTTTGTGCTGGCCCAAAACCAAAACTATAAGAATTAAAGAGTCAAAGAGTATGCTTTAGGATTGTTTATGCATCTGAGTAGTCTGATTTGGTATAGTTCTAATCAGGGAAGTCATATAAATGTGCTTATAAAGTATTGGGTATAGTGATCATTAGAGAAAAGAAAATAAATTTGTTTATCTTTGATATTGGAAAATTTATAGGCTACTGGTAAGATTGGATTGTGAGAAAGGTGGAGGAAAGAACTCAGTAGGATTTTCAGCCTTTGGAACAAAGTTTCAAGCCTTTTAGAGAATATTCATTCTTCTCGGGCTCATAATTGCCCCTAAGCTAGGGGTCGATGATTGGAGGTTGAAACCAAAAACATTTTCTTTGAAATTTGCATCAAGGTACTGTGAGTAGGTCTACTTAGGGACTATGAACGAATTTTAAATGTCTTCCATTCAAGATGGGAGTTTTCTTTACCAGTACTAGAAGAAAAAAATGTGCAAGGTGAAGGGCTAGAAGAACCAAGCCACTTAATAAAGGAACCAAGATGTACCAGTGGAGTCATAGTATGAAATTTGAAGCATAGAACGAAGGAAATAATGGGTTTCTGAATCTACCCTCATTTCATCTTTAATGTGCCTACATTAAGAGTTATACATGATAGTCCTTTTTACAAGACCTAGTTGAGGTTTTGAAAAAAAAAAAAAAAGAAGAGCCACAAGGAGTTGTATGTTGAGTTGAGATCAAATATTTTGAGGGCATATTTAAGTTATAAATAATGAACTACTGAATCTTTAAAAAACTTCTAGGTATCCCTATAACCATAGATGCACTAGTGTAGAAGATAACCATGTTCTTAAGGCAAAAAAGGGTAGTTTTGATAATTGAATGTAAATAGATTCATTTGAGGTTTTGTGTGGTATGTTAGGAAATAAGAGATAAAATATGCAGAATAATCCCTTACAGAATCGTAACAGTAGAAACTAATATGCAAAAAATATTATAGATCTCAAATAAAAGTGCAGAATAAATAACACAACACAGAGAGACAAGATTTAACATGGTTCACCCCAATTTGGGCTACATCCACCAAGAATCACTTGCTCAGATTTTATTACAAGCCTCCACTCTCTCAATACAATACCTAGATCCGTTTGGAGCTATGCTCAACAAACTCTACAGAATTCACACCCCGAATTCAAAACACATCTGCAATACATTTGCTTGTATTTCTATCATATGCATAAGACCATATAAATAGACAACTGCTTAAGCAGTTTGATACAAAACCGTGGGTATCAAAACCATGGGCAAAAAACAAAACCATCCCATAAACCTATGGGTAGCCAAAGAGGGTTTTACAAAACAATGGGTACTCAAAAAACCATGGGCCCAAAAACAGCCCATAACGGTTACCCATTACCCATGGGTTAATAAACCACCCATGAAAATTTGCTTCGGGGGCTTCACCCCTCTGAACCCCCCTGACCCGCTCACCCGGCGAGCAGGACCACCGTAAAAATACCCGAGTGTAACACATAGAAGGTGTACCACACTCTAACATGAAAATAGGCTCCACAAACATAACAATCTCCCACTTGGAGACTGATTTCCACTGAGCAAGCTTCTCAACCCTTCACTGTCATCCGCGAAGGCCAACCAAAGCTGAACATAGCTTTAGTTTATCCCTTGTGACCACCTTGGTCATCATGTCTGCAGGATTCTGACTGGTATGAATCTTCTCCAACTTCAACTTATCTTCCTCCAAAGTCTGTCTTGATGAAGTGATATCTCAACTGTATATGCTTCATCCTAGAGTGGAAAGCAGAGTTCTTAGCTAGGTGTATAACACTCTGACTATCACTATGTAGCTTACATTCCTCCTTCTTATGCCCCAACTCCTCAAGTAATTGTTGTAACCAAATCATCTCTTTTCTTGCCTCTATGGCAGCAACATACTCAACCTCCATGGTTGACAAAGCCACTAGCTTCTGTAGTCATGAAATCTAGCTCACTGCTGTCCCACCTACAATATAAATATAACCTGTCGTGCTCCTCCTGTTGTCTACATCTCCAGCCATGTCTGAATCTACATAACCATGTAAAGTGGTGTCTGATCCACTGTAGCACAAAACTATCCCTCATGGTCCCTCTCAAATACCGAAGGATCCACTTTATTGCTTGTCAATGCTCTTTACCTGGATCACTCATAAATCTACTCACAACTCCCACTGCATGGGAAATATCAAGTCTAGTGCACACCATAACATACATCAAACTGCCAACTGCTGATGAGTAAGGTACCTTGGACATCTAGTTTCTTTCCTGCTCTGTCTTGGGACACTGCTCCTTTGATAACTTAAAATGGCCTGCCAAAGGAGTCCCAACCAGTTTAGCATCCTGCATGTTAAACCTGTCCAATACCTTCTTAATGTACTCTTCCTGAGATAAAGTCAACTTCAATTCCATTCCTTCCTATCTCATACCAAGGAGTGCCCCCAAATCCTCATATCCTCATACCAAGGATTTGTCTGCCTGCCCCCCAAATCCTTCATATCAAAGGATTCACTTAGCTATTTCTTGAGTACTTTTATTTCATGCATGTTTTTACCTGCAACCAACATGTCATCAACATACAAACACAGGATAATATAACTTCCATCCTCAAATTTCTTTGTATACACGCAATGGTCAGAATGACATCTAATATAACCTTGCTCCATCATGAAGCTATCAAACTTCTTATATACCATTGACGTGGAGCTTGTTTCAAGCCATACAAGCTCTTCTTCAGTTTACACACCATCTCCTCTTTACCTTTGACCTCATAGCCCTCTGGTTGCTGCATATATAGTTCCTCCTCCAAATCACCATGGAGAAATGCAGTCTTTACATCTAACTGTTCTAAGTGCAAGTCTTCTGTTGCCACTATTCCAAGAATAGTTCTAATAGAAGTCATTTTTACTACAGGAGAAAATATCTCATCAAAATCTATACCTTGTTTCTGTGCAAACCCCTTGACCACCAACCGGGCCTTATATCTTTTCTTTCCTCCTTCAGTCTTTAACTCTGTACACCCACTTGTTTTGCAATGCTCTTTTTCCTTCCGGTAGCTTCACCAAATCCCAAGTCTGGTTCTCCATGAGAGACTTATGCTCCTCATCCATGGCTTGCTCCCACTTCTTACTGGCATCTACCTGCATTGCTTCATCAAAGCTCTCTAGCTCTCCACTATCAGTGAGTAATAAATAATAAAGAGAAGAGAAAAAATGTTCAGGTTCTTTTCTTACCCTAGAATACCTCCTCACTGTAGGAGTTTGGGGTTCTTGTTGAGTAGGTTCCTGAACTGATTCATGGGTCACTTTCCCATCCGGAAGATCCTCTACCACTGCATATTCTTTCTTGGATTCTTCCCTATTTTCCTGCAACTGTTTCTTATACATGAATTTCTCATTAAAGACCACATCCCTAGACCTGAATGATTTTCTTGTCCTTAATATTCCAACATTTAAACCCAGATTCATCACCACCATAACCAATGAAAGTACATTTTTCTGATTTAGCCTCTAGCTTGGTCCTATCATCCTTGTCTATATGAACAAACCACCTCACATCCAAAGAATCTTAGAAATGAATAATCAAATTTCTTACCATACCATGCCTCCTCAGGTATGCCTCCATCCAAGGCACTTGAGGGTCCTCTGTTTATCAATTAGATAGCTGTGCTCACCAACTTCTGCCCAAAAAGAAAGAGGCAGTCCTGCATGTAACCTCATGCTCCTAGCACATTCCATTATCGTTCTGTTCATCCTTTCTGATACCCCATTCTGCTGTGGATTTCCTGGAACTATATTTTTCCTGTGGATTCCATTCGTAGAACAATAATCATTAAATTCATTACTACAATACTCCCCTCCATTATCTGACCTAAGACATTTTAGCTTAAGACCTATTTCATTCTCTACCAAGGCTTTCCATTTAACAAAAGTGTCAAATACATCAGATTTGTTTCTAATACAATAAACCCAAACTTTCCTTGTTGCATCATCAATAAAAGTAACATAATAACTTGAACCCCCAAGAGATGATACCTGAGCTGGCCCCCACACATCATAATGTACCATCTCTAACTTACTCTCTTTCTTCGTAGGTCCAACCTTGAGAAACCTTACTCGCTTCTGTTTTCCCATATATGCAGTTCTCACAAAAATCCAAACCTGTTTCTGTATATCCAGGAAAATTTTTCTTTATGATGTTAATGCCCTTATGGCTCATATGACCGAGCCTATAGTGTCATAATGTTGTATCTGCATCTAAAAGCCACAAGATTACAATCATTAGTACTATCAGTGGATAAATACAAGGTTCCAACCTTCTTACCTCTTGCCACCATAAGAGCACCCTTGGTAACCTTCCAAGAGTCAGCTGTAAATATCACAGTACAACCATCACTTCCCAATTACCCCGCTGATATCAAATTTCTCCTTAATGTAGGCACATGTCTGACATCCTTCAATAGCCATGTATTCCCATTCTGCATCTTAACCTGAATAAAACCTTTTCCAACTATATTGCAAGGCTCATCATCACCAAGAAAAACAAGCCCAAAATCCCCTTGAACATAATCAACAAAATAATGCCTATGTGGAGTAGCATGAAAAGAAGCCCCTGAATCTAAAACCCAAGATTCAGTAATATTATGCAAAGAAAGAATCAAAGCATCCTGACATACATTACCCGATGCCACATTTTCCTCCTTTTTTTCTTCTTGTTGTTTCTTCTTGTCCTGAAGCTCCCAACAGTCCTTCTTTGCATGCCCAGACTTTCCACAGTTCCAACATACAATCTTGGTCTTGGATTTTGACCTTGCCCGATCTTTCGATTTTCCACGGTTTCCTCTATTCTTCTGTCTCCCTCTAGTTTCCATTATCAAAGCATTCCCTGAAGTAGAAGCTTTTTCTTTGCATTTCCTCACTTAGAATCATCCCTACAACATCTTCAAACTTCAACTTCGAGTTAGCTGGAACCGAGTTACGTACCGCCATTACCAGGCTATTCCAACTTTCAGGTAAAGAGCACAAAATTAATAAAGCCCTAACTTCTTCATCAAATTGTATTGTAACCGAAGCTAGCATATTCACAATCATATTGAAATCATTTAAATGATTTGCTACTAAACTATTCTCAGACATCTTCATATTAAACAACTTTTTCATTAAAAATATTTTGTTAGAGGTAGAGGGTTTTCATACAACTTCCCTAATGCACCCGTTAGATCTTTTGTAGTATTTTCCTTTAAAACATTAAATAATACCAAAGATGCAAGACACAGCCGGATCGTTCCAAGTGCCTTTCGATCTAACAAATCCCATTCCACATCTGTCATACTCGAGGGTTTGTTCACCTTCTCAGACAACGGAGTATAAAGATCCTTCTGATAAAGTTAATCTTTCCATCTGCATCTTCCAAAGACTGAAATTATTCCCATTAAATTTATCAACCCTAGATCTTCCATCATCTGCCATAGCTCCCACTCAAGCTAAAAACTTTCCCTGTGATTCAACACTCCAGCAAACCAAACTAGGCTCTGATACCAATTGTTAGGAAATAAGAGATAAAATATGCGGAATAATCCCTTAGAGAATCGCAATAGTAGAAACTAATATGTAGAAAATATTACAGATCTCAAATAAAAGTGCAGAATAAATAACACAACACAGAGAGACAAGATTTAATGTGGTTCACCCAATTTGGGCTACGTCCACCAAGAATCACTTTCTCAGATTTTATTACAAGCCTCCACTCTCTCAATACAATACCCAGATCCGTTTGGAGTTATGCTCAACAAACTCTACAGAATTCACACCTGAATTCAAAACACATCTGCAATACATTTGCTTGTATTCTGTATCATATGCATAAGACCATATAAATAGACAACTACTTAAGTAGTTTGATACAAAACCATGGGTATCAAAACCATGGGCAAAAAACAAAACGTGGGTATCCCATAAACCTATGGGTATCCAAAGAGGCGGTTTTACAAAACAATGGGTACTGAAAAACCATGGGCTTAAAAATAGCCCATAATGGTTACCCATTACCCATGGGTTAATAAACCACCCATGAAAATTTTCTCCGGGGGCTTCACCCCTGAGCCCCCTTCCATTGGGGGGATTCACCCCCCCGAACTCCCATTAACCCGCTCACTGGCAAGCGGGACCACCGTAAAAATACCTGAGTGTAACACATAGAAGGTGTACCACACTCTAACATGAAAATAGGCTCCACAAACATAACACTTTTTATTTAGAGGGACTTTTTGAACAATCTCACAGCAAGTGATCCTCAAATAGGATATGGACACCAAGAATTCCACATTGAGTGTCATAGAAGGAAGTGATGTGTGCTTGTAAGGATGTTGTGTTTCATTAAACCTTTTAACTTTGGCAAGTTCTTGCGGGAACTTGTTGAGTCTAGACTCATGAAGTGGGGGTTCAAGAGAACAGTGGGCCTATAGTTCCTTATGACATGGATTTACAATGTATGGAATCGGTGGAATAATAATTCTTCTTCTTCAAGCGAAATTGTTATTGCTCACTTCTAGCATCTTGCTTCTATGAAATTAAGGACTATAAACAATCAGAATTCATCTTCAGTTCTAGGAGCTCAATGCTCAATGGTGGTTGAAAAATGTGAGAATTTGAAGGGGAAGTATCCACAAGATTTTTTATACTCATTTCCTGGTGAACTTCGAAGATAGATCTGGATGGTATAAGAGGAGGCTTGAGAGAAGAAGTATGGATTATCTCTAATTTGTTCTTACTGATTTTATGAATCCTTGATATAGTTGGGATAAATGATCAACACCTAAAAAGATCTTCTCAACCTGGTGATGTCTTCCTTCAGCCATCTTATAGACCAACTCTCTTGAAGGTAGAGTTGAATGTTGAAAAGTTACACATGCAAAAATCAGCAATGTGTCTGAATCAGCAATGGACTTTCATGAAATCTTTTTTCAGGGGGATTTTTTCCATATTTAATTTTTTGTATTTTGAAGGACCTTACAGCTGAGTGTATCTCAGGTGTAGATGCTGCTAACATGTACCCCAGGGGTGAGAGTGCCAAGTTAAACATGCTTGGCGAGAAATTTTTTTGGGTGGATGCTAACCAGGTTGTTGTATTTCTTGCCAAAACTCTAGAAATCTATAGATCCCTCTACTTAACTGGTGCAGACTTTCGCATATGCATGCACAAGAAAATGTGGATTTCTATGGTGACCTTGTATGATCTAAGGATCTAACAGGGGCACTCCACTAACCCTATGACAAAGCTAGCAATCTCTTTCTAGGTAAGACTTGTGTCCATGAAAGTAGGAAAGGGAGTGAGAATTGAGGTAGGAGACCCTAATGTTGCATTGGTAGGTGTTGTAGTTAATGTCACTACGCACATTTATGTCAAAAGTATCAGTCACATGTCATTTATTAGAAGAAACAACTTAGTGGTAAGAATCATTAAGACCAAGATGAAATTTAATGAACACTTTAGTATCAAGAAATCATCTGTGGTCTCAAAGTACTACAGGATAGAAACTCAGTCTTCTTGTATTAATTTCTCAAACAAAAGTTGTACATAGTGGAGAAATGGCTAGTATAATTGAGCTTAGGGGGGAAAGTAGAAGTTAAAAATGGCTGGTACAATTTATAGCATGTACAATGCAGCTCTTGGAGTGAGTTACAAGATCAATCGCCAACCCTTTGAAATGGGAATGGCTTTACAATTATAGAGTAGACTTAATTAAGCCTAGTTCTAGAGCCTCATGACCTTTTGAATACCTTGATAGTCGGTCATTAAGAGTGTTCATATTCCACTGTAAATATTCAGGAGGTCCCTAGGGATAATAGTCAAGGTGACTGTATGATTTACATTATATTTTTAAATTCAACTAAGCTCATGGATTAAAAATTGCAAACCCTCAATGCAAAAATATAACATTGAAGAGAGAGAGAGTTGTATGATTGAGCGAAGAGAGAGAGAAAGAAGTTTGAAGAAGAAGAAGAAGAATAATTATGTGCGAAGGCTAAGTTACTGTAGTGTGAATAGTGAGCTCCATTCTCTGTGGTGATTCATGCCACTATGTGATCCTGAGAAGGCTTGATAGACCCATCCACTTTGGCTTCATATCTCCCTTAGGTAAAATCAACTTACTATTTTTAGTTAAGTGTGAGAAATGCGAATTGAGCCCTATGTATTCTTATCATGCTGGAAATGTATGCAGCTCAGTTATTCCTCTTTCTCCCTACGTTTCCTCATTTTTTTTGAGATCAACTTTCTATTTTTAGCAGGTGCTTAAGGGCCCACTTAATATGTTTTAGTAAGTTTGAAAAAAATTGGTTAAGATTCTGGTGAAGTCTCAGCCTGTAGTGCACCTACCAATGTCTTCGTCTCTCTCTCGCAGGTTCTTTTGTTGAGTGACTTTCCTGATTAATATGCAGTTTCCTATGTAGTAAAGCTGCTATTTTTAGATATATATTGGCTTCTGAGAAGTATGGATTGACTCCTCTAAATCAAAATGGTGACTCCATTATACCTCAGGGTAGTTTTTCCCATATAGGCATGCACCTGCTCTGTAAATTTTGGGCTAAACATTCCCACATTAAGCAGTCCAGGAGATTGTGTAAAATTAGTAGGAGATGTTCAGACCTGGCATCTGCATATTTAGATGCGGCATCCATTGATGGACCCTCTACAAGATTTTAGGTAACTGGTTTTGGAACCTCCATTTGCAAATGGTAAATGGTAATATCACTTTGATAGTGTGTTAATTCTTTCAAAAGTCTTGTATTATGCTGTTAAGGGAGCGTGACCAATTCTAGTTTCAGTATATATGCCATCAAAAACTTGTATATGACGTGAAAAAATTAGATTTTTTCTTCGTTGAGCTAGAAGTGGGATTTCCTTCACTATGGATGCTCTATTACATGAGAAGAAGGATATTGTGAAAGATTGATCATAATTGTAAGAAGGATTTCTTGACGAGAGAAAAAGAGAATCTTGTGAGGAAGAAAGTATTGTACATCCATTAAAGGTGTGGAAGATTGTAGATTTTCATTGTATATCCTCTGTGAAGATTTGATTAACATATTGGTTGTTTCTTGGTGTACGTAGCCCACACTGGGGGAAGCTCGTTGTATCTTGTGTATTGTTCTGTACGCAAGAGTTAGTTAGATATGTAAGTACAATTGAAACTAACACCTAGTAGCTTCAATACAATGTTAAACTAAACATATGCATCATCATGCTAAGAGATTAAGAAAAGCTTAATAATAATGGCATAGATTTGATACCAAATGATAGAATAGAATAAGATTGCAATGACCAAAGAGGGATGGAAGCCTCACAAATATTATTGATCATGAAATCAGATTACATAACAATGCAAGAGCTGTAATATTTATAGGTTTTAGACAGCCTCATATGGATAGACATGACACCCTATTAGGCACCAACTACGAGATGATAAGACCCATCTCACATACACATGTAATTACTACTAATACCAATATTGAATGTTATCCAACATAACAATATTGAATGCAAGTCACTAGACTAGAGTGCACATGTTGCACATTATTAAATAAAAGACAATGCAATAAATATGCCTATGCTAAATTATGCTAACATTCCCCCCCTTAATTTTGCATAGTTTCCAATGAAGTGGAGAGGAACTCTCTGAACAGTGTGAATTTTTCACGTGCAAGTGACTTAGTGAAAACATCTACCTTCTATTCAGCTGTAGGATAGAACTGGAGCTGTATGTTGTGCTTCAAGACATGCTCGCGTATGAAATGAACCTGTACTTCAATATGCTTGGTTCTCTCATGAAATACTAGATTGCGAACAATCTTCAGAACTCCTTCATTATCAACATATACTGGAGTAGATTTCTGTTGTGGTAGACCAATTCCTTCCAGTATTCAGCGTAGCCATATTGCTTCACAAACAACTTCACTTGCAGCTCGATACTTTGCTTCTGTAGTTGCTTCCCCATGATATTGGTCCAGATCCCATAAAGAAGACAAAGCCTGATGTTGACTTCCTATCATCTGTGTTTCCTACATGATCTGAATCTGAATATCCTGTCAAGAAGAAGTTGTCATTCTTCTTGTACTCTAGACCAAGGTCAACTGTACCCTTTAGATATCTCAGTATTCTCTTTGCTACTTTCTAATGACATATTTTCGGTTCTTGCATGAAGTGTGATAAATAGCTGACTGCAAAGCTGATATCTGGTCTAGTATATGTCAGGTAAATGAGACTCCCGATCAACTGCCGATAGAGAGTTACATTCACTGGTGGTGATGGATCGGAATAGATAACTGAAGTCTTGATTCTATAGGTGTAGCAATAGGAGTGCAGTCCATCATCCTGAATTTCTCAAGTGTTGTCTTGGTGTATTTCAACTATGACTTAAAGATATGATTTTCTTTTTGCCATACTTCCAACCCAAGACAATAGTGCATGAGCCCGAGATCTGTCATGTCGAACGATCGATTAAAATCCTCCTTTGTTGCATCGATCATCTTCATAGAACTACCTGTGATGACTAGATCGTCAACATAAAAAACCACAATGATGATCTCCCCCCCTTGCTTTTTTAAGTAGAGATTGGGGTCATAAGGATTCCTTTCGAATCCATGACTTATGAGATGCTCATCAATTTTGATGTACCATGCCCGGGGTGTCTGTTTTAGGCCATATAGAGATTTTAGGAGTCTGCATACCATCATCTCTTTTCCTGGTATTACATAACCCTCTGGCTGAGTCATATAGACTTCTTCTTGCAAATCTCCATTAAGAAAGGCACTTTTCACATCTATTTGGTGGACTTTCCAACGAAATTGTACAGCTAGAGCAAAGATCATCCTGATTGTCTTGATCTTGGTTGTGGGAGAAAATGTCTCCTCATAATCAATGCCTTCTTGTTGTGCATACCCCTTTGCTACAAGCCTTGCTTTATACTTGTCAATAGTCCCATCTGATTTGTACTTAGTCTTGAATATCCATCTGCATCCAATGGGTTTCTTCCCTGGTGGAAGGTTGACAAGTTGCCATGTGTTGTTCTTCATCACTGACTGATACTCTGAATCCATGGCATCTTTCCAAGCTTTTGATTATAGGGCTTCCTGAATTATAGATGGCTCAACTATTTCAACAACTCTACTCATTAGGGCATAATTGACCTCTTCACGAGCTTGACTGCAAGTTCTAGGTCTAGGATTGGATGATGTGCTAGGTGCTTCATCCAAATTTGCATCTCTTATTAATTGAGTATACCATTTAGGTAACTTCTTAGCTGTTTCATTGGCTTGTGGTGGATCCAAGTTTTCACCATCATCTAATTCATCACTGTCATCTTCAGTGGGAACATCAAATTCTGTCTTCACAAGAGGTGTATTCTGCATGTTTGTTGAGTCGTTGAGTGGAGCATCTGCTTGTTTCTTCTCAAAGAACTCAACATCCCTACTTGTGTATACTTTCTTTGCTTTTGGATCCCATAATCTGTACCCAAGTGCTTCTTCATTGTATCCAATGAATATCAGTTTCTCAGCTTTCATATCCAACTGTTCTTGTTCTTCTTGGGTATGTGCATGCTAGCTTTACACCCAAATACTCTTAGGTGTGCAATTGATGGTTTCCGATTTGACCATGCTTCTTGAGGTGTCACTCCTTCAAGAGCTATTGTGGGCACTCTGTTCAACAAATAGACTGCAGTTCTTGCAGCTTCTGCCCAAAATGTCTTTGTTAAACCTGAGTCATCAATCATACATCGCACCATTTCCATGATAGTAAGATTCTTTCTCTCAACTATACCATTTTGTTGTGGTGTGTGAGTGGGAGGCATTTGTCGACGAATCCCATGAGCTTCCAGGTAAGTCTTGAACTCATTGTTTGTGAATTCGCCCCCTTGATCTAAGCGGAGAGTTTTAATCTTGTGACGAACTTCATTCTCAACAAGTGCTTTGAACTTCTGCAATGTCTCAAAGGCTTGACTCTTGTTTCTTAGACAATATATCCACATCTTTCTTGAGTAGTCATCAACACAAAGCATGAAGTATTGACATCCAGAATGACTTGGTTACATGGGCCCGCAAATATCGGTGTGCACCAAATCAAGCTTTCCCTTAGCTCTATATTTGTTCTTCTGGAAGGGTACTCTGTGTTGCTTTCCAACTAGGCAATTGTGACACTTGTCAGTGTTGTGCTTGAGTGTAGGAAATCCTTTCACCATGTTGCCCTTTTGAAGTGTTTGGAGATAGCCAAAACTGATGTGACCATATTTGCGATGCCATAGTTCTGCAGATTGTGTGTCTTTGGCCACTAAAGCTTGATCATCCTTATGGAAAAAATCAAGTTGGAACATGCGTCCCACATTAGAGGCTCTTGCTATAATCTTGGAACCTCTTGACTTATCTCTTATCAAGCACACTTTTTCTCCATTATTACTGTCAAAATCCAACTTCAAGTTGTGATCAAGGAGTTGACTAACTGATAGCAAATTCTTGGTCAACCCAGGTACATACAATACATCTGGGATTTTACAGTCATGCTTTTCAAGAGGTAGTGAAATGTTCCAATCCCCTTGACACTGTATGATGAGTCATCACCTAATGACACGTGGTTCTTGTTAGGTGAGTCACGTAGTGTGTAGAACCAATCCTTTCGTCCAGTCATGTGTCGAGTTGCACCCGAGTAAACATATTAGATATCTTGTGTGGACTTTGTTTCTTCATCAAATTGAGCAGAATACATGTGGTGTCCTTCATCTGAATCATCCTCATGTTTGGAAATGTACGCTTGTTGTTTGGGTTTTCTTTGCCAATTACCATTTTTCTGCCCTTGATTGTTGTTATTGTTAGACTTCCCTTGATTTGAATTGTTGTTAGCCTGTTGGTTGTTGGGTTTTGAATTGCTTGATGAACCCTTTTTGTAGGAATTGTACCAACAATCTTCGATGTCATGTCCCCCTCTATTGCAAATGGGACACTTCTTGGTGTTGCCTCGTTGACTTTGGTCCTTTTGTTGACTTTGATTTTATTGGGACTTCTTGCTATTGGACTGAAATTTCCCCTTTCCTTTATGATTGGAAGATAGTGCTTGCTCATCTTCATGATCTTTGTTGTTCATTGCCTCTTCTTGTTGGATTAGATTGACCAACTTCTCAAAGGTGACTATGTGTTCACTTATATTGATAGTTGTCACAAAGATTCTATAGGACGGAGGAAGTGCTCGCAACACAATTGGTACGAGGTCTTCATCACTTATATCTTTTTCCAATGCCAATAAAGATGCCCTCAAAGTAGCAACTCATCTCAAAAAAACTTCAACCTTCTCATTTTGTTTGAACTTGAGAGTATGTAGTTGTGATAGTAGGTTGAGGATGGCATTCTTGTTCTTTGCCTCATAGACTGTGCTCAACTTATCCCATGCATCCTTAGCCGATGTGGCATCTCTAATGTGGGGTTGCACATCGTTTGTTATGCTAAACAAGATGATCAACTTGGCCTTTTGATTGGCCCTATAAAATTGAAGTTGTTGTCTTCCATCATCAAGTGATCTTATTGTTTTTCTATCTACAACTGTCTATAGGTCTTCAAACTCAAGTAATATCTTGATCTTCGGTTTCCATGCAGCATAGTTGTCTCCTCTAAATAGTTGTGAATCTGAAAAGAAGAACTTTGGTGCTTGTGCACCCATTTCTACAATCTGAATTTCTGAAACTCTAAATTTCTGACAAAGGGTAAGGCTCTTATCACTCAAGGTTTATGGTCTCCCTCTCAATATACCGTCAGGCCAATATACCAAACCTTTCTATATACATTCCCTTCCGATTTACCCATCGGTACGTGGAAGAAGATAACCCTTTCAATATACCCGTCAGTACGGAAAGAGGTGTTAACACACGTGAAATAATTTAGTATGTGGTATGTAGACAGTACGGAGAGGGGTTTGTGCAAGCACAAATGGATGGGAGGGCTCAAATGTGTGTGTATTGTGTCCTTATTACTCCCCATCGATTTTATAGGGTCAATGCCCAGATGATGTTTATGAAGCTGTGTTAGGCATTAAGTGTAGTAGTAGTCGTGAGGGCATCACCCGTAAGCGCTTCCCAGAGGCACCGTATATACCGAACACTGCTATGAGATCAAAGATCTCGTGTGATAGAACCAAACATAAAATAAAAAAACGTGCACTTTTTAAATTTATTTTAGGCACCAAGATTAGTACAAAATGATCCAAAAGTACATTAAAATGAAGTTTTTGTGTACCCCCTCTTTAGAAAAAAGGGTCTAGAATCACAAAATACACAATTTAGGCCAAAAATATTTTTTACCCCCCAATAGATATTTTTCCGCTAAATTTAGCGGTAGCTCTAAATGTGTTTGGTGAGCTTCTAAATTTGGAAATCTCCCAAAATTTATTAATTTCTCCAAATTTTCCAAAAAAAATAATTTAATAAAAAACATGGAGAGAGTGGGAATTGAACCACTGACTTGTTTGTTCCCAGGATCCAAACAAACAATCTGAATATTGTTTTCACTTTTTCTCACAAACCGTGATCTATGTTTTTCTAAAATTTTGACAGCAGAATTATACAATATTTTTCTTGAAACTGACAAAATTTTATAAGAATCGGAATCTTAGTTTTTGAGATCTTACCAATTTACCATCTAGATCTGATTTTTTTTCAGAAAAAAATGATCTGACGTGTATAGAATTTTTGTCACATATAGAAGCCGAATCTGAAGATGATGTAAACTGAAAAATTGTGCGTCTCTTTCTTATCTTTCCAGTAAAAAAAATATTACATCAATCTGACATTTTATGAAAAAGTTACATCCTTTTTACTAAGAGCTATCTGCTGGAATTTTGTTGACGGGACTGCTTCAACATTTGCTCCCGAATACTTCACACCTCCACTTTCAGATCTAAATTTTTTTTTTTTTCAAGATCTTTTTCCTTTTTTTTAAAGATTTTTTATTTTTTTTTACAAATCTTTTTTGTTTTAAAGATCTCTAAATCTGAAATATTCCGCCAATATGTTGGATCAATTGGCTATTCCAATGACTAATAAAAAAAAAAATTACCTTCCAAATAAGTGGATAGGTCAAATTTTAGTTGTAGGATACTTGGAAGGAATGGAGGCTGCGGAATGCTTCAATGACTCTCCTTTGATGCAGATCTACTTCTCCAATGGATCCTTTCCAATAGTGCTCCTCTTCAACCTTGCTTGGATAGAACCTGCTCTGATACCAAATGATAATAATGGTATAGCTTTGATACAAAATGATAGAATAAAATAAGATTGCAATGACCAAAGAGGGACGGAAGCCTCACAAATATTATTGATCATGAAATCAGATTACATAACAATGCAAGAGCTGTAATATTTATAGATATTAGACAGCCTCATATGAATAGATATGACACCCTATCAGGCACCAACTACGAGATGATAAGACCCATCTCACATGCACATGTAATTACTACTAATACCAATATTGAATTTTATCCAACATAACAATATTGAATGCAAGTCACTAGACTAGAGTGCACATGTTGCACATTATTAAATAAAAGACAATACAATAAAATGTAATAAATATGCCTATGCTAAATTATGCTAACAAAGCTAACCTATCAACATCTCTACATTAGAACATGAAATGAACATTTCAAGCTAATATGCTAAACGAATTAACTTCTATCTTTTATTGAATGCTAAATGAGATGAGATTGAACCTATGTAGATCTATAGAAATCAAAGAGTTGATTATATGCTTGAAATCCCAAGGTTTTCAAGAATGGATTCTTTTCAAATCATGGCTACAATACCACTTGACATATTTCCATATGACTCTAAAACTTGGGTGAATGAATGCAAGAAATGGATAAAGCTATCTCTTCTAATGGAAGAATGCTCTAAGATGATAAAATGGTTATAGTGTATGCTCTAAGCTTATTTTAGTGTAAAGGTGTAAATAGAAAGGTAGGAGGATGGCTCCTTATATAGCCCAATGGATAAAATAATCTCTACATCCCTTTAAATGTGGGATAATAGCTATGTTGAGTTAGTTGTGGATAAGGATGGTTGAAAGGGGGTTGAGTCAACCTTAAGAGAGTTTAGTTTGTCCTTTAATGACCCATGGAGTTTGAGGGGGTTTATTAATTAACCCAAGTGATTATTTAATATGTGTGCAAGCTTATAAAAGCTTTTTAGAGGAATAATTAGCATGATTTAGACTATGAGAGAAATTTAATCAAATAAATGATGATTTATTGATTTAATGGAAGAGGAAGCTAATTAATTAATAATAATTAATTAGTTTAGATAGAAAGGGGGATTAATTAACAGAAGGTCGTTAATTGGTGTATTTTTTGGATAGAAGAGTTAATTAATTAATGTAATGTAACTAATTAATGGTGATAGAAGATAAAAAATGAGCATTTATTTACGATATGTCATCAATTTGCTGGAAAGGATATACTTAGTACAATTTAAGTATTTAAATTGCTAGAGCTAAATATAGGTTTCTACATTTGCCCCTCTTTGGGGTGGCATATGTGACGTCACTTCAAAGATAGTAGTAGACAAATAAATTTTTGAAGGGGTAGAAGAAAAATTAGTAGAAGTGAGGGATGCCCCCTCGAGTGTTGATGTAGTGATGAAAGAAGGCGATCGATGATCGAAAAAGGTGAGAGAAATGAATAGAAGAATGGGTAGGAGTAGGATGCCCCGGGTGAATCAGAAGAATAGTTTTGGTAGGAGAATGATGTAGAAGAAATATGGATAAGAGGATAAAAGAACTATCTTTCATACCTTGCATTGGAACAACTTTAGTGTCATCATATTTCCAAAGATCTATGTCATCAGTCGTTATTGAAAATATAAGCATATGAAAAAAGTAGAATGACATGAAAGGCCATACTATGAACAATTGTTCATTGCTAAAAACACCAACTCCATGCAACATAAAAAATTCAATGCAATGAAAGAAAGTAAAAGATTCCTAAATCCTTGCAACATACATAATGCAATGCAATACAAGAAAGTAAACAAGCTAACCTAACAGAGAAACATAATGCAATGTTTTTGTTATTGAGATTTGATTCTGACCTGTGTGAATTAATGAAAATGGTTAAACAATGGTGCCCTAAGTAAGGATACATGCAAGGGGAATAACAAAGGAAACTTGGGTCCTATGAAAAGCAATCGTGCACTATAAAACAGTACCAAGCAACTCATTGTGCCATAAAGTACAGAAATATTAAGCAAACTAGCTTTGTTGATAAAGGTAGATCAAGATGACCTATGAGTCATGCACAAGAACAGCTGAGAACTAAAGAGAGATGTTTTGTAGGATGATTTTTATTGTTTTTGATTTTTTAGAAACATATTTGAATATTTTTTATGATTTTCTATAAAAAAATGGAAACTATGTACATGACAATAATGAAGCATCGATGCCCCCAACGATAGATGGGATGTACAAGGGGAAAAATCCATGCATATGAGAAAGTGAATAGGCGACATGCCCCAGTGATTAGGTGGGAGTATTCAAAGATAAAATCTTCAGACATAGAAGGGGGATCAAGGCCAATAAAAAATAGGTTCAATCATGAGGAAGCAAGGATGCCCCCAGCGTAAGCTAGCCAATAAACAAATGAGAGAAAAGAGGTAGAAATTTGTCATATTAAAAGGGGACAAAAGTTCCTGTAAACATGGAAAATAGGACATCTGATACACTTGGATTTTCTAACAATTTTTGAAGAATAGAGGATACTATGAAAATATATAGAATGTAGTCAATGAAAAAGTGATTAGCCAAAACCACAAATCATGAGATAAGACATGCGCTAGAGCAATAGTTTGAATAAGGTCCAAAAATAAACACTTGGTAACATACTATTTTTGTTTACTCATCAAGATCCCGTGTGTGCACATGGAAATGAATTACCTCTTGAAGGAAAGAGTTGATAGACAACAAGTGAAGACACTAGCCAATGTGTAGAAATGATTTCATTTGAAAGGTGATTTGTGAATGGATTGTGGAAGGAGAGCCGTACATTGCTCTGCTGCCAGCCAGGCGTCCATAGCCCCGAAGGATATGCATTTGATTCTAATCAAAAAATTTCTCTACTGCCAGTCAGACGTCCATAGCCCCGATAGAGATTATTGGAAATAACTCAAGAGAGAGTTATATATCAATTTGTTTTTGCTTTTTGCTTTTGCTTTTTGATTGATTGATTTTGATTATTTTACTTTTTGAAAAACTTATTTCAGATCTCTTATTTGACAAGGGGTTAAGAACCAATGATGTATTGATGGAAGAATGTGGAAGTGATTGTGATGACGACATTGGCTAGTGTCAACAAATATGCCCAAAAGTTCTTCTCAACAAGTTTATTATATGTGGATAGTGATAGGATCTCTAAGAGGTTAGTCGTTCTTTAATTTACCAAGGTTATGAAAGACCAAGGTCAAATGAATACCATAGAGATAAATGTCAAAAAATGTGTATGAATTAAGATAACCAAAATATCATCGAAGGGATGAAAATGGTGGATACATTGTAGAGGAATATGAAATAAAGGGAAGAAAGAACATCCATGTGTACGCAATACCTGATTATGATGTTTGATCTTTGTGATTTTGATTTTGTTTTTGTAATGTTTTAATGTTTTCTCATTTTTTTGTATTTTTGAATAGTTTTATGATTTTTGTTGATTTTTTGGAAGTTGGGACCAACAATGTCAATCTGCATGATAGGATCCAACAACGATGTGTGTGACTTCCTTGATAATGGAGATTGAGTGTGTTTGTTTATCAAGAGTGATATTATCCCTAATCTCGATGATCATGGTGAGTTCACACTCAACAAATGACTGTGATTTGTTTTGAAACATGGGTTTCGTATGTGGTAGTTTGAGTTCCCTATCTATAGGTTTCTACACTTTGTGCCATACTTGATGGTTACATTGGTGTGCATTATGGAATCATGTTTGGTTTTGAACTTTATAATTTTTTGAATTTTTGGGAGCTTTGGAGCTCTTCTGACTTTGATCTTAGCTTTATAAAGAACATGTCTAGATTTTTTAAAAGCTAATGCTTGACTTGTTTGATCCCAAGAAGTGAGAGAAGAAATTGGATGTTTAGAATTGATGATAGGAATGACAGTGTGCTTGCCAAAATATTTGGTAAAAGAATAATGTGATGGATGAAGAGGATATGATCCAAGGATTGGAGAAGATGGGCTATCGGGAGGTGAGCTATAGACAAAAGATGAAGGGCTACTAGGATGTGGCCCAAGAATAGAAGAAGAAGGGCTACTAGGATGTGACCCATAGATCTAAAATGATGGGATACATGAATGTGGTCCAAGAATAGAAGGTGATGGACTACGCAGGTGTGATCCATACATAGAAGACAAGGGGCTAGTTGGATGTGCCCCAAGAATAGAAGATAGTGGACTACTTGAAAATTTCCCACAAATAATATAGGGAGGGCTACTAGAAGGTAACCCACACATAGATGAAGATGAAGGGATACTTGGCATTGACCCCATAAGAGATTGTGATTGAGGAATTATGATAGATAAAGAGTGATTGGGTGATGAGAAGATAGGTCATGGATCAATGCAAGACCAATAAGTTTCATCACATAATGAAGAATGTGAAGATAAATGAATAAGAGGAGGATCAAGTTGCATGATTTGAGGCTCTTCCTCTTTTTCTTGATAAAAAGAATCAACCTTTTCCTCACAATATGCAGACGCATCGAAGTCTAAAGAGAATCCTTTCTCGTAATCTTCTAAAAGAATATCTTCATCTTCCTTTATAAATGCCCTAATTATTTCTTCATTATGAAAGAGGTCAATCAATATGAGTTATCGATTGACCACCAGGGGTTGAGTGGAAGAAATAGGTTCAATTGGTATGGAAGACTTAGAACATATTTGATGATGATTGATAGAATAAGATGAGGCGGGGGACAAAGAATATGTAGAGCTAGATGTATTAGGAGTAGAAGAATGTGGTGTGGACCTACCTATACGATAGTATATCATTTGTAAACTAGTAGGATTAAGTATAAATTTTATAGATTATGAAACATGTGTTGATTCAGACGTTTGAATATAACGACTTTGAGTCACACGAATCTTCAAAGAAGGAAGAATTTGTGGGGGTGATTGAAGAAGAAGGTCCTGTGAAGAAGGGGAGGACCATGATTCAAGAATCACATTGGATGAATAATAACAAGGGTCATGTGAAGAAAGAGGACTGCGATTCAAGAATTGTATTAGATGTTTGATTGGAGGGTTTTGGAGTCGTGAGTATATTACAAGGAATAATATGTCATTCAGGAAATTGATAACAGGGGTTCTGTGAAGAAAGGGAGGGCTGCGACATAGGATTCATATTAGATGAATGATGAAGAGGGTCCTGTGAAGATAGGGAGGACCGCAATGTAGGAGTCACATTAGATGAATGATGAAG
The DNA here is from genome assembly GCA_019776745.2 of Taxus chinensis. Taxonomy (NCBI): domain Eukaryota; kingdom Viridiplantae; phylum Streptophyta; class Pinopsida; order Cupressales; family Taxaceae; genus Taxus; species Taxus chinensis. The sequence goes on from CM034151.1 coordinate 98,111,992, forward strand.
AGAATTTGTAGTGAAAAAATATTTAGAGGAGGAGAATTTTGTTTAGGTGACTAATAATAGAGGCCCTGCAAAGAAGGGGAGGACGATGACTTAGGAGTCAAATTAAATGAATTTGAATAGTATTTTGGATTTGAATCATCAGAAGAATCAGAGGAAATATTTAGATTAGAATCCTCAGAAGAAGAGGAAATGTTTGGATTATAATCATAAGAAGAGTGGGGTGAACTTGACTAATAATTTGGATCATAAGTGTCCAAACAATACCATCTACTATGAGATGACGGTTGGGAACGGGTTACCGGGATGGATTCTCTAGCGTGAAGAACTAAATGAGGTTTGGTCATGATGTCTGTCTTTTGATGAGAATGCCTAAAATTTGATTCCCTATTTTCGTATGTATAAGGGAGCTTGCGATAATGGGTCATTTTTGGTATGTATTGGGTTCAAAGGTATAAACCTACATTTTATGATTGAACTTCTTCAAAATGAAGAAGGTTTCATGTTGATTTGGGCAGCATAACGATAACCAACTAAAATTTTGTAAAGATGGGAATGCTTGTGTGATTTTCCAAGAGGGAAGCTAAGGAAACATACATCATGATGACTCATGAATGATAATCCAACAAGGTTTGGAGGTGTAAATGTCAAAGGATTGATCAAAATTTTAGCAACATAAAGGATACAAAGGAAAAGTCTCCTATCTTTGATTGATGCAAAAGTTTCTTGATAGGAAATGTTATTGCCAAGGTTTGAAAGACATGTTCAAAAATTATCATGAACTAACGAAAAAACAATAAGATCAAGAGGATCAAAGACCCAAAGGATAGTCCTAGACATGAGTTTATAAGGCAGATAAACACAAGGAAAAAACACGCGAGTTCAAAACAAAAAGCCAAATTAATGACCAAAGAATAATGAATGATAAAGAATCAATGGATCAAAGTGATTGTCTGAAATGGATAAATCAAAATGATGAATAATCGTAAGACACAATCACTCAAGGATTTTTTTAAACCAATCAATCATCAAATTACTTCTTAAGTCTATTTCTAAATGATAGTTGGTGGTTCAACATGATTAACAAAATGACACCACTTGTTTCAAGTTAAAAGAAATGAATAAGGCGTAAGTAATAACAAGAAGTTAATGTGACTTCTAAACAATTTATACTAGAAGCAAGCCCAAGTTCAATCAAGACCTATATTCCAAGAAGTGTCTGTTACGGTTGTGAGTGGCACAAAAATTTCACCAAGATATGTTAACCAAACTTTGCAAGAAAATAAGGTATTGATATCAAGATGATATTGATATAACACACACAAGTGATAACACTTAACACTTTTCATAATGGAGGTAATAATTGGAATCAAAATAAAGCAATAGTATACCTAGGAATTGTTAAAGTGTATATAGCGTAACCTTACAATATAGATATTTAGGTCAAGTTTACAATAAACAAGACATAAATACCAAAATTGTAGTAACATGATATAAATAATATAACCGTTCAAAGGAGAATCAAAGTGATGAACCAAGCCTAACTATGACAATGATCTTGATTTGGGTATCAAGATAAAAAAGGATACCAATGATATAAAAATGTCTCCACACACTTTAGACATTTAACTATTAAGCCTCAAACATGGATGAGCGTAAATGGACACAAAAGTGGTGAATACAATCAATTAGCAACACAAGGGTAGTCACTCTTCTTCTGATCAACAAAGTGTCAAAATAAAGTGAAGGAAGTAGATCAATTGGTGTTGAAAAAATGTTGGTCTCACTTCAGAAGAGTTTCGCCTTTCCTTAGGGAAAGTGAAAAACTACGCAAAAGTAATGCTTCACACGTTTCATGATGAACAATGGCTCTCAACTAAAATTCACTTTGTTATGGTCAAAGTTTTCTCCTGGTCAAAGATGGCTTCCTATGTGGTTCACTCAACTAGGTGTCACAAGTTATCTAAGAGCAAGCTTGCTTTACCAAGAAAAGTTGCACTTACTAATACTTGGAGTATCTCGGCTTTACTTTACCTATTTCAAGCACAGTGGGAAATAAATGCGTCCATGGTGTACTCTCACTGGGGTCGCAATACGGACAACTTGTGACACTAAATCTCACAAATGGTAATATAAGTCAAGTAGGTTGTGCAAAGCACTTTCCGTTTCATCCACAAGGTTCCCTCTTACGTGGAATACTTTGGGGTTCCTAGGACAACCCCCATTGTTGTAGCTTAAGGATTATGCCAAAGGGGTTATGTCCTTGTTTTAAGTGGATGGGGTGTACCCTTATCTAAACTTGCAAATACAGTGTGATGTTTGTGGTGTGTTTTTTATCTTGTTTATCTTAATGTGGTTTAGTTGAAATCCATTTGGCAACCTGCGAGAAACATATTAGAAATTTTTTTAGATTCCTTTTTTTCATAAGTGTCTCTTTGGGTTCTATACAGAGATGTTAGTAGTTCTCCACAATCAAGAAAGGGGACAAGATGTCATTTCCGATTCTCAAGATCATCCAAGGACGAAAGAGAAGAGCATATGTGATAAAAGACCCAACTATGTATATATTAATGAGAGAACATACCATTTGTTTGTTTTAACCAACTTGACATTCATTTCCTTAACACATAAATAAACTTAAATGAGATGTTTTCTAAAGAATAGATAAGGTGTAGGATCGTTTTTGATTCATGAGATCACCTAAAAGGTGTGAGGGAAGAGCATACACAATCCTAACCTCCTAAACAAAAATGTGACATTAATTAACTTTAATCAATAAAAATTAGCACAAAGTATGTTCAAATATACCATGTAAAATATAAATTCGTCTCAAATAAACCCTACAAGGTGTAAGAACATCAAATACCAAATTTTACAAAGCATTTAGACATGTTAGAAATGACTAGCTTTATAAAAATGAAAACCTTAATTTTTTGGTAACTAAAAACCCCAAATTTATATTTCCATTGCGTAGTTCACTTAAATACCTTTCCAACGCAAAAACAACATATTCATTTCAAGTTTAGGAGCAAACGTTATGGCCTCCGGAATATTTCAAATGAACACAGTTCAGTGTGTGTGTGCCCTTAAGAGTGTATGCATGCCCATTTAAGCATGTGCATGCCCTTTTATGTGTGTGCATGCCCCTATGTAAAAATACACAGTGAGAGGTATGCCTACGCACACAGAATGATGTGTGCACTCCCTTCAGAGTGTATGCATGCCCATTTACGTGTGTGCATGCCCTTTTAAGTGCGTGCACACTCGAGAAGTAAAAAAGAAGGTACAAAAGCTTTGATAGTGTGTGTGTGTGTGCTGGCTAAGAGATGCTTGCTTTAGAAAAAAGGTGCATGCACCACTAATACAAAGACAAAGTGTGTGCACTAGTAGAAGGGTATGCACACTACCTTTAGGGTGCCTACACTAGCCCAATAGGTTTTTGACAACAACAAGGTACAATACTAAAACAGTGTGTGTGTGGACCGGGATTAGTGCATGCAAATGATTTTATGTGCTTGCATGTGGTTTTGTGTACTTATGCCTCTCCTGTAAAATTGTAAGTGGTGATGATGTTAAAATACATCCAAATGACACAAACAAGTTTAAAAATCTTCAAATTTTAACATGTTAGCTCAAAATTGACAATAGCCCATCAAAATTAATGCTCTAAATAAACTCCACACATGTAAGGTTAACAAAATCATAAGAATTTTAACATTATTTCACACATGTGCATATTAGGGGTTAGCCAAATATTGAAATAACAACAAAATTTGAGTTACAAAGCTAAGGGACTAAAGACTTGTCCCACCAGGTGTGCCAAATGTATGTAAGAGTTAGTTAGCTATGTAAGTATGATTGAAACTAACACCTAGTAGCTTCAATACAATGATAAAATAAACCTATGCATCATCATTCGAAGAGCTTAAGCAAAGCTAACCTATCAACATCTCTACATTAGAACATGAAATGAACATTTCAAGCTAATATGCTAAACAAATTAACTTCTATCTCTTATTAAATGCTAAATGAGATGAGATTGAACCTATATAGATCTCTAGCAATGAAAGAGTTGATTTAATGCTTGAAATCCCAAGGTGTTCAAGAATGGAGTCTTGTCAAATCATGGCTACAAGACTAGTTGACATATCTCCATATGACTTTAAAACTTGGGTGAATGAATGTAAGAAATGGAGAAAGCTAGATCTTCTAATGGAAGAATTCTCTTAGATGATAAAGTGTCTCTAGTGTATGCTCTAAGCTCATTTAGGTGTGAAGGTGTAAATAGAAAGGTAGGAGGAGGGCTCCTTATATAGCCCAATGGGTAAAAGAATCTCTACATTCCTTTAAATGTGGGATAATAGCTAGGTTGAGTTAGTTGTGGATAATGATGGTTGAAAGGAGGTTGATTCAACCTTAGGAGAGTTTAGTTTGTCCTTTAGTGACCCATGGGATTTGAGGGGATTTATTAACTAACCCAAGTATTTAATTAATAGGTATGCAAGCTTATAGAAGTTTTTTAGATGAATAATTAGCATTATTTAGACTATGAGAGAAATTTAATCAAATAAATGATGATTTATTGATTTAATGGAAGAGGAAGCTAATTAATTAATAATAATTAATTAGTCTAGATAGAAAGGGGGTTTAATTAACGAAAGGTCATTAATTGGCGTATTTGTTGTATAGAAGAGTTAATTAATTAATGTAATGTAACTAATTAACGATGATAGAAGATAAAATGAGCATTTATTGATGATATGTCATCAATTTGTGAGAAATGATATAATTAGTACAATTTAAGTATTTAAATTGCTTGAGCTAAATTATAGGTGTCTATATGTTATTCTCGTTTATTTTCATATTTATTGTTTGTATGCTTAGATTTGAATAATATATATGTATAACTGTTGTGATTAACCCCAACAATTGGTATCAGAGATGTTTTGTTTGAGGGTTTTGTGTGTTGAAATATTTACTCAAAGATGAATTTTTGATTGAGTGGGAGTACAACAATGATAGAAGATGGAAAATACAGAGTTGAAAAATTTGAAAGTTGTAATTATCAATTATGGAAGATGCAGGTAGAAGATTATCTATATCAAAAATATCTATACTTACCGTTCGATGAGAAGGTAAGACCTATAAAGATGATTGGTGAAGAATGGAAAATTATTGATAGATAGACTCTAGGTTCTATAAGATTGATCCTGATAGCATCTGTGGCTTTGAATATTATCGAGGAAGCAACCACAGTAGAGTTGATGAAATGTTTAGCTAATTTATATGAAAAACCTAGTGCTTTAAATAAAGTTTATTTGATGAAGAAATTATTTAATTCTAAGATGAAAGAAGGTGAATCCGCATCAAGTCATTTGAATGATTTTTGGTCTATTGTAAATTAATTAAAATCAGTTAATATTCCATTCGATGATGAAGTGAAAGAAATTTTATTTCTATGCTCTTTGACAGAGAGTTGGAATAACTTAGTAATGGTTGTTAGTAATACAACATCTGCTACTAATATTTTAAAGTTTGATGATGTGGTTAGTATAATTTTGAATGAAGAAATACACAAGAAAAGTACATGAGAATTATCATCTAGAAATTATTTGAATGTAGAAATAAAGGGAAGGAAAAAGGAGAGATCCAAGAGTAAGAATAATGGGAAATCAAAGTCTAAGAATGGCAGATCTAAATCCAGAGGTAAAGGAATAACCTACTGGAATTATGGAAATAAAGGACATGCAAAGAAGGATTGTTGGTTCAAGGAAAAAAAAGAGAATGTAGTAGAAAAAGGTAAAGAAGATAATGTTGCATCTTCAGAGGTAATGCAAGATTCCCTTGTTCTCTCCTTAGATAATAAAATTAAATCATGGGTTTTAGATTAAGGAGCTTCTTTCCATGCTACCCCTAATAAGGGTTATTTCAAAAATTATGTCTAGGGTAATTTTGGGCATGTTTATTTAGGAGATGATGAACCATGAAATATTATTGGTAAAGGAAAAGTTCATCTTAAATTGTAGAATGGAAATACATGGATATTGAAATATGTGAGGCATGTGCCAAGCCTCAGAAGAAATCTAATTTTTGCAGGACAACGAGGTGAATCTGGTTGCATAGTTACATTCAAAGATGACTCTTGGAAAGTTACCAAGGGATCTATTGTTGTAGAAAGAGGAAAGAAGGTAGGAACATTGTATTTATCTACTTGCACTACTGACTCTTTTTCCATGCTATCTACTTCAAGTTCATATGAAAGCATGTGGCACAATCGATTAGGCCATATGAGTCAAAAAGGAATGTAGATCTTAAAGGCTAAGGGTAAGTTATCATATTTGAAATATGTAGATCTTGATTTTTGTGAGCATTGTATCTTTGGAAAGTAAAAGAGAGTGATATTTCTCAAAGTTGGGGCAACAAAGAAGAAGCAAAAATTGGAGCATGTGCACTCATATGTGTGGGGACCAACCTAGGTAGCTTCTCATGGAGGATCCAAATATTATGTGACTTTCATTGATGATGCCACATGAAATGTATGTTCTTATTGTATTAAACATAAATCTAATGGTTTTGAGACTTTTAAAATATGGAAAGCCCTTGCGGAAAATGAATCAAATTTAAAGTTAAAATTTCTTATATCTGAAAATAGCGGTGATTACTACAGCAAGGATTTCAATGATTATTGTTTAGTGAATAGAATACGTAGAGAAAGAAAAATTCATAGAAAACCACATGGGAATGGTGTTGCAAAAAAAATGAACAAGAAAATCATGGAACATGCAAGAAGCATGAGTATACAATTGGATTACCCTTGCATTTTTAGGCATAAAAAATAGACACGGTGGTTTATTTAATTAAATGTGGGCCTTTAAGTGTAATGGATGGCAAAATACCAGAAGAAGATTGGAAAGGAAAATTGGTAGATCTTTCTTTTCTTAGAGTATTTGGTTCAGAAGCTTTTGTGTATGTTGATAAAGAAAATAGAAAGAAGTTGGATGCTAAATCCAAGAGATGTACTTTTATTGGTTACGGCTCTTGTGATTTCAGATTCCTTTTTTGGGATTTAGAAGATTCTAATATTGTTAGGAGTCGTGACATTGATTGGAATGAAATGTGAATGTACAGGGATCAAGTTTTGGTACTCAAAGACAAACAGGTAGGAAATTTTGTTGATGAAAATGCATTCTTATATTTAAAAGTGACACCTACAAGTCTACACAGTACCCAATGTCAGTTGACACTGGACCGACGTCAACTTCCTGAACCGATGTCAGTTATAGAAGAGCCAGATCGATGTCGGTTAGTTGAAATGGCATCAAATACAGGTGACATTCATTGATCATTCTCTGAAATAGATACAAATTTATAGAATGAGCCTCCAACACCCCAAATTTCTTTGAGAAGGTCATAAAGGGTAAGTAGACCCCTAGAAAGATTCAAACCTTCCTTATCTTAGTTCTTATTGACTGATAGTGGTGAACTAGAGAGTTTTGAATAAGCAATGCAAGATGAAACCCAAAAATAGTGGGACCATGGCATGGATGAGGAGATGGACTCCTTGGAACAAAACTAGACATGTGATTTGGTTAAGTTGCCAGCAGGTAAGAGAACATTGTAGAACAAATGGGTTTACCGGATCAAGGAAGAAGAGGGTTGAAAAAAATGATACAAGACAAGGCTTGTAGTAAAAGGATTTACACAGAAAACAAGTATTGACTTTGGTGAGATTTTTTTTCATGTAAATGTGCAACAGGGAAATTGACAATTTTTAAGCACGACAACGATATCCCTGTACCAAAATTTTCACGTTTTATCATTTTTGGGCACCCCAGGTCTACCAGATCAGTCTAGTAACCTCCCAATTGGTGTTAATTCATTCTCCTAGGTGATTTAGGAAATTCAAATCAATCTCCCTAGGTGATTTTAGGAGTTCATTGAAAAATGCAAACTTTGAACAACTGTGCCAAGGGCTATCACTAGCCTTCATAGAACTAGAGCAACACTATGGAGTGAAACAAAAAATACAAACTGGAAATAGAAGTGAATAAAATTCCTAGGAACATCATGGATTTTATTGAGGAATATTTAGGAAGGATCCAGAGAAGTTGGGATAGTTTCACTAAAATCAGGGTTTATAGGCCTAGGCAGTGCACATGCCAAAACAATTGCTAAGCTTCCAAAGGTGATTCCAGGAGCTCTGAATGGATTTAGGAGAAAAATAAAACATGTTCAGAAAGGGAGTTCCAATTCATACAAGATGGTAAAATTATTTTTTTCACAACACTTTTGTGCAATGGGTCTGCAAGCAGGTTTTCTCATGCACAGGTGGAGTACCAGATCAAAAATCCTCTTTTTCAGGGTAAAAAAGGAGAAATAAAGATCTGATACCCCTATAATCAGATTAAAAAGGCCGTTTAAAGTCAATATCATATATAATTTCATCAAAAACGTCCATTGGGAGCTCATGTTATCGCCATTTCAAGTTTCCCTCTTCAAATGAGTTCGGGAGTTAGTCAAATTTTGGAAGGACACATGTCAACTCCAGGATCCTTGTGCAATTTTGTGTGCCTCAACTCCTTCAAGGTCAGTGAAATAAAGGTTTGAAAATTCACCTAGCCCCCATAAGCCCTATGGACCCTCACGTAACCTCCAAGATCACCAGTTTAGGCCCCAGGTGCTTGCAGGAGCTCAAAGCCCTCACTGTTGGATCACTTCCACATGTCAACACCTTGTGTAATGTGAAAAATGATGTTCCTCATGTAAATTTTAGGTGAGATACATCAAGGTTGGAAAAATGTTCCTAGCCCCTCCATGATGCCTCAAGGTTCCTCATGTGACCAGCTTCCAGCCCCTCAGTGCTTTAAATCTACGTTTTTGGCTTTAATCCCTTACCATCGGATCTCTGCCATGTGTCAAGCTGAGGCGCATTGTACAAATTGATGTTCCTAACATCCCTTTTGAGTTGAGTAACATCATGGATATGAAAATTCACCTCTCCATGTGTTTGAAATTTTTAAAATTTTAAATTCCCTCCTACTTCTAACTTCTAACATCTAACATTCCCTGCAAACTCCTCTACAACTTCCTACCACCATTCCACCATTTTCAAACCTCAAACCAGATCCACAAAAGAAATAAAATCCTCTTTCCCATGGTGATACATAGGTCTCAAAATAATATTTCATCAAACTAAAGAGAAGAAATGAAGATAAGAGAAGAAGAACAGTGAAAATCCCCATTGCCGCAAAATCAAAATTTGAAAAAATCTTGCAAACGGATGCATGGATCGATGAACCATTTTTTTAATTTTCATTCCTCTATCAAAAACCATCAGAAAAACACCTTCATACCCTCCTCTCATGGCATAAAACATTCTCAACGAAGAAATCCTCTTTCCGGCACAACGGAGGAAAAAGCTTGATTTCCCTTCAAATCGGTGCTTGGATTGAAATAAGATTTCACTGGAAGCACTTGAAGTAAAAACCTAGACCAAAAACATGATTTTTATCGTAAACAAAGGAGAAAATAAGACCTTCAATTTTCTAGGTCCATTAATGGCTGGCATGTGTAGAAGTGTCATCAGGTCAGAAATTTAAAAATTTAAAATCTCCTAAACTATTGAGTGGGAAAGTCTAGAACTCAGAGGGGCAATATTGGGCAAAAATCCATATCAGAAAAAATTTTTCCACGTCAATCTGAGCTCCAAAATCCAAATTTCTAAAAATAACAGGTCTTCTACATAGGGTATTGCTATTTTGGGAAAGTCATCAACAAAAGAATCTGCGATGGAGACACTGAACACAAGAAATGCACTGCAGTTGTAAATTCATCAGAACAGGCTTTTTGGTCCAATTTTGACACTTAATAAAATAGAAAGTAGTCCCATGAGCACTTGCTAAAAATCTAAAGTTGATCTCGAAGGTGAGAGAAACACAACGAGAAGAGGAAATCAGATTTGTAACGTAAAGTTGAGGTTCGAGGTAGTTGCTTTTTCATACTTATTAAAAATAGTAAGTTTTTTTATAGGAAATCATGAAACATAAGTGGATGGGATAGAAGATGGCACAACCCTTCTCCTTCGAGTATGAGATAGAAGACAATGATGTCTCATATAAGGACATGAATGACCTAAGAGCTTGTATAAAAACCAAGTAGCGAGGAAATTTGAGGATCAAGTATTCACGAGTAAATTATTCGTAGCTGTAGGACACCCTATGTCCATATAAAGCCTTGAGTTAGTCTAGGCTTGCACTCAGCTATATAAGCCCAAAACACAGACAATCCAAGCTGACAATGGTACATGGATGATAGTCATCAGTCCTAAAACCATCTCACTCTCTCTACAAATTGCAACATCACCTAGTATGGTCGTCATCTCAAAGGAAAGGGCCTTGCATGATTGGGAGATGATGGATGCATATGTGCAAAGGGTAACACTTAGTTCATGGCTAAACACATGAAGAAAGTCCCCAAGGATTCCCAAGAACTTTCCAAGGTGTGAATTTTGAGAAGGATATTCAAATACCATCAGTCTCCTCAGTAGAGTTATGGGTGAAGCAAGCACAAGAGACTTTCAAGACTGGATGGGCCTTTTCATCTTGATAGGAAAGCAAATAATTGACTGCGGGTAGATCATCAATGACAATCTCCATGTGCAACTACTCAAGGTACCCATGATGAAGAATTTTCACATGAATTCTTACTTGGTCTATCTCCTTTCTATCTCAAAATCATTCAAAGGAATGGCCCTCGCGTAGAACATTACTGCCAAGGTACCTGCATTCGAGAAAATTATGCAATTGATAATGGAGGAAATATATAGACATTTCGATCATGCGAACGATGTGTTCACAATGTATATGGTTCGAAGCTTGGAAGGTGATTTAGAGTCTAGAATGTCACCACATTTGGCGTATCTGATCAAGAATTATGGCTCTTATTTCATCCAATTCGCAACCTTCTCCTACCTGCGAGTTGGCAACTTTGACCAGGCTCTGCTAAGGTTTCCCAAGTATCTTAGTGATCAAATTGTACTATACGATCTCTACAAGCAGATCATTCAAATGAACAAAAAGATTAGGAGCAGGAAGAAGAAGTTGATTTCATTTCCTATCTCTCTTGGGGTATTCAAGTGCAAGAGCTCAAATGACGCATCTCATCTGGAGGCCGCTTTCACTCATTTGACTTTGCATTCCTAATTTCCAGTCCTAATTCTGACATTTGAGAAGATCCCAACTCTTTTTACATCCTAGAATTGCAACATGAGCCATAAGTTGAGGACTACTAGGGAAGTTGCGCTGATGAATTTGAAGTATAGGAAAAGGACCATATAAGGATGGCAATTGATTAAATGAAGAAATTAAAGTTCTCTTGGTATGAAGATATTTTACACGATGATGGGACAGAGATTTATGATCCTGAGTAAGCTGTAGTAAATATGTCTCCTTTTCCTCCAGTTAACTGGTATGTTTTTGAATTAGGGGATATAAAGGAGTGAAATGAGAAGGTGGTGAGGAGAACAATAATTTGGTTTCAGAAGAAGAGAACCATGATCATCCAGTCATGAGGAATTCCTCTAGCTTAGAATTAAGCTTCCTATCAGCCGTCTTCAAAAGTTATAGAGTTGACTTCTAGTTATAGAAACTCTAGAGCAAGTTCAAAAAGAAAAGCCACATAAATGAAAACCTCCCCTCACAAAAAGTCACTAAAGAATTCTAGGGAAGAAGAAGACTCATTTGTGTCACTACAAGAGGAAGACTTGCTTGCATAAATGCAGGAAAAAATATAGCGGTGAAAGCACAAGTGGATGAAGAACACATGGTTCAATACCTAGTCTTCAAACCACCACAAGGGGTCTCACCTCTTGTTGACATTCACACCTCCCTCATATAGCATTTTCCTACTTCTCCAGAGCAAGGAACGGTTGGTGCCCCTGTCATTGAGCATAAATCCAATGAGATGTTTGTTGGATGTAAGAAAAAATTTCCCTTAACACCCACACTATGTAGTAAGTGAAAATCCCTGACCTATTAACAATTGTCTCATTGGCTAAAGAAAAAATATTAAGAAAGATCACATATACAACCTCATGGTTCTACAGTGGGAAAATGGGTGGTTAATAAATTGAAGTAGCTCAACCGAAGGTAATCAAGCCAGTGGATGATATGACATCAATTGATTATGAGATAAGCCAATGTATACCCTCTTACACCAACCCATATTTCTTCCTTTAGGAAGAAATACCAAATCTCAAGTATGATTCTTCATCAAATAAGAATACTCAGCGGCCATCGCATCAACCTACTTGTGTATTCCATGAGCCTGTGAAAAAAATTGTGGATCCTTAGAAACTAGCTGACATAAAATTCCATGTTGAGTTGTGGAGCTCAATTACTTCGGATTACCATGCAATATGAAACTTGCTGGAAAACACAGTAACCATCATCGGTTATGGAGGGACCGACATCGGTCACCTATGGCTGGCATCAGTCAAGAAAGGAGGAACCGTCATCGGTTAGGGCTAACCGACATCGGTTACCTGTTTGGGAGTGTTTTTTATTAACTCTCGGGAATTAGATCTATTTTTAGTATTAAAGTAGATCTATTAATTGTAATTATATAGCTAAGTGCCATAAGTTTGTATATGCCTATATAAGCATGAAAGCTAGGGTTTAGAAGTAATAATGAAGAAGAACTTGTAAAAGTTGATGATTATTGTGAGAATAATTATGAGAGAGAGAATTCTTGGAGAAGAAGCAAGATCTTGAAAGAAAGAAAGTACTATACATCTGAGAGGTGTGGAAGATTATAAATCTTCAATTGTATATCTTGTCAAAGATTTGGATAATATATCGACTCATTTCTTGGTAGAAATATCCCACATTAGGTGAACCAAATTAAATTTGGTGTTGATTTATATATCTTGTTTTGTATATTTCTTCTAGTAGAATAACCGCTTTTATTTACATGTATGCTTAGATCTGATATATTATCTATACAACCGGTGTGCTAACCCCAAGAACTAGTATCAGATATTTGTTTGAGGGTTTTGTGTGTTGATAGATTTACTCATAGAGGGTTTTCTAATTAAGTGGGAGCTACAACAATGGCAAAAGAAAAAAATACAAAGTAGAGAAGTTTGACAATCGAAATTATCAATTATAGAAGATGCAGATTGAGGATTATCTGTATCAAAGAGATTTGTATTTACCATTGGATGAGAAGTCTAGACCTATGAAGATGACTAATGAAGAATGGAAGATTCTTGATAGAAAGGCTTTGAGATCTATAAAATTGAGCCTGGCAGCATCTGTGGCTTCTATGGGAGAGTTAATGAAATCTCTTGCTAATTGATATGAAAAACCTAGCGCTTCAAATAAATTTTAGTTGATAAAAAAACTATTTAGTTATAAGAGGCATGAAGGTGGATCTTCATCTAGTCATTTGAATGATTTCTGATCTATTGTAAATCAGTTAAAATTGGTTGCTATACCATTTGATGATGAAGTAAAAGAACTTTTATTCTTATGTTCTTTACCTGATAGTTGGGATAACTTGGTAATTGTTAGTAATACAACATCTGCTAATAATATTTTGAAGTTTGATGATGTAGTTAGTATAATCTTGAATGAAGAAATTCGTAGGAAGAGAATGGAGGAATCATCATCTGGTAATGATTTGAATGTAGAAAGCAGGGGCAGGAAAAAGGAAAGATCTAAGAGTAAGAGTAATGGGAAATCAAATTCAAGGGATAACAGATCTAAATCCAGAAGTAAAGCAATTACTTGTTAGAAATGTGAAAGAAAGGAAATACAAAAAAATAATGTTGGTCAAATGGAAAAGAGAACCAACAACTAGACAAAGGTAAAGAAGCAAATCTTGCTGCAGCAAAGGTAATGTAAGATGCTCTTATTATTTCTTTAGATAATAGAATTGAATCATGGGTTTTAGATTCAAAATATTCTTTCTATGCAACCCCTGATAAGGGTTATTTCAGAAAATATGTCCAGGGAAATTTTGGTCATGTTTATTTGGGTGATGATGAACCTTGTAGTATTATTGGTAAAGGGGAAGTTCATCTAAAATTGCAAAATGGAAATACATGGGTGTTGAAAGATGTGAGGTATGTGTCAAGCCTCAAGAGGAATCTTATTTCTGCATGGCAACTTGATGAAACTGGTTGTATGGTTACTTTTAGGGGAGACTCTTGGAAAGTCACCAAGGGTGCTCTTGTTGTGGCAAGATGTAAGGAGGTAGGAACGTTATATTTATCTACCTATGTTACTAATTCCTTTTCTGCCTTATCTACTTCAGATTTAGATGCATGCATGTGGCATAATCGGTTGGGCCATATCAGTCAAAAAGGAATGTAGATCTTAAAGGCTAGGGGTAAGTTATCAAATTTGAAAGATTTAGATCTTGATTTCTATGAGCATTGTATCTTTGAAAAGAAAAAGAGAGTGCGATTTCTCAAAGTTGGGGTAACTAGGAAGGAGCAAAAATTGGATCTTGTACACTCAGATGTCTGGGGACCAAGTCAAGTAGCTTCTCATGGAGGATCCTATTATTATGTTACTTTCATTGATGATGCTACAAGAAAGGTATGGGTTTATCATATTAAACGTAAATATGATGTTTTTGAGACTTTTAAAATATGGAAAGCCCTTGTTGAGAATGAGTCAAATTCTAAGTTAAAGTGCCTTATATCTGACAATGGTGGTGAATACTATGGCAAGGATTTCAATGATTGTTGTTAAGTGAATGGGATACGTAGAGAAATAATGGTTCCAAGAACACCATGGGAGAATGGTGTTGCAGAAAGAATGAACATGATAATCATGGAACATGCTAGAAGCATGAGGATACATTCTGGAATGCCCTTATAGTTTTGGGCAGAAGCACATGATACAACAGTTTATTTGATTAACTATGGGCCTTCAAGTTCACTAGATGGAGGAATACCAGAGGAAACTTGGACTAGAAAAAAGATAGATCTTTCTTTTCTTAAATTTTTTGGTTCAAAAGCTTTTATTTATTTTGATAAAGAAAGTAGAAAAAAATTGGATGCAAAATCCAAGAGATGTAATTTCATCGGTTATGGATCTGGTGATTTCAGATTCCATTTTTAGGATTTAGAGAATTCTAAAATTATTAGTTGTAATGTTGAATGGAATGAAAAGAGAATGTACATGGATCAAATTTTTTTACCCAAGGATGAACCGGTTGAGAAGTTTGTCTATGAAAATGAACTCTTGGATTCAAAATTAATACTGACAGGGTTACACAGTAACTAGTGTCAGTTTACCCCTTACCGACATCGGTCAACAAAAGTGGTATCAGTTACAAAGGAGCTAAATCGACATCAGTTATAGGTGACTGGTGTCAGTCACTATTAGGTTTGGATACGAATGTCCAGGAGGTCCACAATGTGCCTCTGGTACCCCAAAATTCTATGAGAAGGTCACAAAGGGTAAGTAAACCTTCAGAAATATTTACACCATCTCTATTTTATTTATTATTGAATGATAATGGTGAACCAGAAAGTTTTGAAGAAGCAATACAAGATAAGACCCACGTCTAGTGGGAGCATGTCATGGACGAGGAGATGAAATCCTTGGAATAGAACCAGACTTGGGATTTGGTTAAATTGCTAGCAGGTAAGAGGACATTGCGAAACAAGTGGGTTTACAGGATCAAGGAAGAAGAGGGTGGACAGAAAAAGGTACAAGGAAAGGCTTGTATTAAAGGGATTTACACAGAAAGCAGGTATTAACTTTGGTGAAATATTTTCTCCTATTGTTAAGATGACTTATATTCGTACTGTATTGAGTTTAGTTGCAGTAGAAAATTTACATTTAGAGCAACTAGATGTGAATACAGCTTTCCTTCATGGTGATTTGGATGAAGAGATTTATATGCAGCAGCCACTTGGGTATGAAGTCAAGGGTAATGAGAAATTAGTTGCAGGTTGAAAAAGATTCTATATTGGCTCAAGCAAGCTACAAGGCAATGGTACATGAGGTTTTATAGTTTTATGCATGAGCATGGTTACTTGAGATGTGAATCTGACCATTGTGTTTATTTCAAGAAGCTTAAAAATGGGAGCTATATTATTTTGTTACTGTATGTGGATGATATGCTTATTGCATGATCTAGTATGCAGAACATTAGTGAGCTTAAGGGAAAGCTAGCTCACACATTTTCTATGAAAGATTTAGGAGTTACAAAAAGAATCCTTGGCATGCAAATACACAGAGACAGGAAAAACAAGAAATTGTATTTGTCTTAGGAGGATTATATCTACAAGGTGTTAGAAAGGTTAAATATGCAAAATGCAAAACTTGTTAGTACACCTATGGCTGGACACTTCAAATTGAGAAAAAATCAATTTCCTTCATCACATGAGGAGGTCAAATACATAACATGAGTATCATATGCTTTAACAGTTGAGAATCTCATGTATGTTATGGCTTGTACCAAACTAGACATTGCACAGGAAGTGGAAGATGTGAGTAGATATATGGCTAATCCAGGTAAAGAGCATTGGAAATTAGTCCAACGGATACTCAGGTCATGGAGATTTATATATTTCATTATGTGACTATCTTGATTTAGATATGGCTGAATATCTAGATGGTAGGAGGAGCATTACTGGATATATTTTCATAGTAGGTGGGATGACAATTAGCTAGATATCAAGATTACAGAAGGTTTTGGCTTTGTATACTATAGAGGCAGAGTATGTTGCAGCTACAGAGGCTAGCAAGGAGATGATATGGATGAGTAGGTTCATGGAAGAGTTAGGAAAGGAGTAAGGTGATTGTAAACTATTTAGTGACAGTCAAAGTGCAATTCATTTGAAAAAGAACTTAGAATTTAATTCGATAACGAAACACATTCAGTTGAGGTGTCACTTCATATGGTGGGTATTGGAGGATGGACAATTGAATCTGGAAAATATTCATACGAGTGAGAACCCTCTGGATATGCTAACAAATCCATTAGCATTGGATCTTCACTCCAGTTCTGTTGGTCTTCGATTTTTATAATTAAAGAGGAAGAAACAAAGCTAAGGAAGGATCCAAGGATGATGATGTACATGTATGGTGTAGTAATTAATCTCCAAATGGGAGATTGTTGAGTTTTGGAGCTTAATTAATTTATTTTAGCATGCAATGTGAAACTTTCTGGAAAATACAGTAACCGACATCGGTTAGGGGTAGTTGTCATCGGTCACCTAGGACTGACATCGCTCAGGTAAGGAGGATTCATCATCGGTTAGGGTGAACCAACATTGATTACCTGTGTGGGAGTGTTTTAATTAACTCTTAGGAATTAGATATATTTTAAGTATTAAAGCAGATCTATTGATTGTAATTGCATGGCTAAGTGCCTAAGTTTATAAATGAATATATAAGCATGAAAGCTAGGGTTTAGAAGTAATATTTAACAATAATTAATAAGAACTTGAAAAGGTTGGTGAGAGAGAGAATTCTTGGAGAAGAAGACAAAGCTTGAAAGAAAGAAATTACTGTACATATGAGAGGTGTGGAAGATTGTAAATATTCAATTGTATATCTTGTCAAACCTTTGGATAATAAATTGGCTTGTTTCTTGATGGACATAGCCCAAACTGGGTGAACCATGTTAAATATGGTGTTGATTTATATCTCTTGTTTTGTATATTTCTTATGGTAGAATATCTGATTTTATTTGCATGTATGCTTAGATATGATATATTATCTGTACAACTGGTGTGCTAACCCCAACAACTCATTCTTCTACATAATTACCCATCCTTCTCTCTTCTTCTTATTCCTCTTCTTTCTCTCTCTTTTCTCTTCTCTCCTCACCCAATGATCTCTCTCTCTCTCTCTCTCTCTCTTAAATGTTATATTTTTACGCAGAGGTTTGCACTTTTTAATATAACTTTAAGTGAATTTAGAAACATAATGTAAACTTTCAGTCACCTTGTTTTTATAAAAGGGACTTAAATATTTAAGTGGAATATGAACAGTCTAAAGTCATATTAAAGTATGTGAAAAGTCACCATGAAGATGAAGAGTTGCCTTTTCTTCTATAAACTACAGGAAGCTCCTCATTTGAACTTATTCTTAGAGGAATTCTTAGACTTATTAGATTTTGGAGTTGTCTTTTGTGAATTCATGAGAGAGATATCCTTGTGAAGAGAGAAAAGAGATAGAAAATTTCTTCCATTTTCCCTACTCTAGAATGTCTTCCACTTCTATGCTATGTATAATTTCTTCTTGAGCTTAAATGAAGGAAGAATGAATTTTAGCCTTTTTTGACTAAGGATTTTAGTGGTACTTTGTGCTCATTAAACACCATTTTGTCTTGTTACTGTTATGTGGATCTTTTTTCTTCTAAATTCAAGTGCATGTAATGAAATTTCTAGCTGGTGTATGCAAGTCTCTTATTTTCTACTTACAACATTAATTTCTCTTTTCTAACTTTCTCATTTCCTTTCCAGCTTTCCTAAAAAATTCATCCCTTGCAAATATTTGCAATATTTTTTCAAAGGGTCAGTGGAGTGCCCCTGTTGGATCCTAGACGGAAAGGCCACCAGGATAAAACTCAATTTTTACATCGTGCATGCACATATGGCACCCACACCAATTAAGTAGAGGGACTTAGACTCCTAGAGCATTGGCAAGAAGTCCATCAATTTATCCCTGAAATTTTTTCTCACCAACAGATATTTTCTCTTGTAGTAAAAATGACTTCTATTCGTATTTTATTGAGTTTATTTGCAATAGAATATTTGCATTTAGAGAACCTTGATGTCAAGACGGATTCCCTTCGTGGTGATTTGGAGGAAGAGATATATATGTAACAACCACTTGGTTATGAAGTCAAGGGTAAGGAAAAACTTGTGTGTAGATTGAAAAAGAGCTTGTGTAGGCTAAATTAAGTCCCTAGGAAATGGTATATGAGATTTGAAAGTTTTATGCATGAGCATGGTTATACGAGATGTGAATCTGATCATTATGTTTATTTCAAGAAGCTTAAAAATAGAAGCTATATTATTTTGTTATTGTATGTAGATAATATGCTTATTGCAGGATCTACTACACAAGACGTTAGTCAACTTAAAGATAAGTTAGCTCACACATTTGCAATGAAGGATTTGAGAGCTACAAAGAAAATCCTTGGCATGCAAACTCATAGAGACATGAAGAATAAGAAATTGTATTTGTCTAAGAAAATTTATATCAATAAGGTGTTTGAAAAGTTTAATATGAAAAATTCAAAACCTGTAAGTACACCTATGGCTGGACACTTCAAATTGAACAAAGATCAATCTCCTACATCACATGAGGAGGTCAATTACATGGCATGAGTTCCATATGATTCAGTAGTTGGAAGTCTTATGTATGTTATGGTTTTTACCAAACTAGAAATTGCATAGGCAGTGGGAGTTGTGAGCAGATTTATGGCCAATACAGGTAAAGAGCATCGGAAAGAAGTCTAATGGATTCTCAGGTATTTGAGAGGGACATCTAGCATGCCATTATGTTATGGAGGGTTAGATACTTTTTTATGTGGCTATGTTGATTCAGATATGGCTGGTGATTTGGATGGTAGAAAAAGCACCACTAGATATGTATTCACAGTAGTTGGGACAATACTTCACTGGATTTCGATATTACATAAGGTCGTGGCCTTGTCTACTACAGAGGTCAAGTATGTTGCAGCTATAGAGGTTAGAAAAGAGATGATATGGATGAGAAGGTTCATGGAAGAGTTGGGAAAGGAGTAAGATAATTGCAGATTGTATAGTGATAGTCAAAGTACGATTCATTTAGAAAATAACTCATTGTTTAATTCAAGAATGAAACACATTCAGTTGAGATATCACTTCATACAGAAGGTGTTGGAGGATGGGGAGGTGAAACTAGAGAAAAATAATACAAAAACAAACCATGCAGATATGCTAACGAAGTTGTTGGCAAAGGAGAAGTTAGAGCTACACTCTAATTCTATTGGTTTTTGAGTTTAAGACTTGAAGAGGAAGAAACATGCCAAGGAAAGGATCCAAGAATGGAGTAGTACTACATTGCAGCAATTTATCTCCAAGTGGGAGATTGTTGAGTTGTAGAGCTTAATTGTTTCAAATTAGCATGCTTCATCAACTTGATGGAATACACAGTAACCAACATCAGTCGGCTGACCGACATTGGTCATCTGGGGAGCAGAATCAGTCAAAGCAAGTAGGAAATAGTATCAGTTAGGGTGCCCAACTTTGGTTACTTGTGCATGATTATTTTATTTAACTCACAGGATATAAATCTAACCTTTGATATAAAGTTGATCTAATGATTGTAATTGCATAGCTAAAGTGCCCTAAGTTTGTATATGCATATATAAGTTTGGAAGCTAGGGTTAGAAAGGTGATATTGTGAAAGATTGATCATAATTGTAAGAAGAAATTCTTGAAGAGAGAAAAAGATAAGCTTGTGATGAAGAAAGTACTGTACATCCATTGAAGGCGTGGAAGATTACAAATCTTCATTATATATCATTTGTGAATTTTTTATTAATAGATTAGTTATTTCTTGGTGGATTTAGACCACACCGGGTGAACCAAGTTATATCTTGTGTACTTTTCTTCTAGTTTATTTTCGTATTTATTGCTTGTATGCTTAGATCTGAATAATATATCTATACAACTGGTGTGATCAACCCCAGCATATGGTCGTATGGAGGACCAAAATGCACAATAGAGGTAGAGTGCAATTTTATGTCCCTTTATTCTCTTTGAAAAAGGGACAAAGGGAACATGAAATTCCCCTTCATCTTAGGCATGACATGTGGCATACATGCAACGGTAGGTGGGTGAATGGTCAAACTGGACAACAGAGGCTAAACTGTGTAAGTACATGGTCATATGGGTGACCAAAAGGATTCTTAGGGGTGAGGCACAATTTTTTACACCTCATGTCCCTTTGAAAATTTCCAAAGGGGACATGAAATTATTCCTTCACTAAAGGCTCCCACATGTCCCATCATGAAATTGACTAGTGTTGAAAGCATACCTTAGGAGCTAACTTGTGAAGATGATATCATGAGCTAACTTGCAAAGATGATATCTCGAGCTCTCAGATGAATTTTTGGGTAATAATTTATATAATTCCCCATAACAAATATTTTGAATCCAATCATAGGGGTTATAAGATCTAATTTTGACTGTAAAACCTCCCAATGGCTCCTTATTTCTTGGGATCACTTGTCATGCACCAGAAGAATGAGCTACATAGAACAGTGTATGAAGTTTCAAGAAGTCTCATCTTTTCCTCCACGTAGATAATTGAAAATTATTTCTATAGATAATTTTTTTGGCTTTCAAATCACTATGAATGTCCTAGAATATTTCTTTTATGTTTGGGTCTTCTTTCACAGTGCATGCTTAGGCCCAAAAAGTTGTTTTCGATGAATTAGATCTAAAACCTCCGAAACGTCTTGAAATCATCCAATACCAAATCCTAGATGTTTCTAAAACTTGAAAAATCCTCTGTGATAAATATTTACCTATTGATGGATGCTCTATGGATGATGTACCAGTCTTTAGGAAGGTTGATGATACTGCTTCGCAAATTCTTCTTGAATGCTCGAGAAGTTCTTTGAACCCTTTTTTCTTCTTAAATCACCTCGAGGGAATACTTGACATTAACATAGGGATCATTTAACATAGAGGATAGGATTTTTGCTAAGGATGGACTGACTTGGGGTTTCTTGGGAATGTATGACATTGAATTTTTTTTACAATGTGGTACAGTTGTCTTGTTTTCTAGTGAATTTTTCTCTTGTAAAAACACAGGAAAACAGATAGGAACCACACCTTGGTTGGAGATCCATCAAAAAATTGGTAGGAACCTTCACTTTTCCATGGTGATCCACTCTTCACTGCATTTACTTATGAGACATAGTCACCCCAGGAGGTTACTTTGCAGGATTCCAAATGGCTACCAGTGGTTGTAGATTCGAGTGGGGATTTTTAGTCTTATCTTCTCTTCTTTGTTTCTCTTTTGGTGGGAGTTTTTCCCACAGGGTTTTCTCCTTTTATTGTGTCTTATGAGATATTTAATTATACATGGGTACCTCATTATGAATTTTTAGCAAGACCCACTTTCATTTTTCACTTCCCACCTAAGTTTTTCTTATGAGGGTGTTAGTGTAGGATTTATTTTCCTCACTTTATTTTTATTATCCTACTCAGGATATTCCACTTCAGTTGGAGTTTCCCTACACTTATGGGATATGATTTCTTAGGTGTACACTTGACTACACTATTCTATGTGTTGGTTACCACTATTCTAGGCATAGATTCTCATGATTCTAGGAGGAGGTTACACATTCACATCATATATGTACATATTTTATATTATTCTATTCTATTTTATTGAGTTGGAGCTATTTATGTGTTACTGCAGTTATCTTTGTTGTATTTTCATAATTTACAGCTGTATATGCTTGTATTGTTTTGGATTGGAACAATTCACATCTTGCATCATTCACTTGTGCATTCTTCAAACCAACAAATATGTGAAACTTCTCTGATATGAAAATGCCAATCATCTTCCTGCATCTCACAAACATACATGATCCATATAAATAGGACTATAGGTAAAACATTTACTGCAAAGTTTTGATAAGAAAATCACAAAATTATTAGTTCAAAAATGGACAATGTGCATGCCCAAAAGAGGCTAGAGTCCAATTGATTTTCAGTGTGAATATGATAATATCTATAAATATCATTCACCTATGCATTCTTTAAACCAATAGATCTATGAAACTTCTCTGATATGAAAATTCCAATCATCTTCTTTCATCTCAAAAACATACATGATCCATAAAAATAGGATTATAGGAAAAATGTTTACTGCAAAGTTTTGATAAGAATATCATGAAATGATTAGTTCAAAAAAGGACAATATGCATGCCAAGAAGAGGCTAGAGTCCAACTAATTTTCCCTGTGAATATGATAATATATATAAATATTTTAGATTAGTTTAAAAGACAAAAAATTCAAATAATAAGTGAATTTCTAACTGAATCCCTATAATCAGTCCAAACATTGTGTCTGTAACTGCCATAAAAAATTGATAAGATTAAAACTAGATAATCAAATGTTAAAAGAGGAAGTTGTCAAAATGATTCCTTGTGACATGGAAAATCACTTCAAATACAATCTTACCTAGATATATCAGTAATATAGAAAAAAAATTCAACAACTAATGGCCAATGACCCTATGAAATTGTTAGATTACTGCAACAAAAATGTTTTTGAGTGTAATCATAATGTGCTCTAAGTTTGTTACCTCATTAACTAAAAATGAACTAACAATTTAGTGTGGGGATAGTTAATATAAGCTATGAACAACTATAATAAACTATATAAATACAGTAAGTAAAGTAGATAAATAATCTCAATAATTATTTAAAAGGAAATGCTAACCATAATGTGTAAGAAGGTAGAGGAAAGAACTCAGACGAATAGAAGATGCTCGCATGCTAGTGTCATAGTGATGACAGGAAAATCTAGAAGCGGGAACAACTATGTAGAAGTGTTAAAAAGGATGGATCTGGAGGATCTAGTTGGACTGGAGCACCTGGAGAGGGACTAGGGCGTATGTGGGTGCTCTGGTCTGTAATCTAAGTGTCATGGTCTGTGTAAAATATCTAAAACTGATCTCTTCATGGCTATGAGATGACCTGGAACCTTTGTTGTGTGTCTTATCAAATTTGCCATGCTCCTTCAAATGTTTCCAATAATCCAAGATGAAATAAAGACCTGCAAGACTCCAAAACAAACATCAAACCCTAAAAAATAAGAATGCATATGAAGGGGTCAGATAGACCTCAACTGCTACAATGGTGGACTTACTAACTGAGCGTTGTACTACATCTCAGACCCGATGTAGTTCTATGGGTAAGTGTATGTGATCATTTCCTAGGTTTCTCTTGTACCAGTTGCACTTTTTATAATAGCAAACAATAGCTATGTGTAGAAAATGTAATAGAATGTGTGCATAAAATAGAATAGAATCCCTCCCCCTACGAAGTGTGATGTAGATGTCCTGGCCTTATGCCTTTATGATGGGGCTATGTAGATGCAAGTGATCTCCTATGAAATAGATGGATGCAAATCTAGATGAGTGCTAGTAATGAATGATGTTAGGTCCCTCATTATGGTCTCATAACTTTATATTTATAGGGTTATCTTGATCTAATTTCATAATTGACCCTGAAAAGGCTGACCATAGGAAAGATAAAGATAAAAAATGGCTAGAAAGAGCCCAAAAAAGTGGCAGGAAAGTGCAAAAGGGACCGGGGCACCCGTGGTGGTACCAAGACACCCATGGGTGCCCCAGTACTAATTTGGGCACCCAAGTTGAGGCTAGAATAATGAGGGAAGATGAAATATTATTGGGCATATGGGTGCAAGAGGTTGATAATCATAAAATAAAATAAAACAAGATGGCCATTGGATAAGGGTTAATTATTACTTTCTTCACTCAAGAACCTTCTAAATAGTAGTATGAGACCGAGATAAATAATTTCTAAAGCTCATGATTTTATGGCTACATTTTTACCCCAATTTATGTTGGTGAGTTGAGTTTTTTAGGCGATATCATGCCACCTTGGCCGAAGAAGTGTAGGGAGGAAATGCTCTGTGTTCTCCAAGCACTAACTGCTTCCTTGAATGTGTGTGAAGATATCTTTATACTATCATGGTTTTTTTGGCGATCAAATTCCACTAGCCAAAGTAGTGTAGAGAGGCACACCCACAGTAACCTCAAAGTCTGTAACTACTTCCCAAAATGCTAAGGACTCCATGTCCTATAAAAGCCATCATGTATGGGGTTTGTAGACTATTATCAACCCACTCATTGTATATAACTGAACTGAACTGGTGTAGAATCTTTGTGTTAGTGTGTACACACACCCAAATGATTCCCCCCTCTTTGGGGTGCACGTGACTTCACTAATAGGAGAAATGTGGCCCTGAAAGAGGACCAATCACATGTACACTGTAACCCTAGAAAATGCTTGGTAAAAACCAGGGCATGCACAAACAATGAGGATAGGAAAAGACAAGTGTAAACATGATGCATATGGAAAATAATGTATAAGCTATGCAAAAAGTGTAACAACTACTACACAATGTGGTAAACAATAAAAAAACAAAGTAAGCCGCATAAAGTGAAATGTAAGCACGGGGCATCACTCATAATGCCGCAAGAGACACAAGGACATCATGACCACATACAAACAAATAAGTGTGCACACCAAACATAGGGAAAGGTCCACAAACAATAGCAAACAATAGCAGACAATGTAACAAACAAGTATGAAAACAAATATCTCTACGTGACCAATGTGGCACATAAAACACCCGTTAGCATGTTAGAAAGATACTAGTATGTCAAAAACGTGTATAACAAAGGAATGTAAAGTGCTAAGAAAAAATGAAACAATATTACCTGTGAGAGGCGAATTTGGATAGCCCTAATGACTAATGTAGAAAGGATAGAAGGCGAGAATCCATGCTACATGCAAGATACATGCATTTGTGATCACAACTAGATAAAGGCGTGAATGTGCATGTGTGTATGATATAGATAAATGACGTATAAGTAAGCTAGCTAGCATGTGTAATAGAGAAATAATGAACAAGAAAGAATAAAAGCAACTATAATATGCATTATGTTGTGGAAGGATGGAATGAAATGCAAAATAGATTGATAGGAACTGCGTGCCCCTCAAGTGGATGGAAATTTATGCAGTGAGGTTAATTCTATTTTCCCCCTTAGCAGTCAAGATTGAACCGTAAACAAGAGTGGGTTATTGGGAAATGGTTAAGTAGTGTGTGTTATGTCTAACATGTTGTGATGAATGTGTAAGTGTAGTGATGAGATGTGACCTAGTGACAGTGTGTGCGAACCCTATAGCTAAAGCACATATCACGAACAAATTGAACGTATAAGTGATAATTTAGCCTAAAATTATATCACTATAAGATGAATAGATGAATGATGATTTATCCCTAAGCGTATATCACTATAAGATGAAAATAAGGAGTGGTGATGTGACCAAAGGTATATACAACTACAAAATGATAGAATAAGTGACAATTTAGCCTAAAGTGCATGTCACTAGCCTAGTATTGGCACATGATGAAAGGAAAAATAGTAATTGTATGAGGAGTTTAAGTTCCATTTGATTTTTAAACCCTCAACATTCGATTATCGATCGAGGAACTAAAGTGTGTCATCAGGCAGTGAGTGTAGTACGTAGAAGACAATGTAACAATGAAATACAACCATGTTATGAGTGGAACATGTAAAGACGTGATGTGTCGGATGCAATGCAACATGTATGGAACATTGAAAAGTGTAACATGTACAGTTTAATGCATGTAGATAGTCTAATAATGTAATATGTAGGATGATATAATGCTAGACTCATATATGATGAAGACTAGTATAATATGTATAATATGTGTGAAATGCATGGTGCAATATGAATGGTATGTAGATAACTGAATTATGCAGTTTGTAGGATAAGCATGAGACAGAAGACATATAGATAATGGTGTATGCACAATGACAACTAGCATGATGTATGGTGTATAAATGTAAAAATGTTGTAGATTTAATGTAGACTGTATGGTGTATAACACGTAATGCATGAATGGGTACAATGTGCAGTGTGTGGGGTTCATGTGTAGTAATCCCTCAATAGTGAAGTGTGAACAAAAGCACAAGAGTGTGTCATCGGGTAATGACAATGCTAAAACACTTGATAAAAAATTCCTATATGAAAACAAAAAGATGATAGATGTTTTGACGAAATGAGGGGGGAAAGTGTATTAGGTGCTATGACCCCTGTGTCATGAATTGAACTAGCCACTAACAACGAAGAATGAAATTATGTCATGGAATGTATGTAGTATGTCCCCCAAGGATGTACATGGAAGTAGTGGTTAAGTAATATCAGCTGAACAAATGATGGATTAGCAGGAAGTGTCGAGCTATATGTACTCCCAATAAGAATCATTTATAAAAGAGTGTGTAGGTGAAGGGAGAAAGTGATAGTGGACGAGGCACACACAATGAAGGAGTAACTGAAGTAATGCGATTTTTTTGAGTGGACCCCATATAAAGTACCATAGCATTCGTAACAATGGGAGATGGTGATGAAGTGGAAGTAACCACATCAACCATACAAATAATAGCTTCTGAGTTATGTGAAGATTTAATAGGTTGTGGCCCAATAAAAAAAGATGTATATGGAGGAAAAAAGATTGTATCAAGCGAATCATCTATATATAATGCGGGAGGACTAATGGGTGAATGAAAATGAGAGGAATATTTTGGTTTAAAAATGGGAGGGGATGTATCTATGTGATCAGGTGGAGGATATTTTGTCTCCTCTAGGACCTGTGCTAAATTATTATGATCGATGGTACACATATATGAAAAAATAGTGTCATCTAGATTTTTATGATCTAAGTCAGAAGATGGAAAATGAATAAGCGAAGGGCAAGTTCGATAACCAAAAAAATAATCTAGAGTGTCAACAAAGGAACGACATAAACTATCAAACTAAAAAATGATTGGAGATAGAGAAGAAGTATCTTTAGTTATGATAAGATGTCAGGTTAACCAAAATGATTAACTAAAAATGAACTAACAATGTAGTGTGGGGTTAGTTAATCTAAGCTATAAAAAACTGTAATAAAGTAAATAAATATAATAAAGAAAGTATGTAAATGATCTAAGTAACTATGCAAAATAAAATGCTAACCCTAATGTCCAAGAATGAATAGGAAAGAACTCAGCTGAATGGAATATGCTCATAGGAAAGTGTCGCATTAATGATTGGAAAATCTTGAAGTAGGAAGGAATGTGTAGAAGTCTTGAAAAGGATGGATTTGGAGGGTCTAGCTGGACCGAAGCACTTAGATAAGGATAGGGGTGCTTGTGGACACTATAATGTGCAATATGGGTGCCCTGGTCTATGAAAAAGTTCTAAAAATGATCTCTGTAGGGCTAGGAGATGACCTAGAATGTTCGTTGTGTGTCGTATCAGATTCGTCATGCTCTTTCAGATGTCTCCAATAATCCAAGATGAAAGAAAGACTTGCAAGACTCCAAAACAAACATCAAACCCTAAAAAAGAAGAATGCACATGAAGGTGTCAAACTGACCTCGACTTCCACAATGGTGGACTTCCTAACTGAGCACTACACTACATCTCAAACCTGATGTAGTTTTATGTGAAAGTGTGTGTGAACATGCCCTAGGTTGCTCTTATGTCAGTTGCACTTTGTGAAATAACGAATAATAACTATGTGTATAAAATGTGTGTATGAAATAGAATAGAATCCCTCCCCCCATGAAGTATGATGTAGATTTCCTAGCCTTGTGCCTTGATGATGGAGCTATGTGGATGTAAGTGATCTCCAATGCAATAGATGGATGCAACTCTAGATGAGTCATAATAGTGAATGATGCTAGGTCCCTCATTATGGTCTCATAACTTTATATTTATAGGGTTCTCTTGATCTAATTGTTTAATTAAACCCAAAAAGGCCAACAATAATAAAGATAAAGATCTAAAATGGTTAGAAAGAGCCCAAAAAAGTGGCGGGAAAGTGTAAAAGGGACCAGGGAGCCGATGGGTGCCCCAGTACTAATCTGGGTGCCCCAGTCGAGGATAAAATAAAGTGAGAAGACATAAGATAACTAGGAATATGGGTGAAAGAGGTCATTAATGAAGAAATAAAATAAAACCAAGATGGACAAAGGACGAGGGTTAATTAGTACTTTCTTCACTCAAGAACCTTCTAAATAGTAGTGTGAGACTGAGCTAAATAATGTCTAAAGTGCATGATTTTGTGACTACATTACCATATTTAGAAATCACATTTATTTCTCTAAATCACGAGCTTTAAAAGTATGGCGACATAGATATTTCAAATTGTGAGCATAGTTACAAACATGCCTAAAATATGGGTCTTAAAATACACCTAACATATACATGCCAAAAAGATGCATTCCAAAAACAACAGTTACTCTGTAATGTAAGTATGAAAAATGAACACTACCAATGTGCCCATGAACCTGTGTAAACTGCTATCAAATATGCAATGCTAAAAATATGATTTTAATTCCATACCTAAACTATAACAGGAACTCAAAAGCTAAACAACAAGATTTTAAAGGAGTTTGTTTCAAATTTTCAATGTAAGAAGCTCACCAATCATGATTAACCTATCTCTCAATTCCTCTCACGAATCTAAACTCCAAAAATATTCAAAGCTAAACAACATGGGAGAATATTTCCTTATAACATACAATAGGAATACCATAACCAAAAGCTTTGAATTATTGTAAGATATTCAACAATCATTAGCTATGCAACATATAATTAAAGAATGTTTTACCAATTAATTTTAAAGCATTTTCAATTTTAGTTATTACCTTATCCAGGGTTGACTCATCAACTATTAATGGATTAATAACTTCATTTAACTTTGTAATAGGCATGTATTCCACATTCGTTTTACCATGTTTCTGATGGTGTGATGGATGAAGTTTCCAATAATTTAGCACTCGGTGTCCACTCATATGAAAATGAGTGTGAGAATTCCTCTTTGTATCCTTCTGGGATGAGGAATCACCTTTTCTATTTCTCTCTTCTGAATGATGAGATTGGTCTTTAGCACCTACTTTATTTCTAAAGAAAGACATTAAAAATTTCAACAATGTCATTCTCTTCTAGCAACTAGAAATGTAATGGTTTCTAAACCTACAAAAAGTTCAAGGAAAAACATGCCACATTTTCTTAATATCATAGCCATATTGTTTAAACTGAAAGAGTGGATCGGAGTTTTACAATTTTCCTTATTCTTATGATTATGATAAAAACGAGGAGGTGAATCTCTTTACCTTGTCTCTAGGATTTCTTACCAAATCCATCCCATCACGATGAATTACCATTTTCATGCACCAAGTCTTCCTGAAGGACTAGTGGAGTAATCTATCGGTTGTCAGAATCTTGTCTCCCTTCATTGTTCTTGGAACAATCTCCAATTTTGATTCCTAAACTAGAATAACTCAAACCTAAAAAATTAGGTTGATCCTTGATTTGTGTTGAGTTAGAAAAACCTTGGCCATTCTTACCAAGGCCTCTTCCATCAAATCCCATTTTAAAAAATAGCTTAGATCCAATGCCCTTTGTGTGCTTTTTAAAATCACCAAAAACAATACATGAATCTAAATCTAAATGGGAGTAAGAAGAACTACATGGTGAATAAACTACAGTGCACTCCTCTGTCATGTTATCTACATCTGAAGTGGAAGGAAAATTATTCTTCAGTTCACCATACTACAATATGATCAAGAGATCACCCTTGGATACTAGGTCTGATTTCAAATGTGTCGTCTACTCTTCAAAGGGAATAGAGCTTACATATTAGGAAAGCATTCTCTTCTGGAATATTTATGTTGATGATTTCAAGATCTTCCAACCTTTCTCTCTTCAAGGATTTTCCCATACCTATCTGTAAACAACTTGTACTTCCAAAACACTACAAACTACAAACGGAAGATCAAGCCACAAAGTTTACAAATCTGATGGGATTAGAAAATCAAAATTGATATCCAATGCAACTGAAATAAACAATAGAATGCAACCAGCTCTGGTACAAAAAATTTCTTCATAGATAACAAGTTTCCAGGAAGGAAAACGTGCTCTGATACAAAAAATTGCTTCGTAGATAGAAAGTTTACAAGCAGGAAAAAATTCTTCAATACCAAAACTTCATTTGTAAACGACAATAGACCCCCCTATTATTTTACTTGTTTCAAAAGATCTCTTAAATTCATCAATTTTTCATGATTTAAATGGATCAAAATATGATTAAATTCTGATTTAAAACTTAATTATAACTAATAAAAAACTGAATTAAATGATTCCCAAAATCACTATTATTCACTCTTCGATCAAACTATTCAAAATTAATTTACCCGATTCTTTGAATATTTTGTAATCTGATAATAAATGCTTTCTTGAATTTAAATTTGACTAATTAAATGTAGAAATAAATCATAAATCAAAATTTAAAATAAATTAGATTATATAGACGACATTTGAGTTGTTTACAGAGTTCGAAAATTACCAATGTCTTCGGGTTCATATGAACTGATCTATTAAAATTTGTCCAAACTACAAGTACAATCAACATACAATTAACAATAATACATCCATAACCTGTAATTTTTATTCTTCAGACCTTCGAAGGAACTTGATGAAGCTCAGTGTTTTTCATCCACATTCCCAAAGCACTTGTATAACTTCTTTCGTGCAGTTCTCCATCTTCTAACAACTTCCATGCCTAAACAATTCATCAATAAAAAGCCAAAATGGGAAAATAACATATGCATGGGGAACGCCTTAGAATATTGAAAACTTTCCAATTTACACCAAGCCCTCAAAATGATCCTAAGTGTCTCAAAATATCACTTCTTCAAAACTTCCTTGTTATGCCAAATACACAGTCCTTTGACTTAACTTCTATAAGATCAAAGTCTTGTATTTATTGGTATGCTAACCCCTTATGGCCCTACGATGGGGTTTAAATTTTGCAACCAAGTGGTTGGGGGTTCAAACCACCCCAACCACCACTGACAAATTTTTCTAAGTTGGGATAATAATCCCACATCTGTCAGGATAGAAATGGTAGTATTGTTTAAATTTGGTCTGACCGATATGTTAACTATCTTGGTCGCTTTTTGTTTGAATGCTAAGTAGTGTCTATTGGACATGTTTGCTATGATGGATAGATTTTTGGGCTCACCGAGCTGGAGGTGTCTATGCGTTCAATGTAGATTTTAGCCTGGTCGGTGGGTGAGCTGGCCTATTAATATGATGATTTGGTGAGACAACTCAATGAGGTGGCATGTATGTCGGTGATGAGCTAGTTCTCTAGAAATCTCCCTTCATATCGATGCTCAACTTGGTCACAAGTTCACCCATCTCGGTCTCCTAGCCTGATTAGATACGTGAAACTTCATGGCAGTCAGGTCCCCCTTCATAATAAAAGTGGAGCCTACTGTTGAAAACCTCTTTTTGTCTACTGTCAAAGAATGACGGTAAAAACAAGAATCTCTTTTTTTCCCATGCATATTTTATGCCACATCAACCTATTTTCAATTTTTTCCACGTGTCCAGTCACTATGTTGCCTTTACCCCTATTTCACTCTGCGGAGTCCTATTATTGTGTGGAAGATATATGGAGCATATAGTGTCCAATTTGACCCATTCAAAAGCCATTAGAAATATGAATTTTATGTCTTTTATAAGGAATATATTTATGTAAGTTTTGGGAACATATAAATTGTGAAAAATCCTCCTGATGAAAATTAAAACCCACAAAGGAAGAAGATCATGTAGCATAACTTTGATATCTTCTTTTTTTTATATGAGGAGAGGAAATATTTCATACAAAGAACTTAGATACTTCAATATTTTTCATAAGTGTATGGACCAAATAGATAAAGACAGATCTAGGCCCTGTATCTAAGTATATAGACACAATGTATAAAAGATAATGAGTGCATCCATGCTCTTACCGTGTTATGTATTGCTAAGTAAGAGTATTTAATATGATGAAACATCAATGAAGAAGGAGACCCATGTCCCGAAAACCATTATTTTCCCATCAAAATTGAGTACTGAAGAGGAAAAGAAGTGAAATATTTCATGCTACCCTTAAATTGATCTAAATTGTGATATGTGAGTGTAGGATTATGCCAAAAACCTATATCCATGATGAAAAATAAGAAATTGTCAAAAAATATGGTGTTTTTTCCTTAGGACAAAAACATATGGTATGGTCATAACTATCTATATGGTCTTGAAACTTCTATACAATTTTGAACCTCTATGTTTTCTACCTAAAGTTGATATCTGGAATTGTTTCTGAGTACTTATTCCCTATGTGAACTTTTTCTGGATCCGTGATTCTGCTAGTAAGTGTAGAATATACCCTGATGAATAAATATTTGAATGAATGTAAGGAGAATCTATGTACTATCAAGTTCCTCCACTTCCTTGGTTATTCTAAGAAGAAAATTGCAGACAATTATAATTCTAGTTATGGATATATTATTCTACCCATCACTATTGGTTCTGTTACTAAGAAATTTATTATCCTAGTTGCCTTCACTATTAGTTCAAGTGACATGCGGTTAGGTCTACCTTGGCTACACACTCTTAGGGATGTACCTTTTATTTTACACCAATGTGTTAAGTTCATTCATCAATAACATGTTGTCGCAATTCAAGTTATTCCTTTGAAGGTTTCCAAGACTATACAAGAGGGGAAGGACTGGATTATAAATCATGACTAGACCATATAGTTGTGCAAATGATATTTGCATGTTATAGTTTTAGCTATGAATTTTCTCTAGGATTTGCACTTATAGATTCTACGATCTATCTTCCAAGATTTTTTTATGCATCTCTATATAGATAATTCCCCCACTCTCTTATCTTGTGTATTTTGAGCTTATACATACATTGAAAAAACCAATGCATTATTCTAATTTTGTAAATTAATGTTGGAAGTTAATTTATCAGAATAGCTCGAAGTTTCCTAACCTTACATTTATTTTTTATTGTTGTGTATTTGTTGTCCCTAGATTTCACCCTAAAATCTAGGACTAGCCCTTTAAAAAAAAACTGTTCTTTTTAAAGTAACAGGTCATTTTGTGTTTGTTTTTCCTGTAGTTGCTTTCTCTAAGATATCCCTAGAGAGTCATAAAGCTCACTCAATTCCCGTTGCAAGCTTTGTCTGCCACGTGTTTTCTTCTCTTTCTTTCTTCAATCACCCCAGTTCTTTTCCCCCTCGCTGAGCTTAAACTTTGGCGAGTGCATCTTCTTAACAATGTCCATGCCTAAACATTCTCATATGACCAGTAAAGCATAAAGGGCGGAAATAACATATGCATGGTGGAACGCATTAGAATATGAAAAATTTCAAATTTACACCAAGCCCTCAAATGATCCTAAGTCTCAACATCATCACTTCTTCAAAACGTCCTTGTTATGCCAAATACACAGTTCCTTTGACTTATTCTATAAGATCAAGTCTTGTATTTATTGGTATGCTAACCCCTTATGGCCTACGATGGGGTTAAATTTGCAACCAAGTGGTTGGGGGTTAAAACCACCCAAACCACCACTGACAATTTCTAGTGGGATAATAATCCCACATATGTAGGATAAAATGGTAGGTAGGATTGTTTAATCTGGTATGACCGATATGTTAACTATCTTGGCGTTTTTGTTTGAAGGTAAGTGTGGTCTATGGGACAGTTGCTATGATGGATAGATTTTGGGCTCACCGAGCTGTGAGGTTCAAGCGTTCAAGTAGATTTTAGCCCCATGGTCGGTGGTTGGCTGGCTAGTAATATGATGATGTGGTGAGGCCAAACTCAATGAGGTGATGTATGCTCGGTGATATGAGCATAGTTCTCTAAGAAAGAAATTCTCCCTTCATATCGATGCTCAAATGGTCACAAGTCACCCATTTCTCGGTCTCTAGCCTGATTAGATACGTGATGAACCTCATGGCAGTCAAGGTCCCCCTTCATAATAAAGTGGAGCTTATGTTGAAACCTCTTTGTGTCTACTGTCAAAGAATGACGGTAAAAACAAGAATCTCTTTTGTCCCATGCATATTTGATGCACATCAACCTATTTTCAATTTTTGCACGGTCAGTCACATGTTGCCCCTTTACCCCTATTTTTCACTCTGCGGAGCCTTATTATTGATGTGGAAAGATATATGGAGCATATAGTGTCGCAATTTGACCCATTCAAGAAGCCATAGAAATATGAATTTTATGTCTTGTATAAGGAAAATAGTATGTAAGTTTTTGGGAAACATAAATTGTGAAAAAATGCCTCCTGATGAAAATGTTAAACCCAGCAAAGAAGAAGATATGTAGCATAACTTTGATGATTCTTTTTTTATATGAGGAGAGGAAATATTTCATACAAAGAACTGAGATACTTCAATATTTTTCATAAGTGTATGGACCAAATAGATAAAGACAGATCTAGGCCCTGTATCTAAGTATATAAGACTAAATGTATAAAAGATAATGAGTGCATCCAGCTATTACCGTGTTAGTATTGCTAAGTAAGAGTATAATATGAGAATAACATCAATTGAAGAAGAAGGAGACCCATGTCCAAAACCATATTTACATCACAAAAGGATACTGAAGAGAAAAGAAGTGAAATATTTACATTGCTACCCTACAATTGATACTAAGTGTGATATTGAGGGTTATGGATTTATGGCCAAAAACCTATATCCATGATGAAAAATAAGAATTGTAAAAAAACCCTATGGTGTTGTTTCTAGGAGCAAAAACATTATGGTATGGTCATTATAACTGATGCTATATGGTCTTGAAACTTCTATTTAAATTTCTGTAACTCTATGTTTCGACCTAAGTTGATTCTGGAAGTTTCTGAGTACTTATTCCCTTAGTGCAATTTTTCTGGATCCGTGGGATTTGCTCTAAGTGTAGAATATACCCTGAGCATAAATATTGGAATGAATGGAAGAGAATCTATTGGTACTATCAAGTTCTCGCAACTTCCTTGGTTATTATAAGAAGAAAATTGCAGACAATTTATAATTTACTTGTACTGGATATATTCTTCTACCTCATGCTAGTGTTGTTCGTTTACTAAACATTATTATCCTTAGTTGCCTTCACTATTAGTTCAAGTGGACCATCGCGGTAGGTCTACCTTGGCTACACACTCTTCGGGATTTGTACCTTTGATTTAACCAAGGGTGTTAAGTTCATTATCAATAACCATGTTGTCGCAATTCAAGTTATTCCTTTGAAGGTTTCCAAGACTAACACCCCCAGAGGGGACAAGGACGGCGAGCTAATCCTTACTCAATCATGATCTAGCCCATTAGTTTGTTTGCAAATGATATTTGCATGTATAGTTTTAGCTATGATTTTCTCTTAGAATTGCACTATAGAGTGGTTAGACGATCTATTTTCCAGATTTTTTTATGCATCTCTAGATAGATAATTCCCCCCACTCTCTTATCTTGTGTATTTTGAGCTGTATACATACATATGCGAAAAACCCAATGCATTAATTCTAATTTGTAAATTAAGTTGGAAGTTAATTTATCAGAATAGCTCGAAGTTCCTAACCTTACATTTTATTGTTTATTGTTTGTGTATTTGTTGTCCCTAGATACACTAAAAATATAGGACTAGCGCCTTAAAAAGAAACTGTTTCTTTTTAAAGTTAACAGGTCATTTTGTGTTGGTTTTGCCTTAGTTGCCTTTCTCTAAGAGTATCCCAGAGATCTAAAGCTCACTCAATCCCTTTGCAGATCTGTTCTGCAAGTGTTTTATGACCATTTATTTATAAAAAAAAAAGTTTGATATTTAAAACATAGATTGAGCTTAAAATGGAGGATTTCGGTTTAGGTTCTATTATAAGCACTACCCCATCATTATTACCACAGAACATTCACTTGGTGGGAGAAAGAATTTTCTTTAATGAACCTAAATGGAGAAAAAATTCAAGGACATTGCCCGCAAGTGTTTTGTTTGGTTTATTTATTTTTGTTGTGTTTTGGTTTGTTTTATTCTCTCGGTAATTCCCATAGGCCTATGCATTCTTATTGATAGATCTTTCACTGGGCCTAGGGTTTCTAAAAATCATCTAGTTTTTTTTTTATTACTAATCTGTCTACAGGCAAGCAGAGCTTAGGATTCTCAGAAGTGCAAGAGTTGCTGGTTCAAAAAGGTGCTTGCAAAAATGAATTTATGAAAATAAGAAAAAATATGTGATAATGCGTAGATGACTCCGCCATAAGATTTAAAATTGCAATTTTAGAGAAAAACGACACTAAAATGGAGCCACAGAATGAAAGTAAAGTCACTTAGGAAATAGTGAATTGTTTTCGCCTACTTGCAGCGTTAAAAATTCCCATAGAAAGTAAAGTCACTTAAGTGAAAGCTGGGAGGGAATTTCTTGCCTACATTGCAGGTGAACTTCCCAGTGTGAATTAAAGGTCATTAAGCTAAAAGTTGGGAATTTCTTGCCGCCTCGCGGGTGAAATTCCATTGCTTTGACTTCTTATTTTTAACGAATTCTAGCAAAAAGTGTGAACCCAGTTGGCATGCTAAAAAAAAAATTTTTTTGCTCCAAAGTTGAATTTTTTAATGCGAGAAGCATCCAGTTTTCGTGCCTAGGGTTGGAGAAGCTTTCTTTTTATTATTCAGAGCATCTGCATGTTGATGTGAGTGCACAAGTGAATAAAATAATGTTTTTAGCTTGTTTGGCATGCAAACAAAGTCTAAAAATAGAGGGCAGGAGGAGGCTGTATAGAGATTTGGTGATGAAAATTGAGATTCATGCCATGGAAGCCCCTATTATTTGTCAAAGTCAATTATAGTATTCCGCACAGATGACCATATTGGGAGAAAGAAGAAGTCAATATCTATACATTGAATATAATGTCTTTAGAATTCAAAGGGAGGGAGAAATATTATCCATATCGTTATAATTGAAAGGGTTCCGGCAAGAAATTTCATCCTCTTGTTCTAGCGCAACTCATTGTGGACAAACAAGTACATGGAAGATTTTTCGGATCTTGCAGCCATGTGCTTCCCAATATTCCCATTGGAAGCCTTCATTGAATTACTGTATTTGTCACCTAGAGTGCTTATCCAAAATTAAAAATTGACTCTATGCCAATTAAAAATAAAAGATGATGAGTTTTTTTTTTTTTTGTTCTTGAAACATTTATGATAGCATTTGCAATGGTGTATACTACTGGGAGAAGAATTGAAAAAGCTTCAATGATGAAAGGGAAAGACAAGTCAGAGGTAGCACCAACAGAAAAATCAAGTCACTGCTTCCAGAGTCGGTTTGAGTGAAAATCAAAGGCAAAAGAGTCAACGATGCAGGAATAGGAAAAAGACCAAGGACTGTGAGGTAACAACCTTCTTCTAATTTCTTATCTGGTATTTCTCCGAAAAAAATATGAGGAATAAATTAAAATTGTAAGGAAGTGATGGTTTAAAATTCAGTACTTCCAAGGGTATTGAAGAAGTCAATTACTTGGAAAAAGTGGACAGACATGCAAATAGAAGGTCTATTTTCAGTTTAAATTAAGGCATGCATGCAAAGAGGAATTTCGGAGGACAAGATTTAGCTACTTCCCTTTTCATCGCTAACTGTCCCATCTACCCCCCCGGCCACGGCCATTCTTATCTACACATCTTACCACCAATGACTTCACTCTCTCCCAAGCTCCATTACACCCCCCGGCAGCCCGTCACCCTGGGCTGGTGGTCACGCACAGCCACATTTCGCTGTGTTCTGCTTGTGGACGTTAGGTGCCCCGATGAAGTAAGCTGTTTCATCGTTGCGGTCAAACCTTGAGATGATACGCGCGCGAGTCGAGCAAATTTTGGGCTCATCCCTGGGCCAAGTTATTTTCTGGGGGGTATTTCGGTAATGCGCTGGGTTTAGATTATGTAGTTAAGGAGAAACACCCCAATTTGTGTTTGTTATTGAGGAGCTCTTTCTGAATTGGGAAGGGACTTGTAGTGAGATGTGTCCCTTTCTGCCAATTCGTTGTATTTCTTGCGAGACACACAGATTAGTCTATTTGTGTTTCATCATGTGATGTGCCACTCTGTCAGCGCGGCGGCGGCACACACACGCGTGGTAGTTCCACTCACGTACGCACGAGGGGTGGCGTGCGGATGCGATCGGTGAGACATCATACCGCACCCAGCTGCCCTGTATCCTCTGATCCGGTCCTGTACACCCCTTAATTCATCTGGTGGATCCACGGCAACGACGAGAGGAGACCAGAGGCGAGCCGGGGTGTCCCCACCGCGCAACGACCCTAGGGCACCCCCGCCGCCAAGGGTCACTAGAGGCGCCTAAGTACGGTGGAGTGCGTCCGCGCGCCACGCGCCCCAATATTGCTTCGTTTACGGTTTACATAGACATGTTACGCAGTTTTGGAAAGAGTGTAACGACACAAGAGGGTATCCGATAGTCGCGAAATAAGACGTAACCAAGTAGCTTCGATACCCTATGGTGAGCCACTCACGCGGGTATACCTGGAGGGGACGGAGGTTTGTACGCGTACGCGGGGGGAAGATTGGGAACCCATGGGCGTGGGTACGCTGGCCGATGAGGTCTCGTGTGTATGACCTATATGTGACGCCGATAGGCTGATGATCGACCGAATACGGGTATGACCGGGTTATACGGAGAGACACCCTCCTAGCACGCGTGACATTACCAGGCAGGTAGCTGGTCCTACCTGCCAGACGACCACTAGTGGGGAGTCATGCTCAAACTGTTATTACCGCCAGATTATAAGATTTGTTATACAAAATAGTACACCAATGACAGAGAGCTGTAGCCAAGAAGAGAATGCGACGGCAGAGGGGAGAGAAGGGATGGTTATAGATTAGTGAACTACCAAGCGACGAAGGCGGGCTCGTATTTGTAAGTGCGTACGGCCTTACGCTCAATGCTCCAAACAGTTATTAATATAGCAAAGGATAATTTTTAGCAGGAATCACGGCCCATGGATGAAATGATAAGCGGGATTGCGCAACGGAAGAGAGGAGCGATGAGCGAGAGCGAATACGATGTGAGAGCCTAGGAGGGTCAGTGCCTGAGTAGAACTTGATCCAGTCCGAGGGCAAAATGCAGAGGCCTGAGCCATCCACCCTACCACGGGAGCAGTATAGGGGGTACGGGCTGTGATCTGAGATAGTCGAGTGGACCGTCACAGGAAGCGAATAAGCGCAGTGTGAGGGAGTAATATTGGGACGCCATATAAGAATCGTGAGGCACCCTGAAGGCAAGCAACGATCACGACGATAAAACGTTGAGACAGGACTGCGTGTAGTGGAAGATCAATAAACAGACCTGTGCAAATCCATTCATGGAACGGACCTGGAAGCAGTACCTAGACTAAGTAAGCGGATCTGGAGGTCAGGAGAGACGTATATGAAATATCATTACTGTTCCTTAGAAAAAACAGTCTGGTATGACTTTAAACACTTAGGCGATGTTGTGTGTTGGATGGAGTTCTGGGTCTTGTTTAATGTACTTTTGTTGGTATAATGCACACACACAACAAAGAAGGGTTTCAAAGAGTGTAATATAGAAGCTATGACAAGCGCGTAGCCAACAGGAATACAAGTTGGCGGTCTTTGAGTGAGTCATAGGATACAACTGTATAAGAGCAATAGTGGAATGTCACATTAATGAATATTTAACCGCAAACCCAACGAGTGGTAGGAAGAGAACCACCGGTAACAAAGAAGATTAATGTTGTCGAGGTGAAAGGGACAACCCACTAATGATGACCTATGTGGGGGCCTAGCTCAGCACAATATGTCTGCTATAACACAATGTAGTTATGCCCGCGCGCTCACAGACTATGTACCTCTAATGGAAAGTAGTGAAGTTTACAATTTAAACTTGTGGATCATGCTCGATGAGATTGTCCTCCGTAAGAGAGCTTGGAAAATGAGAGGATAAAATTGCGAATGCTTGGACGAGTGTGTATGGAGTGGCGTAAGGGAGGACTCGTTGAACAGGTGGAGAGTGCTTTAAGAAACGTACTAACTCTCCGGTGAGGATTTATCTCCTAATAGCAGTGGCATAGAGTGTGCGAAGAGGCACGTATCTTACAAATATTTTAGGGTCTCCTGAATGTTATTTTGCGGCTAGTATTTCGCTTCACACATTGGGCAGGGGAGCTCTGGATGAGGGGTGAGTGTGCGGCGGTGGTTCGTGCACACGGTTAACCGCCGAGGTTTGTATATTTTTCCCTTGCTTCCCTCGTGGGTTCTGTGCATGTGGGTACTATTGTGCGTGACTCACCGTGGCCACACTGAGCGATCACCAATCACTAGACAAAGTGAGTGTGAAAGGGCTCACCGATACCGTGTGAGAGACGAATCCAGTGCGGCACAGGTGCCTCAACTTAGGACGCCATACACCTTGTTGGCCCCGCAGCTACCCTCCCCCGTGCTCTTGCTTGGGCCCAAGGCTACTGCCCTTGCCATCTTGCGTCTCCCTCCTCGAAAGCTAGGCCTCACGCGTCGTCTTTGTGTGATGCTCTTGTGCGACACTTGTATCTACCTCGGTGTCTTGGCATTACCGGCAACCCGTTGTCACACACGGTCGGGCACCGGCCCTGCCGGGGATAGAATGCGTGTTTTTCTTCCCCATCCCAACGGGCAATGGTGGCACCGCCTTACGCATTTGAAGTGAACGCTATGCCCGTGGTGCGATACATGTGCCCACCATGAGAGTGGGACAGGTGGTAGACCAAGTGTAGACGCAATAGGATTGGTATGTTACACGGCCATTTGATCGTGTCAGAGAGAGTCGAAATGCCAGGCTTTTTTATGCATGATGGTTTGTCCACCGGACTGCGTCATACTATGGGAACTACCAGTTAAGTCAATTCCCGGATGAGGATTCACACCATTATATTACCAAACATATGATTTTTTGAAATTGGTTTACTCCACGTAACAGTACCTGCAAATGGCCTCCAGTCGCAAAAACACGGTACATGGTAGGACATGCTGAAGCGCGGATCCACCTCTACTAAGTGGAGTTGGGATAGGGGACTGGCGAAGAAAACGTTTGGAGGAACATAAATGAAAATAGGAAACTTGCAGGACTGTTATTTCCGGCTTCATCCTTTGCACATGACTTCTTTTGGCCCTATGTTTTTCCCAGCAGTGCCGCGACTCCCTCTCTCGCGATTGCCGCCGCCAAGAACACATGACGGAACATCAGAAACAGGAATGAGTACAGAGTGTTGCCAAGAAGAAGACATCAAAGCCACCTGTTCACGCTGCCCTCGAGGCAAATGGTGTTCTACCTTGGCAAACTCGGAGGAGGCAAATGCTTAACGACGAAACTTCAATTGTTTCTAGAGAGTTGATCGGTCTCCAAAAACTAAACAGTAGTCCATATGAGAGTTTATACCATCATATCTTCAGTTAATTACGTATAAGAAAATGGTGATGTAGAGTAAGCACAGGAGAAACACGACTGGTGAAAGTTATTATTCTCAGGAAACTCGAGGAGCATAGTTAAATGTACTATTTAATAAGTAAACTATTATAATTAATTGTCGACTGTTTTTTGTAGAGCAGAGGTAATATTATTCCTAACAGGAGAATGCTTAGGCCTAGCTGTCAAGGTATTGAGGCGGGTAGCATGTTTAGCCCACATTTGTTGCGGGCACGATCGCCGTCTTCCATCCCTTTTACAGTATATACAGGAGGGCCATTGCCTCAGTTAAGAATGGAATCTTGCGTGGCAGGGAGGGAAAGAACTTTTTGTGAGCCAAATACATTCACAAATGGGGACGGAGCCAACGGCAATAAGGTTCAATTATTATTTTGTTTCATAAAAATAGTGGTAATCAAAGAGGCAAAATAATAATAGTTTGGGAAGAAAGATAAGAAAAAGAGGTACTTCATTCTAAATAGCAGAGTAAAGAGATGTTGTTAAACATATAGGGATGCGTTTAAAAGAGTAATCAAGAAGCTCAGATCTCTTTATTAGTCACTTTTACCAGAGTAAGTAAATAAAAACTGAGTGATTATAAATATCCATATGAATGGATTTCAATAGTGATTTTGTATTACTATGTTTAGAGGATATTATTGATGTGTCAATTTATTTATATAGTTTTTTATTCTAGCTTTTTTGATCCTATTTCTACTGTGTGGAGATTGAATGTCCAACGGATCACCCTTTTTGTATCAAACATCTTTATTTTTTTTAATGTCTATTGATTAATATGGGGACAACTTCCCAAAATATATTCCTATATAATAGTTACCAACAAAAGCAGAATAGTTAAAGAGAGAAATCCCAATTCAAATTTAGAATATATACACCTAAAATGTTAACAGCCTAAACTAAAGAAGCATTAATTGTAAACTAAAACGATTTTAAAAAATGATGATTAATTTGTTGCTTTTGTTAGGCACCATCAAGATCAAATGGATTATAGTTGAAAGTAAAAAAAAATTAATAGAGTGCGAGATAGGATTTGAGTCCCAATAAGTGTGATTGAATGATTACCGTTCAACTTTTCAAGTAAATCGAAAGAATGAATTATTAATTCTCTTTTAAAACAAAAATCTAACTGTTTCCAACTATCAATTAAATTAGATTGTGCATTTAAATAGAATATACTGCACTCTGAAGATAATGTCGTCACAGCTTTGTAGTTTCTACCTCTCTTTACGCTTCAAATGGAATCTTCTACCTTAATTTGACATTTACATAGGAAGAACAATATGTTTACGATTAGCTGCTAGGTTGGTGAGAGGAGAGCTTCTCTACACATTTGGTCGTTGATTGAAGTTATTACACGTATAGATATTTTTTTTGCAGGGTCAGGACGAAGAAAAGAGTTTAGATGGACGGAAAAACAACAAAATTAGAGCAGCTAGGCGCCTTCGGAATTGTGGGAGAGTCCTTTCGAATCCTGCATCGTTCTCCTAAACTATTTGGTGCAATCACCATTACGCTGGTTCTGCCTCTTTCTCTGGCGGCTCTGCTGCACAATTTAATATCTCTACCGCTTTCTCTTCAACTCCTGTCGGATGAATTAAATTTGTTAACCGGCGAGGACGTCTACGACGCGCGAGCCCTGTGCGAATCGCACCGGCAATTGACGCTGTTTTTAATGATGGAAACGGTTTACGCAGTTATCGTCTGTGCCTCCTCGTTGGTGTTAAATGCAGCTATGGCGTACGCTGTGGCCTGCGTTTACACTGGCAAGCAGGAACCCTCTTTCGCAAGAGTTATGAAAGCTGTTCCCAGGTTGTGGAAGCGGATGCTCATTACTTTCCTGTGGGTTTTGGGTTTTCTCATTCTGAATATATTAGCGTTCGCGTTTGCTGTGTGTTTGCTAATATGGGGTTTCAACCATTTCAATATTTCTTCTGCGGGGACATTTAATGCTGCGCTGATTGTGACCTGCGTCGTGTTTGTGCGCGTTTGGGTGTATATAGTTATGCTTTGGAAGTTGGCGAGTGTGGTTATGCCTGAAAAAGAGCCACTGTCTCCTGAATGGGAAGGATATAACGGCCTTGGTGCTGACGCTGTTGCACCTCACAATTAACAGTGGGTTTTGTTGCGCAGTTTTTAGTGGGAATTGGGATTTAGTTAGTTTGGAGGAGAGCAGCGCGTATGGAACGATTCTTGTGATGTTGGAATGTGCAGTTATTTTGATGGGGCCGTTGAGGCAGAGTGTGCTTTATTTTGTGTGCAATCTTATCATGATGAAAGCACTTAATAAATGGTGGGTGTTGGAATTGTTTGGGGGCTATCCTGCGGAGTATTTGCCTTGTGAAGACCACCGATTATTACTATCCAAACAGATAGGTGGTTGATAGCATAAGAATGCACTACTACTATATGTATTTGATGTATAAATAAAATATGTATAATTGGGGGAGTGGGTGAATCGATCAAATGATGAATTTAACGTTTCCTCAAGTCGTACTTATCATCGAGTTTCTGTTATGGATGAAGTTTTAGCCATGTCACGAGATTTGTCTCAAGAATTGATGGTTATTGAGTGTTGCAAAAGCGTCGCGATTCGCGAATAGCGGAGGGTGGCGGCGGCCCACATGTTCGTCATCCGTCTGCTCGTGTAAATCTCATTTGCATTTGTAAATAATAAGTCAGTCCAAATGACGATTCAAACCAATCGTTTATGGAAGTAAGTATACGAAAGACCAGTCTTTTCATTACCAAAAACAAAACAAAGAAAGTAGATTAGGGTTCAAGCTAAGAATGATAC
Source organism: Taxus chinensis (assembly GCA_019776745.2). Classification (NCBI taxonomy): domain Eukaryota; kingdom Viridiplantae; phylum Streptophyta; class Pinopsida; order Cupressales; family Taxaceae; genus Taxus; species Taxus chinensis. The sequence goes on from CM034151.1 coordinate 98,156,973, forward strand.
AATTCCAAGCCAGGTAATATATGTTGCATACGTTACAAATTGTTTCATTGTTGCGGAAGGCTAATCGTAATAAATATTATATGAATTTAAACATGGTTCTCTTTCCAAGGGTGTATCCATTTTCCCTTACATCACATCCTTTAACTTAAAAACGCATTTAACTAGATAATAGTACTAGATTCAATATTTATAAGTGCATAGCCAAGGAGGATAGACTTTTTAATCCACAAGGACCAATGAAAAACGATCATTTTCATCTGCCAAACATAGATTCAAGAAGTTTTAAATATGAGTAAGAGAAAAGTTGAGTTGTGAAACAACCAAGGTAACAAGAACCGCAAGGCGGCCAGTTCCTGCCATGTATGCTGCAAGTAGTTTGATATAAATTTGATTAATTGGGTAGATGATTTATTGCTTAAGAGTTGGAAGGACATAAACAAACTGGACCTTGGAAGTTGTAAAATAATGTTGTAGGTTTCAAGGCAATTTACCTATTTTAAGCTTTCTAGTACCGCAAAATAGATATTGTAGGCTTTTGTAATGATCTTTCTAAAAATTGCAATCATAATCATATATCTTGGAGATGGTATACTAATCATTTGAACATCTAAATAGGTGGCATAATGAAATATCCTTTATAGGATACCACTGTAAAATATGCAAAAGATAGACAAAACACAACCAAACAGAAATCTGGTTTTTTGCAGAAAATTACATCTAGGGCAGCGAACAGTAAAATATGAATAACTCCCAAAATATCCGCTCAAATCACTTGAAAATTTAAAGAGAACTAGATAATAATATAAAGAACTCAAGGAAAATATTTTTGGAATTTTTCAGCCAATATAACGCTGCCAGAAAATTACAGCGTGCCGTAAACAGCTGGAAAACTTCTAAAATTCATATCTTCCCGAATACAAGTGCAAAAATTATGAAACTTGGGAAATAACATATACAAATATAGAAGATGACTTTCCAACCTTCAGATATGAAAACGGCCAACTAGAAACCCTCCAAAATAGGACTGCAGTCTCTCAAACAAATCGTCCTCTTTGGTAGATGGCCAAAACCCTTGTGAAAACCTCTAAAAATGATGCCAAATCCTTCCTTTATTGCTGCCGTAGGTCTGATCCGAAAACCAGCTGAGTATCTCCCCCAAAACTCACCAAAACCCTCAAAACCCTATCTCTGAAAACCCTGAAAATATATCTGTGAATCAACCCTGAAAACAGCTCCAAATGACAACCTAGGGTAGATCTCTCACTACCGAAGAATGTCCTGCTAGCTAGGGTTCCCGTGGGATCTTACTCCACAAGCTAAATAGTTGCAAACAACAGTTGCACATGAAAATAAATATAAGTGTATACATGAATGATTTCCAACTCCACCCTCCACCTCCTTATATAGCTTTTTATGAGCCCAACGAAGAAATATAACATTTAATGCAATACATATCCCCCCAAGTCGCTGAAAAGGGACTTTAAGTGGCCCCAACAAAGAAACATAACATTAAATGCCAAAAGTGTCCACTTAAGTGATCCCAACGACAAAATAGAACACAAAGCGCCCATTAGACCCTCCCAACTCCCAAAATATAACAAAAACATAGTAGAAAATCAGACAACCATCACCAATAACCTCCAAAGTCATTAACCCCTTGGGAATGACCAAGGCTAAGACCAAAATATGGCCGTTAGGCCAATTGCTCGGAATTAGGGACATTACAATACTCCCCTCCCGAAAAATGCTTGACCCCAAGCATTATCCTCCTATGCTGTAGAACTGAATACCACAAAGTAAGTTCCTCCATCTCACCCTGCAGTCAACCAAAGATCAGTGTGATCCGAAGTAACCAAAAAACCTCATATAGTCATCATGCTCTCTATGCAGTGTAGATAACAATGCTGCCCTTGAAGTAGAATAATGCCCACATCGACTCTCTATTGGTACCCATACTAAAACTTTCAATTTTTCCAATCCCGGCCACTGCAAAACTGTCATCATGTGATCACTCACTGCATCTCCTGTCGACTTCGTCCCTCGACTAGCTAGCACATGGGTGAAGTGCTCGTCATCCACATAAGTAGTAAAACATATAGGAGTGTTATCCCTTATCAACTCCAGAAATAAGGAACATGCATACTCTGATTTGTCACCATGACAAACTACACATCCCTGCACAAAGTTGAGGATATCCTCCCTCAACCCATGCCATCTGACCCTTTCCCATATGAAGTTGAAGGTCTCATCAAAGCTCAAGTGTCTAGACATGGAAGAATAAAGCACATGTCGCAGTATCTCTATCCTCAACCATGAATCTGACACAAGGTAAAATCTGTCCTGATAAAAGATCATCTCATCCTCCAATCTGTAGTTGTCATCCTGTATGTGACCATCTAGAATCTCACAAGTGTGTCGGTTCTTGGAGTACTCAACAAGAAAATGAGATCTCCAGTCTACCGAAACCTCAGAAAACCAACATAATGATAAACTCGGATGATCTGAACCTGTAATCCCAATCTCTGCAACTGCCTTATGTGCAACACTACTGGTCACACCCAAATCCATCATACTCCACATCGATCCGCAATAACAAAACCCCTCATTATGCCGGAAATTCTTCTCCATCTCCTCAGCTGCAACCACCCTAGGTGCTCCTGCCGAATCCCCTCAAAATCACATTCCTGCCTTCGGACTTAAACTTCAGCTCCATCGTCTAGAAGTTAGTCTAAAACTCACCAAGAGAGTGAAGCCACTGCACTCCCAACACTATGTGGGTCACTCCCATACCAACAATGTGGAAATCATCGGTAACTGTGTAGTTACCCATGGTGATGCTCAATTGTGGAACTTTCTGTGTGCATATCATATACTCCCCATTGGCTACAACAATGTTGAAGCCCTCAAAGTCTTTTGTCTGCAAACCTTGTCTCTCCACCAATGATGCATCAATAAAGTTATGGGTAGCCCTACTGTCAATGAGTACCACAACTCACTAACCCTACATAACTCCTCTAATCCTAAATGCCTTCTACATCAGAGTTCTAGACAATGTGGCTATAATCTCCCGAGGGAAAGTCTCCTCCTCCTGCTCCGCATCAACACTATCCATCACAACTCCATCCCCATCATCCATCTCGTGAGTCTCCAACTCCTCACCTCTATCATCCTCACTCTCCTCGAAGACCTTGATGAGTTGGGCCTTCCCTTTACCTCTGTAATCATGTCCTGGAACCCAAGGTGTGTGGTAATTGAAACATAGTTTCTTTCACCTCAACTCATTTTTGTCCTCTCGAGAAATGAATGGCTTCTTAGCCACCTCCTGCCTCGGTGGAGGCTCCCTTTGCTGAAGTTCATCTGATCCAGATGGAGGTTCTCTTTGCTGAACGCGAGGTGGAACCCTCGACTTTGGAGTGGATAACTCCAAGTCTCGAGATCTCCTAATAGCCTCATGCAAAGAAGAAGGCTAAAATGCCTTCACAAATCCTGCTAAGGCATCAGTCAACACTGCCATTAAGAGTGAAGTCAACCTCATCTCTGAAACATCGAATACCATAACTGATAACCTTTGAAAATCTGCAATGTACTGATCCAGAGAACCTATCTGCCTCAAGTGAGTCAACTCCCTGAAGTGCTTATCTGGGTCCCTCCTGTCGAACTTGCTCATCAACCTCTATGTAAAATTTGCGTAAGTAGTGATATGCATGTGCCCTTGTGTGATCAATCCATGATGCCACCAGTCATGAGCATCTCCCTCGAGGTGTAGGATAGCAAACTTAATTGCATCCTCTTTATGCATGGGATTCAAGTCGAAGTAAGTCTTCAACTTCTAAATCCAAGATTGTGCGGTACACTTCTTAGAGCCATCGAAGTGTGGAATAGAGATTTGTCCCAATCTCCTCTGAAACTTAGGTACGTATGTCTGGTAATCTCTCTTGGGCCTGCTACCAATGTTCATTTTACAATACTCCTGAAATGGCATGTTGTCCCGAAAACCCTCACTCAATGTCTGGTACTTCTCCCAACAAGATTCCTCATCCACAATGTCAGCAGGTTGTTGTGTCTACAAAACTTCCGGATCCTTTAAGAAAGAAGCTCGTGGAGTCCTAAGGGCCTGGTAGAAGCATGAGGGGACCCTTGTCCCGAATGTCCACTCTCACCTCTATTACCATGCTGTCCCATATTGCTGGCTTCTCCTTTCTCTGCATGAGCCTCAATCCTACCCTGTGCTAACCTCTTAGTGAGCTGGCTCAAATAGAGGTTTGTAGTCTCCTGCTACTTCACCATATTGGTGAACAATTGTTTCATTAGATCTACTCCCATCTTTCAACCCCAACAGGCTAGAGGAACAAAAGCTCTGATACAACTGAAATATCCCTTATAGGATACCACTGTAAAATATGCAAAAGATAGACAAAACGCAGCCAAACAGAAATCTAGTTTTTTGCAGAAAATTATAGCTAGGGCAGCGAACAGTAAAATATAAATAACTCCCAAAATATCCACTCAAATCACTTGAAAATTTAAAGAGAACTAGATAATAATATAAAGAACTCAAGGAAAATATTTTTGGAATTTTTCAGTCAATATAACGCTGCTAGAAAATTACAGCCTGCCCTAAACAGCTGGAAAACTTCTAAAATTTTTATCTTCCAAAATACAAGTGCAAAAATTATAAAACTTGGGAAATAACATATACAAATATAGAAGATGACTTTCCAACCTTCAGATCTAAAAATGGCCAACTAGAAACCCTCCAAAATAGGACTGTAATCTCCCAAACAAGTCACCCTCTTTGGTAGATGGCCAAAACCCTTGTGAAAACCTCTGAAAATGATGCCAAATCATTCCTTTATTGCTTCCATAGGTCTGATCCAAAAACCAGCTGAGTATCTCCACCAAAAATCACCCAAAACCCTCAAAACCCTATCTCTGAAAACCCTGAAAATAGCTCCAAATGACAAGTTAGGGTACATCTCTGACTACTGAAGAATGTCCTGCTAGCTAGGGTTCCCGTGGGATCTTACTCCACAAGCTAAATAGTTGCAAACAACAGTTGCACATGAAAAGAAATATAAGTGTATGCATGAATGATTTCCAACTCCACCCTCCACCTCCTTATATAGCTTTTTATGAGCCCAATGAAGAAATATAACATTTAATGCAATACATATCCCCCCAAGTCGCCAAAAAGGGACTTTAAGTGGCCCCAACAAAGAAACATAACATTAAATGCCAAAAGTGTCCACTTAAGTGATCCCAACGACAAAATAGAACACAAAGGGCCCATTAGACCCTCCCAATGCCCAAAATATAACAAAAATATAGTAGGAAATCAGACAACCATCCCAAATAACACCCAAAGTCGTTAGCGCCTTGGGAATGACCAAGGCTAAGACCAAAATATGGCCGTTAGGCCAACTGCTCGGAATTGGGGACATTACACATAACAATTTAGCATTTATATTCAATAAGTAAAATGAATGTTTTTGAATAAATAACACAAGATAGAATCACGATGAGAAATATTTAAGAGTTTAGAAAGGGAAACAATTGTTAGCCATGACAATAGATAAATAGTAATTTTGATTCTAAGTTCGATAGTTACAAGATCTACTGAGCTTGCTAGTTGCTGCCTTTAAATTGTAATTATAGATTGTAAAAATTGAGGATGTAAATATGAACAGATTGTAATGGGTGAGAATGTGGTTTATCTATAATAGAAAATAAATATTTGTAGAGTCTAAAACAAGTAAAATATTCAAATATTCAATAGCGAAGAGAAACATCCAAACAATTTGTTGTTGCTAAACAAAGCATATAATTTTGCTCCTACAAACTTAAAGCCAAATATTCGTGTTCCGAAATTTGCAGTTGACCTTTTTGTTTGCGGAAGCATTAAACAAGAAATGAGAAATGATCAAGCTAAGTGCACTTCTTACTAATAAGAAAGCATGTGTATGGTAAATGTTGTTGTGATGTTAGAAATGCATCCTCCTAACCCTATGTGCAAGTAAATTATGCTTAGTACAGTTTCATGTCTGGATGTTGGTGTCTACAAGTACAAATCCTAGGAAAACTGATGCAAATCAGATATAGGAAAGCTTTCTTCCTCTGAAGATGTAAAAGTTGATCCTATCATGAAAATTCAAAAAAAACAATTAAGAGATCTTGACTCATACTTGGAACCCATGGAGGAATGTTTATAAAACAACATTCACCAAAGAAGACCTGAAAACAACAACTAAAGTGCGTCAATAAGAAATGACTGAAGTAAGACTATAAAAGAGAATAAAATAAAGCTAAAAGCTAAAATACCAAGTATAGAGCTCATGATCTAGCTCCAGATTGCTCCAAGCTAGAACATTACCAAAAAGCTGTAGATCATAGGCCAGATGTTAATCATGTCTATATAATGCCAACATAGTAAAGGGAAACTTTTCCAAAATATGGCAGAGAGGAAGAAGAATACATTGCAGAAGACAAAAGTGAAGCAAAAATTACTGCTTCACAACCAAGCTAATACTTTCACTGCAAAAAACAAGTTTATTTTTGAGCTTCAATGGAGAATCCTCAAATTAAACCTTGTCTGCTTCAATAACCCTTCTCTACTATCAATAAACCTAAATTTGAATCCTTCTCTGCTGATTTATTAGTTCAATGACCAATGTCCGCTCCAATGTAAGCCCTTCGTTGTTGATGTTTCCTTCAATGACCCTAAATTGAGACGCTTTGCCACCGATTTCTTGCTCAATAACCCTAACAAAAACCTTTCTCTGCTATTTCCATCATCAATAGCCCTGAAGCTAAACCTTTGTCCTATGATTTCTTCTTCAATAACCTTAAATTTAAACCCAGAGCCCGCTCTGCTGACTTTTTCTTCAACGATGCCAAATCTAAACTCTTGTCCGCTAAATTTCTTCCCAAATCAAAACCCATGTCTGCTAAATATTTCTCGGGTTTTTTCTTGGTTCATCAACCGAAGCTAAAATAAGTCATATTGAAAAATTTGGAGGCCGCCATAGTGGCGGAAGAACATATGCAGGGTGTATCAATGCAGATGATGATGAATGTCAAGAAACGCAACCGTTTTCCGTCTACTTTTTTTTTTCGTGCTTTTATTTTATTTTTTGGGTGGGGGGGAGGCTTTTGCTTGGTTGGCTATCTTATTACAGTATAACACTACCTTGCGTTGAAATACACCGAAAACCCTAAAAAATTTGCAGAATCAGAAGTGGAACTGCAAGAGGAAATAACAAAGCTGAAAACCCTCACAGGTGCACCAGAGCTGTACCTGGAATTGGTGCAGCTGAACACAATACCCTCCATGCTGGGACTCTTAACAAACGACAACATCGACATAGCCGTAGACTTGGTGGCCCTCGTACAGGACCTTATCGAACATGGAAAATTGGCAATGACAAGGAAATGATTTACTTTCAATAATTCTGTGGTAAGTAGTTTTGTTATTAATATTCAGTCAAATCAATTTAAAAGATGGACACATGTCTGACTAAGATTTTTATTTTTAAAATTTATATAAACACTATACTATAATAAGGGAGAAAAATAATCATTTCAAACTTATGAACCAATAAAAAATTTAATAAATTAATTTGAATAGATTTATTAAATAATTTAAAAAACAAACATTAAAGAAGAAAGTAAAATTCATATTGTTGATTGGTTGGAAGCAAAGAATTATTGATTTGGAGTGAAAGGTATAGTATTCCTGCCATAGGCAGGAACTAATAATATAATTGTTGGTGTATGCCGAGAGATGAATGAATAATGGTTTTGCAATTATCGCTATATTAAGATCGATAGTTTTGACTATATCGACAACCTAGTAATGACTAAGAAAATGGAAACAGTGAGTAGCTCCAACTTTTGTGAGACATGAAGATAAAGGAAAGGAATCGATGATAAGAGGAACATTCATACTATGTAGTTCATTATAGAAAATGATAGTACATAGAGAAATAATATAGAAGATAATCTTAATATAACTTGTATGATAATTGTTTTCTATACCTATTGTAAAATTCTTTGGCTATAAGAAAGATTACAGAAGCTAAAATATTTCCAATCCTAATTAGTATTTCCCAACTTTGGGCTTCTTCGAGGATGACATTGTGGTCAAGTGCAGAAATGAAAGTGTTATAGTATATAAGATTGAAAGATTCTACGCTCTTGGAAATTCACATACACATATTCTTATATTTCAATATTAGATGCATGGATTGTCATCAGTGAAAGAGGAGACAAGGAAAATATTTTCGGGTATTTGAATGGATTGTGTTCTCTAATTAATTAAATATGATGAGATTGTACCATATTCTCAATGGATGATACCTACTTACCATCTAATTCAATGCACATTTCTTTGGTGATTAGTGTAAATAGATAAAGGTTTTTCAGGGTTCCATAACCTTGTATGAAAAATCAAAATATATAATAATGAAGGATCAGACCGAAACAACCATATAAAAAGATTTGGACCAATCCTAGAATAAACAACATGAATCTTCTTGTAGTGCCCACTCCTCTTCAACAATATTTTATTATGTTGACATTATTGATGGATTGATACTTAGACATTTTGATTATTATGTTTTGAACAGTAGATGATAGACTATGCAAATATTTGGACTATTGACATGTTTTGATTCACATTTTGATTATGATACACTAGATGACACTGGTAGACAGTTCGATATATGTTGATTTGAATTATTTGTATTTTATACTGACACATTATACTCTGAATGTTCTAAGTAGAATTATAATCTCATCAATGTTAGAATCAAATTATTTGATATGTTGATAGATGATAGAATTACATAATTATGGATGACGATCATTAATTTCTATGTATATATATTATTTCTCGATGTTGTTGATGTGGCTGTGAGGACAAAGAGGTATTCTATTTGTGTTGCAGGGATATTTTATCACATACATTGAAGGGGATAGGGAACTAACCACGGAAGGATGTCGGGTGTTTTGCAACATGACCAAATTTGAAAACTATGTCTAATGTTTATGTGGTATTATTGCATACCTAGTTAGGAGGTTTCCCATGGGGGATGACCTCACATGTGTTGCCATAGGGTGAAAATTTTTCCCTTCTTTTAATTTTGTGGGTGCTTTATTTTGAGTTATGTATTTAATTATTAGAAATGGTTGTCACTTTATTAACAATTAGTAATGTGTCTTAATTAGCTAATCCAACTTATTTTTTTACCTAAAATAAGAATGTGACAATTGGGATAATTATGAGGGTAGATGGTCCTTGAAATCTTGTGGATGTAAGTTGGATATGTGTTGGATTTTGTGTTGTGTACTCTTCCCCAACTTCAAAATTCGGATTTTGACTTGAAATTTTTTTTTTTGGAGGCTTGTGGGACAAGCTAAGCTTGTCCCATGCCTCTTAAATTCACTCAATAACCATACCTATGGTATGAGGAGTTAATTTTAGGTTTATTTATGATTTTCTGAGTGTAAAAAGTGAAAATAATTGCACTTTCCTACCTACCACAATTGATTTGTCCTTGGTAGGCATGGTGTGTAAGTTAAAGAGTCATGTGCGCTTTAGTCTTACATGTTCATTTATCATCTTGGGCATGGTGTTTGACTTGTGTGTTGGAATGGAGGAATGATGAAGTGGCATCCTACATGGAGCCACCTCATCATCCTCACATCCCATTTCTATTTATTGATTGAATTTGAAGGATTTTGGGTTACTTGTTTTATTTTCCTTCTTTTGCACTTTTGCACAGGGTTCATTTTAAGAGACCTATGGGAAATCGAAGTGGAATATTCTTGGCGAATATCCCTGAATCCCACTTTCGCGAACATGGAAAATTTTCTAGGGTTTGTGTGTAAATTTTTCACCTAAAAGAAGCTTTCATTTTCAAGTCATGCAACAGAAAGGCTGCAGATGCATGACAAGAGATTTGCAGTCATAAGACAACAAGGTTGTTGTCATGTGACAACAAACCTCCTGTCGTGTGACAATAAGGCTATTTTTACACAACAACAAACTTGTTCTCGTGAGGCAACAACCTTTTTGTCATGCGTCAGTGAGGGTGTTGTCCACAAATCTCTTGTCGTGTGTTTGTAGCCTCCGCCCTCCTGTCGTGCATCAACAACATAGGACTTTCGCACATCAACAAGATCTTATCATGCATCAACAACTTCCTTCCATACATAAAAAACCTCATGTCATGTGTCAACAACCTACCCTATAAGTTCATAGTACTTGATATGTCGGTACCTCAGTAAAATAATAGTAAGTTAGTAGTATACTACTTGACGAATCACCTAGGTTTTTATAGGATATGTTTTCAAATGTAGGCAAAACTAATCCCTACAAAAATATATATTGTAAATTTTAGGTGAACAGATCAATGACATGCTCTGAAAAATTTACCTTTTAAAATTTCCCTAAAATGGAATATTCCCCAAATTACGAGTATTCGCCACTAAAAAATTTCTTCTTTTGGAATGGGGAGCTTGTTGGAGTTTCTTTTGGAGTGTGCTTAGCTTGAAGGTGTCAAAAATCTTATGGAGTGAAGACTCTTGGAATCTTGATGGAGAGGTAGGATCTCTACCTTTGTTATTTCCTTATTTATGTTTGTAGATGTGAAAATTGTGCTTGTTAAATACTGTATGAGAGCTGTGAATGTGTTTTTGTGTGGTTGGGTATTTTTCCTTAAAAAGGGAGTGGGATATGGAAGTATGGGATCATTGGGGAGGGAAAGAATATTTGTGAGGCATGCATTTTGGAGGGAGTGTTATTGGGAGTTTCACCTATGGGGAGTGAAAAGGAAAACATGAACATATTTTTGCATACTTCCAATGGGAGAGATAAGGATGTTTTATTGTTTGGGTTGCGCACATGGAAGCTTAGGGTGAAACTCCTACTTCACTTGGGAGGTAAAAGGAGGTGGTCCCCATATTTCTTTCTCCTTTTGGTTTGATATCAAACCTATGTGTTGTTTGAGAAAGTTGTAAATATTGTTGAGTATTTCCCTTGAATGTGTTGCATGTTTCTGTGGAAACCATTCTTGTACAAAGTTGTCAAATGTTGCTCAAGATCCCTTATTGTTTTTTTTTTTTGGGCTTAGGGGTCAATAAGGGGATGGTTTCTCCTCTTATTGGATTAAATATTGGGTGGAGAGCATCGCATATTCACCCTTTATTTGTATTGTGATCCAAGTTTTTGAAAGATTGAAGAATGCAAGTGTGAACAAGGAAGAGTGACAAAAGCTATTGAATGAGGCTAACAAACCTCAAATATTTGCTAACTCATCTATGGACCATAATATTATAGCTAAACAAGAAACTATCTATTTGCATGCATATATAAACTTGAAACAAACATTCAAACCCTAACATATCTAAATATTTCTCTACTCCATGAGAGCTTAATGAAAGTGAACCTAGTTTAGATTCTAAGCAATCAAATTTGTTGGTTGTTTCTCAAGGTATCTGAGAGTGAGAGCTCACAAGTAATGGATAATAAGAACTTTAGCATTAGGATATAAGTAAACATGCTTTAGACAATTTAAGTTAGGATTAGGCTAGTTAAACTAGATAAGCAAGTGATTAGAGACTCATTGAGAGTTGGGAGGGGTCCGGTTAATCATTTGTGATAGATAAATAGCCTATAAATCTTGCAAAAATGATTCAAAGAGGACTAGGGAGGTTCCGCATAGCCGAAAAGAGGAATTTTTAGATAAGAAGAGAGATATTAGCCCAATTAGTTTATTATAAGAAGAATACAACCAAGAAGGTGTCGTAAATGGGCATCCGAGAATGGAGCGAAGAAGAGTTGATTAACAAAGTGTTGTCAATCGTTTAAATTGGAGGAAATGTTGTGTGTAAGAATATTTTAGGTGTCTATAGCAAGATTGAACCTATGAAGTTTGGAGAAGACATTGAAATGAAGACTTGTGTTTTGGCCTTGTTGAAAGTCTCTATGTTGTAAATTGATCATTCTATTATTCCCAATTTGAGTGGATGATTGTAACTTTGTATGCTTGAAAGAAAGTTGTAATATGGAATTTATTTCAAGTTGTAGTGATTGAGTGAATGAAGAAAGCTTTGTATATTTCATTTTTCAAATTTTTAATGTGAAAGAGAATGAATTGTACTAATGTTATACTCAATTTTACATTTCATTGCAAAGGAAAGAATAGAGAATGAGTTGATGTTATGTAATTGGAATTATGAAACTAGATATACTATCAATTTAGCAAAAAATGAATGGAAGACACCCTCATTAAAATTAATGTTGCATTAAAAATCAACTTATGAAGAAAAACTGTTGAAAAAAATTTATTGTTGAAGGTTTTGTTTTTGGAGAACAGAACCGTCGCCGTGTGTAGAGCGGCGATTTCATAACCATAGCCCAACATAGAGTAGTGGTCAATGAATCGCCCCCATGCAGGGTGGCGGTCACTGGATAGCCGTCCTATGTAAGGAAGACGTTTCATCACCTTTGATAGAAAAAATAAAAATATGTTTGTAAAAAAAAAACCTACATTTAAAATTAATTAAAGTCTAAGCTTAAAACCATCAAGAGGGAACTTCCAGCAATTAGTAATTACTTAAAATTAATTGTTTAATCCCTTCAATCCTTTTATAGGGACCCAAATGTGTGAAATGCATAGATTTAATGAAAATGGGGCTTTTTTCCCCCAATTATTGAATTCAAAAGATGTTACATTTAAATAACAAAACAGATCCATCGTAGGATCCCTATATTAAACAAATGAGAAATCTATAATAGTAGAATCTTTACAACTTAAACCATGAAAATTTTTCTATGGTATCTCTTCTTGCTCTCATGGCTCCTCCTCCTTCCCCTCTTCCAAAATCTACAAAATCAAAATAAGAAAATGAGGTTTTTTTGGGGCAAATAGAATTAAAAAGAGAACCATAAGGAAGTTTAGGGAAAACCTAAATCTAAGCGCTAGGATTCAATGCAATGGCCCAAACTAAACCCTACCTCAATTAAGTTAGAGGTATTTTATGGGAACGAAAATTAAAATAAAAAGAGAGAGAACATGGGTAATGGGGTGAATGGGGCCACTTAGTGGCTAGACAAAACAATTAAACTTTTTAGTTAGAAAATAATGTAACCTTGGTGGTTGATAACTAATTAATCTAATGGAGCTTAGTAGATGTTTTAAACCGTAAATATTTATTAGGAATAAATTTAATAATAATTAATTATTTATTAAATTGTAACTTTCACAAGCTTGTGTAGAAAGAATTTAACTAATGAATTTATTAATTGTGGAAATTTTTAACCTTGCAAACACTCTAAAACAAAAACAAAAATTTACAGTAAAATTTGACTATTAAATTATTAGATCTATTATGTTTTGATAGTAGCAATTTGTGGGTATTACATTTGGTATCAGAGCCATGGGTTCAATGCTTGGACCCCAAACACACTTAGAAACACAAAACACAACAAGAAAACCTAACACAACTATAAACCTAGAACACACAACATTGCATGATGTTTTAGAATGTAGAAAACTTATAAAACTAAAACAAAGCCTAGATGATGCTAAACTAACTCACGTCTTGGTCTATGTAGGAGGTAAGGACTAGATGAAGGGCCATTACATGTGATCCTAGATCTACCACCCCTAGATCAGGTAGTAGCACATATATTGCTTTAGATACTTCAGATACTAGATGATGTTAATGCCACTTTACGTAGAGGATCTTTAGGAGGGTGACCTACCAGAAAGGATGAAGAACTATCCGTGGAGGATCGTGCACTGTCACATCACAGTGCCAAGGAAAGGGTAGAGCACTCCCATGTGGATTTGGTTGGACATGAGTCATAACCTAGAGAGCACAGAGATAGAGTTTCGAGACATAGAGACAGATCTAAGAGCCCTAGGCCAAGGGATGTTCATGTAGAGAGACCTAGGGGTCAATAGTCGACAGTGGAATATTACATCAGAGAGATAATGAAGTTACACCCACAACATTTTTTTGGAGAAACGGGAGTATTTCAGGCCAAGGCATGGTTGGTTAGCTTGAGTGGATACTTCAAGCTATATCCTTGTACTAGCAGCATGAAAGTTCATGTTAATATCCACCTTCTGAGAAACGGAGCTAGAGTTTGGTGGAGTAATGAGATAGTCACTTAGGAGCTCTTCGAAGAGCGCTTCAAGAGTAGATACATATCCATGAGATTCATCGAGCAACGGATCAACGAGTTTCATGATTTGCCACAAACTTCCATAATGGTAGCAAAGTATGAGGGTTGGTTTTTAGATCTGATCCAATACATGGAATTCATGCAGGATGAGAAGGTTAGGGTTCACAGGTTCATCAGGGGCCTAGACTTAGACTTGGGTGGGGCAGTGCACATTCATTTCCCACAAACTCTATCAGAGGTCATGGAGAGGGCCTATATTGCAGAGGAAATGAAGGGGAAGACTCAACAGGCTCATGATAGAGTGAGGATCTACATAAAATAGTTATAGGATAGTAGGTTAAGGGGATCAACTCCTCCTCCTCATGGTAGAAAAACTTCAACTAAGTCTTCCTTTTGGCCTCCTCCTTCTCCGTAGTAGCAGAGTCAACCACCCTTTCAACCTCCATAGAAAAATTATGCTTTGAGAGGGCATAGTATGGGAAATCCAACTGGGGGGAAAATAGGACACATGATCCACCTCATAGACAACCAGTAAGAGTATGTCCATTGTAGTACCCATAGAGATCTATGATAGTATTATCATTTTCTACAACATGGACTACCAGACCACCTGGAGGAGTATTTGCTCAGTGGAGAAGACCAGGTAGTTACTATGGGTGCAGTGTGCATGGTCATCATTGGAGAGAGTGGCATCAGAACCCTATTAATTAGGGTAAGGCATCTGTTTCTTAGCCTACAATAGTTGATATGGCCAGGAGCTACATGATTTATGTTGCAGTCGAGAACTGCTAGGCAGAGCACCAGGGTAGGGTGACTGAGACCATAGGTAGCATTGGTGGTATTTATACCCCTATCTTATTTGATTCAAGCTCATTAGATTCTTTCATTTCTCCATCTTTACTAGAGTGATGCAAGATGGTGGCATTTAAGCAGGGCCTTAGTTGGGTTATTGAGATGGCTTCAAGCGTTGAGCTCTCATTGGAATATTTAGTTAAATAGTGTGTAGTGGACCTAAGACCCTTCACCATGAATTTGGATCTTTGTATCTTTCCCTTAGGTTCATATGGAATAAGCTTGGGCATGGATTGGTTTTTTATGCATAGAGCTAGAGTTGATTATTACAGCAAGGTTATATCTTGTGTAGATGATTTGGGAGTGGAGTCAGTGATTCTTGGAGTCAGGAGACCCATCTCTATTCGTACCATATCTACTATGCAGCTGAAGTAGTGTGCATGATGGGGTTGTCAGTTATTTTACATCACTGTTAGTGACAAGATCAAAGAATGAGACTCATGGATCGTCACTTGATGATGACCCCATTTTGCAAGAGTTTTCTAATGTTTTTCCTAGTGAGTTGTCAGGGCTACCTTCCCCACGTGAGATCAAATTTTGTATTGATTTGGTTCCAAGAGTGGAGCCTATCTCGCGTGCACCATATAGGATGGTAATAACTGAGCTATGTGAGCTCAAGTTGCAATTGGATTTCCTTCTTGAGAAAGGCCTAATCCATCCTAGTGTATTTCCTTGGTGTGCACTAGTGATCTTTATGAAGAAAAATGATGGATCTTAGCATTTGTGTGTGGACTACAAGAAGATGAAAAAAGTAACGTTTAAGAATTGTTATCCCCTTCCATGGATAGATGATTTATTTGATTAGATGAACAGGGCCACTATATTTTCTGAGTTAGATATTAATTTAGGATACCATCAGCTGAGGTTGTGGAGGAAGATATCCACAAGACAACTTTCCGCATGAGATATGACCGCTAGGAGTTCACGGTGGTACCATTTGGTCTGACGAACACCCCTATAATATTCATGAGTTTGATGAATAGGGTGTTCTAGAAATTTTTTGATCACTTCGTGCTTGTGTTTCTTGAAAACATTTTGATAAAATCATGTATGTGTGAGGAGAATGAGCAGCACCTTGTCCAGGTTTTGCAGTGTCTTCGTGAGCAGTAACTATATGGGAACCTAGAGAAGTGTGACTTTTTCCGGTCATAGGTTCAATAATTGGGTCACATCATTTCTAGGGAAGGTATTGCAATCGATCCTTCCAAGATTAGAGCTATTATGGATTGGCCTACACCAATCAATGTGACTGAGGTGCACAGTTTCATGGGCTTGACAGGATACTACAAGAGATTTGTTCAGGACTTCTCTCAAATTGCACACCCCATCACTTCCCTTCAGCGGAAAGGGAAGAATTTTTTTTGGTTTGACGGATGTGAGTAGGCCTTTGGTACACTGAAGGAATTCCTTACAACAACATCAATTCTTGCAGTACCAGATCCTCAGCAACTTTTATTTGTGTGTACGGATGTTTCTTTGGCAGGATTGGGAGGTGTTTCGATGCAGGATGGTCATGTGGTTTCCTTTGAGTCACGCAAACTCAAGGATTATGAGCTCAATTATCTGAGTCATGACCTTAATCTTACAGCATTAGTGCCTGCTTTGGTGCGTTGGCCTCATTTCCTTCTTGGTAGGAGGTTTATTCTCATAATAAACCTTTTCAACTTACGTCAACTCTTCACACAACCTAATCTCAACGCTCGTCAGCGGCATTGGATGGAGTTCCTATGTGAGTATGACATAAAGACAAAGCATGTGAAGGGGAAGGAGAATGTGGTTGCAGACACTTTGAGTCGAAAAAGACATTTCAGTGGGTACATATTTGTGGAGTAGGATTTTGTGACAGCTTCCACATGATAGCTTCTACCTTACATCTAGATCATAGATTGAGTCTTAGAGACCCCTTGAGGGGAATTTTGATGGATTTTAATTAGATTCAGATGGACTTATAAGACACAAAGGTTAGGTCCATGTACCTAGGGAAGGAGGTTTGAGATACGACATCTTGGCAGAGGCTCATCGTGCACCTTATTCAACCCATCTAGGGGTGAAGAAGATGTATGCCACCTTGAGATAGATGTACTATTGGAGAGGTGTTCAGAGAGATGTAATTGAGTTTTTATCACGTTGTGTAGAGTATCAGAGGGTGAAGGCCAAACATCAACATCCAGTTGGCCTTCTCTATCCACATGATATACCGAAGTGGAAATGGGACACCATTTCCATGGATTTCATAGTAGATCTACTGATGTCGAGATACCACATCGATGCCATCATGTTCACGGTGGATAGATTGACGAAAGTGGGTCATTTTTCTATGATGAAGACCACCTATACATCTAGTGCAGTGGCCTGAGTATATTTAGATGTGTTTTTCAGGTTGCATGGGATTCTGCAGAAGATTATTTACTACCGTAATCCCTTATACACCTCTCATTTTTGGACTACCATGTAGCATGCCCTTGGGAGAGAGTATCAAATTTAGTACAACATATCATCTACAGAAAAATGGATAGATGGAGTGGGTGAATCAGATTTTAGAGGACAATGCTTTGGATGTATGTCATGGACCATCAGTCGAGGTGGGAGGAGTATTTGTACTTGGTAGAGTTTTCTTATAATAAAAACTTTTAGAGTTCGATTGGTATGGCTCCATTTTAGGCACTTTATGGAAGGGAGTGTAGGAAAACCACTGACTTGGGATAGATTGGAGGACATAGTATCTCTTGGTCCATCTTTGTTATAGGACATGGAGCAGTAGGTTGTTTTGATAGGGTAGAGGCTTTAGGAGGTACATGATAGACAAAAGAAATATGCAGATAATATGAGAGTTAACCATAGCTATGAGGTGGGAATGAAGGTGTTTCTTGTTGGTGTGTGTGGAATTTCCTTCACCTCTTATTTATTTATTAGGTGTATTACCACCTCACCAGGTGAGTCATCTCACTTAGGTGAGATCATAGGTCTTAGGTGTCATCTTAGTTATGACAGATTCTCTTACAGAATCTGTCATATGTGTAAGTGTGTCATAGGAGTTACATTCCTATTTGGGAAAGTAACTCCTCTTCTCCATTATGGAGGAATCTTCTCTTACATGGGAGTTACACATTTACTCCCCTATATGTACACACCTTTTCTTATCTATGAACAATGGAGTATGGGCCTCTTTTCAGCCATTTTTCACTCAATGCATGCACATTGATTTCTGAGTGAGTTCTTGCTTTGATCTTGAAGCTATGTCATTTCTGCGGTTGAGTGCAACGTGTCGATGCTCACGGATTCCTTCCAGATCTTCGTCATTCCTCAAACATGGTATCAGAGCTCGGGGATCAGAATCGTGTTGCTCGTAATAGTTGCTTACTACTCTCTATTTCGTAGTTTCTTGTGCAAGCTATCATTTTCATGTGATCTACTTGCATTTTTTTTAGGGATTCATGTGCTTGGTTTATTAGCTCGAGGTTGCTGGTTCATGGATGTTTCTAATGCACTGACTTGTTTGTAGTGGTGATCTCGCTCATTTCTAGTTTGACAGTTGGGGTTTTGGTTTTGCCTGGGCCTTGCTTGGACTGCTTTGCCTTGTGGTGGCTCTTGAACCATTTGTTACTTTGGTTGGGGTCTTCATTGCATTGTATTACTACATCAGGTTATCTGTGGTCTACATGGTTGAACTGGTTGTGTTTCCCTCTACCATTGGTTTGCTTGGGTTTTGATGTTACATCCTCCATCTGTAATTTCACCAGAACCTCCTTGCTTGTTTTCCGGCTAGCTATCCCTTCTTGGATTGGGTTTTACACCCTTATGGATGTTTTACACTGAGTTTTTCTGCTTTGCATTGTTCCCTTCCTACTCTGCATTGACCCTTGGTTTTGCATTGTTCACATTGACTCTTGTTCACAAGAACTAGACAGAAATACCCACAGGCATGAGCAGTAGCACAGTCAATCGTAGGAGATAGATCAAGGTGGCTACTACGGGACGAAGCCAAATCTCATAGTTTGAACGCAAAGGGAGTAGCAGGGGTGTGATCTCTTCACTGTGCTGTGTCTCTAACTGCATGGACGTGTGGATGTTTTCTGTGGAGCAGTGAAATTGGTAGTGGATGTGTGGACGTTTCCTACATTCTGCTCCCCTCAACGCATTCTCTTGCTCAACACTCCAGCTCCTACCAGCGCAACACAACGTCCAGCTCTACTCTTGGCATGGAATCCAGACCCGCATTTAGTTTTCTTTTCTCCTGCTGTGTGTTACAGTCCTTTCTTAGAACAGAATCCAAACCTGCTTAGTCAAGCCATTTCCTTTGCTCGGCCGTTACCCTGACCGCTACACACATGGCATTTCTCCTGTAACTTGCCTACACAGCTCCAGCCTTGCTGCAACCATTTTTTGATGTTTCTTCAACATGTGGTGATTGTTTGAGACATGGTGCCAGACCACACCTGGCTCACTTCAATGTTGAAATTCACTTAGTCACAACAAGTCTTTTTTTTTATCATTGACTGTTAAAAATAGCAGGTTCAATGCTTTTTTCCTGGCAAATTGTTGCTCTCCACCTAACACCTCAAACGTGGGCCCCATTCCTTTTAAAATTGTTTGTAGGTCAAAACAATTCCTCATTTTAATGTTTTGAGGCAAAACATTTCATTATATTGGCATTGTAATAAGTTTTAGGTTGTATTTTGCTTGTTATTATGTCCTTCATTTGCGCGTCGAAGAAGGAGGGCGAGGTCTGGGGTTGGTAGGAGGCTAATCCCCCCTCGCCGTCAAAACAAACTATGCCTAAAATTTGATTTCATTTACAATGATTAGTCACACGATACCCTTTTCACCCATTTCATGCACTTTTTTAATGCGTTTGCAGCATCTAGTGTATTTTTCCATCAGTTGCGGGAATTGTATTTATGCCATAACTTTTGACTCGTTGCTCGGATCTGAGTGCTTCTTTAGTTAAAGTTGCATGATTTTTCACACTTTACGTGATGGAAATACCAATTTTGTAAACACACTACTTTTATAAAGTGCCACATTCTGGGGGGTTACTTGTACTCTTGGGCCTACAAACGCAGACGCATTATCGGCGAAGTCCGACGTCTTGCTTTTGTGCATATTTCATTTTGCATCATGGAGAGTGCTCTTTCCAGACATGAGCGTCATAGGATCACCTTACAGCCTCCACCACTTCTCACCGGGAGAGAGACCTATTCAGCTTGGCATGCTTCCATGGAACGTTACTTCACCCATGAGGGTCTTTCAGCTTTCTTACTTGGGCCAGTTCCTGCATCCACTGATCATCGTCATCTAGAGGACTTCCTTGACACTTGTGACCATGTCTTTGGTCACATGATGATGTATGTCTCTTGTTCTCTCTGGTTTCACGTGGCAGACTCAGATCCACCTAACTATGTCTAGAGCATTCTTCAGTCCCTTTATGGAGACCCTTCACATACTGCCGCCATCGTTTCTGCTACTGATTCAGTCATCTCCTCCATTTCTTCATGTGATGATAGTTCCACTGACATAGGCTTGCTTGGTTCTACTTCTGATGATAATTGTGCATCCAGTTCTGATGTCGAAAGTACAACAGAGGACTCTTCTCCTCTTTCTCTCACTATTCAAGACATTGTTATCACCCCCCACATCTCATCAGATATCAAGCAGTCTCATACTTAGTCAAACACCATCATTACACTAGCCTCCTTTCCACTTCCAGTGTGCAAGGCCCTTTTCACTCCTCCACCTTTATTGGATGACTCATACCTGTCATACATCGCTCTTTTGTTTGTTGAGCCCCCTCATTGGGACGAGTGTCTACCTGACCTTAGTCATATTTTCGTAGAGTCCACTTGTGATGCTCTATAGGTCCCTCATCCATCTACAGGTGTTTCAGAGGAGTTCATCATCTCCATTGTTGGGAGTGCCCCTTCCGGGAATCATGTCACTTCCACATTTCTAGAGACCTTCATTGATCCACCGTCAGCTGTGGATCCCTTTTCTGTTGTGGAGGATGTTTTGTTCCCTTCACATCACTTGGACATCCTTTCTGTGGGTGTTCCTCTTCACTCTGACAGTTCTACGCATGTGGCATTACCTTCGGTTCCTTGGCACTCACTCACTAGACCTATGTCACACTTCCGTGCACTAGACTTAGAGTTCTTCGTGTTGTTTCCTTCAGTTTCCTTTGTGGAGTGGGCGGACTTCCAACACGTCATTTCTGTCCTTCTTAAGGGAAGGCACACAATTCTGTGCGGGTGGCTCTTCTTCAGTCTAGAGGCAGAGGATCTTGTCATTGACATTCTTCTGGGAGACCCCCTAAAGTTGCAAAGTTCAGATCCATCCATGGCATCTTCTGCATTCCTCTTGTCTCCATCTTCTTCTCTCTTGTTCTTCTTTTTGAGAGATTTCCTCTTTGTACATGGGTACTGTTTCAGGATCGTCTATAGCTGGGACCCATTTTTGGCATCTTTCTTAGATTAGAGAGTGTTTTGTTCTCTTGTGGTGGATGTTTTACCCACTGGGTTTTCCTTCACTGCTTGGGACCTTTTTCTTTTGCATGGGTACCTCATCAGGCTTTTTGCCGGTACACATTTCTCATCTCTGACTTTCCGCCTCATCCTAAGTTACGATGAAGGGGGGGTGTTGGTGTGTGTGGCATTTCCTTCACCTCTTATTTATTTATTAGGTGTATTGCCACCTCACTAGGTGAGTCATCTCACTTAGGTGAGATCATAGGTCTTAGGTGTCATCTTAGTTATGACAGATTCTCTTACAGAATCTGTCATATGTGTAAGTGTGTCATAGGAGCTACATTCCCATTTGGGAAAGTAACTCCTCTTCTCCATTATGGAGGAATCTTCTCTTACATGGGAGCAACACATTTACTCCCCTATATGTACACACCTTTTCTTATCTATGAACAATGGAGTATGGGCCTCTTTTGAGCCATTTTTCCCTTAATGCATGCACATTGCTTTCCGAGTGAGTTCTTGCTTCGATCATGAAGCTACGCCATTTCTGCAGTTGAGTGCAACGTGTCGATGCTCATGAATTCCCTCAAGATCTTCATCATTTCTTTGACATTTCTTTGTGTCAGACCTCATAAGATCCCTATCCGTTATGGAAAAGGTTCTAAGTTAGCTCCTAGATTCATGGGTCCATTCAAGATCTTGGAGCATATCGTTCCCTTAACTTATCATCTCACCTTGCTACCCAAATTGTCTCGTGTGCATGATGTATTTCATGTTTCTATTCTTAAGAGATATATTCCAGGTCCCAGCTCTCATGTATTGGATTGGACCACGTTGCAGGTTCAGGAGCAGGGACATGTGAATGTGGAGCCCATGTGCATCATAAAGCACAAGACACTGGGCCTTTTTTAATGTGATATTTAGTAGGTGTGAGTCAAGTTGGATAGGTATGATGAGACTGCAGCCACTTTGAAGGATGTTACTTTGTTACAAAACCTAGTTTCCTCACCTATTTCAATGACTTCCAGGATAAATTTAAGTCTAAAGGGAGGGGGATGTAGTGCCCAATCCTCATCGACACTATTTTCATTATTTGACATTATTGACGGATTGATACTTATACATTTTGATTATTATATTTTTAGTAGTAGATGATAGACTATGCAGATATTTGGACTATTAACATGTTGTGATTCACATTTTGATTTTGATACACTAGATGACACTGGTAGACAATTCAATATATGTTGATTTATATTATTTGGATTTTATACTAACACGTTATACTCTGAATGTTCTGAGTAGAATTATAATCTCATGGGTGTTAGAATCAAATTAATTGAAATGTTGATAGATGATATAATTACTTAATTTTTGATGATGATTATTGATTTCTATGTATATATATTATTTCTTGATGTTGTTGATGTGGGTGTGAGACAAGAGAGGTATTTTGTTTGTGTTGCAGGGATATTTTAACACATACATTGAAGGGAATAGGAGATCAACCATGGAAGGATGTCGTGTGTTTTTCAACATCACCAAATTTGAAAACTATATATAATGTTTATGTGGTGTTATTGCATGCATAATTAGGAGGTTTCCCATGGGGGTGACATCACATATGTGGCCATGGGGTGAAATGTTTTCCCTTATTTTAATTTTTTGGGTCCTTTATTTTGTGTTATGTATTTAATTACTAGAAATGGTTGTCACTTTATTAGCAATTATTAATGTGTCTCAATTAGCTAATCCAACTTAATTTTTTAACTAAAATAAGGATGTGACAATTGAGATAATTATGAGGGTAGATGGTCCTTGAAATATTATGGATGTAAGTTGGATTTGTGTTGGATTTTGTGTTGTGTACTCTTCCCCAACTTCAAAATTCGGATTTTTACTTGGGAGGATTTTTTGGAGGCTTGTGGGACAAGCTAAGCTTGTCACATGCCTCTTAAATTCACCCAACAACCATATCTATGGTATGAGGAGTTCATTTTATGCTTATTTATGCTTTTTGGAGTGTAAAAAGTGAAAATAATTTCAGTTTCCTACTTACCACAATTTATTTTTCCTTGGTAGGCATGGTGTGCAAGTTAGAGTGTCATGTGAGCTTGTCAAAAGTCTTACATGTTCATTTAATGTCTTGGGTATGGTTTTTGACTTGTTTGTTGGAATTGAGGAGTAATGAAGTGACATCCTACGTGGAGCCACCTCATCATGTTCACATCTCATTTCTATTTATTGATTAAATTTGAAGGATTTTGGGTTACTTGTTTTATTTTCCTTCTTTTGCGTTTTTGGAATGGGGAGCTTATCGAAGTTTCTTTTGGAGTGTGCTTGGTGAAGGTAAAGACTTAATGTTTTATTCAATGCAAGAGGAGAGTATTAATACATGAGAGAATTCGGTTAGGAGAGCTAACCTCCTGTAACTGCTAATCCAAACTAATGTATTAACTTATTAACTAATGCGCTAACATTCCCCCCCTTAATACATTGTTTCTACATATGTACCCCCTAAAAAAATCAAACTTCACCTTGCCGAGAGGCTTAGTGAGAATATCTGCAACCTAAAAATCAGTAGGGCAGTACTGGAGCTGAATTTGGTGGTTGAAGACCTGTTCACGAATGTAGTGACATTCAAACTCAATATGCTTTGTTTGTTCATGAAAAACAGGATTCTTCACAAGCTTCAACACACCTTGATTGTCGTAGTGAATGATGGGAGGTTTATCTTCAGGAATCCCTAAATCTGCAAGAATGCGATGTAACCAAATTACTTCGAACACAACTACTCGTGCGGTGCGGTATTCAACCTCAGTGGATGAGAGGGCAACAACAGTTTGCTTCTTGCTAATCCATGAGATAGGTACAGATCTGAGATGAAAAACATATACCCTGACTGAAGTGGATTTCTTGTCAACAATGGATCTTGCATAGTCTGAGTCTGTATATCCCTGTAAGAAGACCTGAGTGTTCTTCTAATACTCCAGACCAAAATTTACTATACCTCGGACATATCTCAACACATATTTTTCTGCTATCTAATGACATTTATTTGGCTCCTGCATAAATCTGGTGAGATAGCTCACTGCAAAGCAAAGATCTAGCCTAGTATAAGCTAAGAGTAAATGAGACTACTCTCCCCACAAGCTTCCTGGTAGTGAGTGCCATCTACCTTCGTGAATCCTAGAATCTATATAATTCCAAACCTGTTTACCATAGGTGTGTGGACCAGTTGGTTTACAATCTGACATTCCATACTTCTCTAGGAGATTCTTGGCATATTTCATCTGGGAGACGAAGATATGATTCTTCTTCTACCATATCTCTAAGCCAAGACAGTAGTGAAGTAGCCCCAAATTAGTCATGTCGAAGGATTTCTTTAGATCATTCTTTACATCATCTACAAGATTATCAGAACTTCTTGTGATCACAAGATCATCTACGTATAAAACCAGAATAACAATCTTTGTTCCTACCTTCTTGATATACAAATTTGTATCTAAGGAGCTATGAGTGAATCCATGCTACAATAGGTGATCATCAATTTTTATATACCATGCCCTAGGTGCTTGTTTGAGTCCATAAAGTGACTTTTTCATACGGCATACATTGTGTGGTTGATGCTCGTCTACAAACCCTTCAGGTTGGGCCATGTATACTTCTTCTTTGAGATCACCGTTCAGAAAAGCAATCTTGACATCCATCTGTTGAAGTTTCCATCCATTTTGTGCTGCAAGCACGGACAAATCTGATGGTTTTGATCTTCACAGTGGGTGCAAAGGTCTCGTCATAGTCAATTCCTTCTTGTTGAGCATAATCCTTTGCAACAAGTCATGCTTTGTGTTTTTTGATTAAACCATCTACCTTATATTTTGTTTTTAAAATCCATTTACAGCCAATGGATTTCTTACTTAGAGGCAGATTGACAAGTTCCCATGTTTGATTCTAAATTAGGGAATCATATTCAGCATCCATAGCCTGTTTCCACTGTGGTTGGTCTAATACCTCACGAATAGTTTCAGGTTCGGTGCTATCAACAACTGAACTCATGAGTGAAAAATTTATCTCATGTCTGGTTTGACTTCATGTTCTGATTCACGTAGAAGTACTTGGAAGTGAGTTCAGGTGTGCATCCCTAATAGTATTATGGACCCATTTCAGATGTTGGTGCTACTACTGCTGATGTGAAGATGTGTTTTCTAGTGTGCCTAGATCAACGAACAAGTCTCCACTCAGCTCTTCTTCTCTCTGAGAAGAATCATCTAGCCCATCATCTGGATGTGTGAGCAATCTATGTGACGAGGTTGGTACTGGATCTCCATTGTGTGGTAGGGAGTCAAAGGATGACTCGTCACACACCACATCTCAACTTTCATAGATCTTCTTCATCTCAGGATCCATGAGATGATCTGCCTTTGAGGTAGTATTATACCCCAAGAAAAGACATGGTAGTGTCTTTAGATCGATCTTCTTCCTTTTCTCATTTGGAACATGCATGTATGTAGTACAACCAAAAACTCTCAAATGATGGATAAAAGGTTTATGACCAGTCCATACCTCTTCTAGTGTCTTGTTCTGCAAGATCTTCATGGGTGCCCGACTGAGTAGATACACTGCTGTCTAGACTACTTCTGCCCAAAAATGATCCTCCAACTTAGCGGTGGAGAGCATATAATGAGCCATCTCCATTACAATCCTGTTGTGTCACTCAAAAATCCCATTCTGTGGGGGAGTGTAGGGTGCAGTCAGATGTTTCTGAATGCCATACTACTTCACGTATGCTAAGAACATCTTCAATACAAATTCCCTACCTTGATCTAAGTGGAGGAGAAGGAGAGGCTTCCCTGACTACCTGGTGGTGTTCTGGTAAAAGGTTTGAAAATTGGAAAATGCCTCACTCTTCTTCCGGAGAAAACATACCCACATTTTCCATGAGTAATCATTAATGATGAGCTGGAAGTACTCAAAACCTTGGAAGCTAGCTGGCAGGGGTTCAGACAGATCAGTGTGTACAACCTGAAGATGCTCTGTAGAATGATAAGAGCTCTATTTGAATGGACCTCTGTGTTGTTTACCCACAAGACATCCCAAGAAAATAGGTAAGGAATGGGAGAGTGGAGGAAGCCCTCTTACCATTTCCTTAGCACTGAGATGATGTAGAGCCTGTGTAGAAAGATTACCATATCAAAAGTGTCATAGTGCAGTGGACTCTGCCATTGAAGCAGAGAGCAGCAATGTTCGATGAAATGACCACATCCAGTGCATATAGACAGCCCTTCAAAAATGCTCAAGAAAGACTGAGTCTCCTTGGGAAATGATGCAGGACTTGAATCCCCTTTTTCACGAAGAATTTCGTCCCTCTGCATCATCGATGATTAAGAAGTTGTCTCACGACAAGAGATTTGAGTCAAAACCATAAATATAACACCTTCATGAGTGTACACTTTGTGTCCCAAGGAATGATGACATCACCAATCCCCCTACAATATTAACTCCTGATTATCTGAGATGGTGATCCATCTCCATGTGGGGGGCTGGTCACTCAAGGTATGGAGCCTTCTTTTGCCAGCATGTGTTTGTTGGCACCCCTGAATCAATCAACTAGACCTTCATGATGGCTTTTGCGAGTCTTGTGAGACTAGGACAATGTACTGGGATGAGTTATGTGTGGAATCTCTTCATTTGAGTGTGGCAATCCTGCTAAGTAGCCAATAATGACCCTTTTAGAAACCTCTGATTATGAGGCATGACATCAGATTTCTTCCGTAATATCCTGGCCAGATAGTGCTCCTCTTCACCCGGAGTTTTCCATACTTACAATGTTGTAAATACAAACAGTTCACATCATGTGCATCTTATGGAAGTAAATGTGGCACCATCGATCCGCCTTGTTGTTCTTCTACTTCTAGAGTTTCCATTGAGAAGGTTACTACTATGGATGTTGCTTCTAATTTTGGGGGGCTGACTTCCCTTTTCGAGGCCTAGCTTTTAACCCTCCTTGATAGACCTTACTTCGGAGGATTCTTGAAATTCTATGATATGGCGTCTTCCGCTGGATAATTCCCAGGGTGATGGCAAACTCATGCTCTCTGTTTGAGTGATGGTCAACATGGTGATCAGTGTTTTGAAACCGGAAAGGAAGACTCGTAAGAGGTTGGAGTAAGGACTTATCAACTTGTCGTCCACCAGTTTCCGGAGTAGCGATGTTCTTGCATGTAACTCAACCCACTACATATCACCGTAAAAGGCTCGACTGATTTCCATCATGTATACTCATCGTGTGAAGCTTAGAATGAATGATGTACTGTTGTCATCAGATTCTTATCTTCATAGATGAGTACACAATGTCCGTCCATTATCCTGAGAGGATGGTTGCTTCCCGAATGTAAGGTAACCTCATCGAAAGGCTCGAGTGTCGAGCATTTAATGACATTTGCATCAACCTTTTCATACTTAGCCAACATATCAGTGTCTATGGGAGGTACGTCTTTGCCATAAATGATCCCCCAAAGATCTTCAAACTAAAGAATCATCTGCATCTTGGTCTTACATGCAGTGAAATTCTGCCTTTTCTGGGAGCTATCTGGAGCATTTTCGATAACAAGCATGGCCGAGGTGCAGACAGTTTCAAAAAATCTAAAATTGTATTTTATTTATTTATTTTCACAAAAATGGGCTAACAATGCTACTAAAGTGAACCTATCCCGAAGATGGCTCTATGGCCTCGTG
>CM034151.1:98185714-98408879 GCA_019776745.2 Taxus chinensis
TTCTCCACTGAGCAATGCCTCTCTCGCTCTTCCTCATCAACTGCTACTGCTGGTTTTAGTTGTCTCCTACATCTAGTGTAAAAGTTATTATATGTCCATAGCCACAGGTTATCACTCATGTGCACTCTCCAACATGTCCATCCATCATTACAACATCACATCCACCACATCCACTTCATCCATCGCATTCACCAAATCATGCTACTACTTCACATGGGCTTCCACATCCCTCAACATTCACACATCCCACCGGTGCTCCACACGTTATTTAGTTTGGTTCATATACTCACACTGCTTTCATGTCACATGCTTCCACCACTTCGCGCCACCTTAGACTTTGGTAGGTGATTAGTATCACCTTCCCCCCCGATGATGCACTTGTTTTCTTACAGTTCTTACATGACTATTGAGGGATTTTCTATAAGAACCTATCATCACATGATTCATCAATTCATCTAGTGAACTCAAGCATTTGCCAATGACACACTCTTTCTTTATGTGGTTTATTCTTGACTATTGAGGGGTCTTAAATAATTTAAACTCATCATCTACATTCTTGGGGGCATCACTAATCTTCCCCTATGTTCATAATATTAACATGTGGTTCACTGTATTAGTATATATTAATCAATCATTTATCACAATTTTAGTTTCCCAATCATACTACATACATCATTCATCATCATCAACATTATATTGTCATCACATTACAAATTTTTGTCTATCATCATATACATTATGCTACAAATATCAATCAACAACCATAAAAATTATGCAACACATTACATCATTTAATACAATCATTCATAAATCATATCTTAGTAGTGAAATTATAACATCAATACACAATGAATATAATCATAATATGCCACTAAAATCATCTATATATATCTAGTACAATCATTGTTACAAAAAAATATCATCATGGGGGGGAATGCCCCTACATCATATACACGAATACAACTAAAATCTAATCATCACTATCGCTCTCTTCTACTGCGAGAGCTCTTAAACTCGATGCTTCACTAGTAACTTTGAGCCGCTATACGCAGAATGGATATCTCTCCACCTACCTCTTTAGTAGTGTAACCTCGGTAAAATGCTTTGTAAAATGACAATGCAACTTGACATAATGGGCAAACAAATCCTGCACTAAGGGGCCACCACCTGCCTCCTCTTTGGATCCCCAAGTATCATCGCATGCCTCATTCCTCTCACCTAACAGAACTATACATGTCCCTGTTGTTATAGCCACTAGCTCAAAAAAATGGGAATTCTCACCTGCGATTTCATCCACATGCTCTAACATCCTTGTACCCGTAAGTATGTCGATCAACAAATTCTACATCAATGTACAGATGGATGTGTCCACTATCAAGGAGTAATATGCATCACCTACAACCCATAGAATAACCCATTAGATCATCATTACTATCTCCTAAACAAATATCAAATCATAACATATCCATATAATTGCATAGGTACTTATGCTCCAGTATAGCACCCGCTACATTATCAGGGGCAAGTGCTTCCCCCTCTCCCACTCCTCCATGTGGTAATCTTGTTGCTTATGCGAACAATAGAAAAAATAACACCCATCAATGTGTTTCCCACCTTGTACGGTAGGCCTCTGTACACCCTACATCATATGTGTCTATCAGCTTTATCACCACATCTACCTCATTTGGCCCAGGAGTTAATAATTGCTATCTTGTGGGCCCATGTCTAGCTCTGGCCCTCCTTGGTGCTCTAATGGCTCTTAACCATACATATGGCTCTGGGGGTACATTCTGAGCCATGCCAAGTTGTTGTGATACCCTCTCCACCTGGAATAACGCAGGAACCTCTAGGAAGCGATCCTCTAACCGCATAGTCCTCCTTACGCACCGTAGCTCTATAACATCTGTTATCTCTCGAAAGTGCACCCTATAGAGAGATGGCTGCAGGTTTTCTAAGCTTGAAAATTTTGATCTCTTTCTTTCGTAGATACAATGGAAACACCTCAGGTTTGTGGGTATACCTATTTTGAGCTGAGTTTATGGTATCAAGGTCGGTACCTTGTTGATGTATCCTAAATTGATTTTTGGGAGTTTGAGAGTAAAAGATGACTGTAAAGTAATTAAAACTAAGGTGATACACCAAATTTGTATGAGGGCTTTGACTGAGTATATGCACAATTGATATGTGAAGATTTTTTGGTGCACAAACTAATAGTTTTCTACAAAATTTAAGGGAAAACACTTGGTTGTACTGAGGGAAAAATATCACAACAACACTGATATGTTAACATGCACATTAAAATTATGCAAAAAATACTGAATTTGCAGCAAGGTAAGATGATTGATCAGGGAATTTGCATTCACAAGACTAATAGAAACATACACAAGACTGTAAATAATTGGTAAGGAAGAAATTCTTCACACTCAGAAGGAAAAAATGGCAAAAATTTGCTTCAGTACTCCTATATCTAAAAATTCCTCTAGAATTTTCCCTCTTTGTGCTTTTCAAAGACACACAATATATAGCGAAAAAAGATTCCCCCTTTCCTAAAAATAGCCTAAGGCTTGTACTCGCCCATGCATCTTATTTTTATCCTTTATTTAATAATAGATAAAGGAATAAAAATAGAGCATGCAATTAAAAATAGGAATTTAATAGCCTTGATTACAATTGGTCAACTGAAGTTGACTGACCTATTTTTAAGAAAGAAAGAGTAAATAATTTGCTAATAATAAGCTTGCTTGTTGAGAAAGTCTCTCTCCATGAACATGCAACTCTTTCTTCTTCTCTATTCTGTCTTATTGTGAAGGCATGATGAGAAAAAAAAATTACATTAATTGCAATACTTTGCAAAATAATTCATCCAAATATCTATCCTAATTAGGACCACCTTTGTCTCTGATGTTGACACTTGTTCTGTCTTCTAGTGATCACATGGATAGCACGATGTAAATTATCTCTAACCTTCCCACTAGTGGGGACCCTGTTTGAACTTGACCATTAGTATTCATTGGTTTGGCCACTCTTGATTATCCGACCTTAGACTATAGTACTAACATAGTCCAATGAATTCGGCCCCCTTTGAATACACATATGGCACATTATAATACTCAGCCACTTTGATTATTATTTCCTTGTTGGCTTTTGGATTATTTAGTATTTTAATTCCCTCGGCAGGTCTGCGGGAAAATGTAAGAACTTGAAATTTTGTTTGCGAGCCTTAAAGGAAAAAATTCCTCCGGCCTTCCAACCAGGGGAAATGTGGGCACTCGGAATAACCTGAGACTTTTAAGCCTATTTGTATAAAGTCTCAAAACCCTGAGAAATCCTGCATCTCCGCCAATACTATGTGGAATCAATGTATTGACTTTTCCTTTGATATTGACTTGTCCTTGTGGGGCTAGGGCTTCGTGGGAAAATTTGGAACTTTTAACTTTTTGCATTTTTAAGCTTTGAGAACCTAAGTGACTCCCGACCTTCATTTCTCTGCTTCCACTGTGGTGACGACACGTGTCCTTCTTAGGCCTGCGGATGAATGTTTTACAATTTGAAATTCTGGTAAAATGGTCAACTGACCACCATTTTGATTGGATGACTTTTGCCTTGATTTTTATGAACCATTTGGGAATGTCGATCCCTGTACTTGTTAATTTTTGATCTTTGATCTATGAAGCATAATTTTAGGGTTTCTTCCATGGAATAAATGCATTTTAATGGCTTAAACCATGGTTTGCTTCAAACTTGGAGATCGATTCTCGAGCATTGATCTATGTCTTTATTGATTTTCAATCATTGATCCATTGACCAAAGTTAAGCTCTGTCCAGCCATGGTTGAGGTATGTAAGTTAAAACAACTCGAACATTATTCATTTTCTCCTCTTTACATCTGGTTTTGTGGGTGAAACTCTAGAAACTTTTCTCGATGCCATTGTTCATAGATTTTGAAACTCGATTTAAACTGTTTCAATGTCCCTTAGGCATCTGCATCTTCTCTTAGAGCTTTATGAGCAGTATTTTGATAGGTTCTACCATTGTTGGAGTTTTTAGAGCTCTGTTAGCTTGTCCTTTGTGAGATTTGGTTGTTTTGGTCTTTGTGTGCAAACCACTTTTTGGGATCTTTGTTAATATTTTGCCAGCATTGGTAATCTTATAGCATGGCTTCGTTCTGTTACTCTGATGGCTTTCATGGCTCAATTCATTGTTTTGAGCAAGATATTTCTCTACTTATTTCGAAGTAAATGAGCTCCTAGTTCTTAAGATCTTTACCTTTTCTCTGTGTCTGCCATTGGAGTTTTTAGAGCTCGGCTCTGTCTTCAAAATGGTCTCTGTGTGATGAGCATCACTGTGCTTCACCATTGTGTTTACTTTTAAACCCAACCCCCTTACATAAATGATTCTCTGAGCTGGGTTGGGTCTGCCATGAAAAGTGAATATGGAGCTCTTTGTATCTCTGATCCTTTATTCATGCTTTGGACTTGGAGATCGATTTAACCTGACTTTTATAATTGGTAAGTTCATTTCCCCTCATGGGTATTTGGGTTTTAGTAAGAAATGGATCATTGTTCTTCTATACTGAAACCTTTGAGCTCATTTTGGGGCTTCAACCTGTAGTCATGACTTGTAGATCTGTGTATCTTGTGTTCCAAGTATCATTTTCTTCTGTGATCTATGCTATATAACTTTCGAAAACATTACTTTTAAAAGAGTTTGAAACTTGGATCATTCCTGGATAGATGTAGACTCCATTCACATTTTCTTTCAAAACTAATCTTTGATATATGCAAAATCCTTTGTATTTGACATTCTAGTATTGTTATTCTTCACAATAGAGTTCCCCTCTATCCACTTTTGATTTTTCTGACTGGAACTAGCCCATGGGAATAAGAAAAATACACGAATATCTCTTTTCTTCAATGATACTAAGTTATATGTCTCGTTCAATCACTTTTGAGGATTTCCACATTGCATTCTGATAATATTTGGTGAAGTTTTCAAATATGGGGTTGACATCTCAAGCTTGATTCATGATTGAATTCTCAACAATCTACTTTGTCCTGCTCAGATCTGCTTATTGACCTCGTGTGAGTTTTTCAAGGTTGAATGACGTTGATGAAATCTGTAAATGAAATGGTTGCTTGTGCATCTCTTTCTTTAGCTCACTTTTGAAATGCCTTTTTGTAACCTGTAGCTGCACTTATACTCTTTGATCATGAAGTTGATGGTTACTGTGATTGATTATTGCATTGAAAATGCTAACTACCATAGAAATATACTTCTGATATATATAATTAATATGCCTTATACCCTACAGTAGTTTTCTGGGGATTTACAAGTAATTTTCCTTTTATTGTAATATCATTCTCAGGCATAAGCTGTAACACCCTCGACAATTGTTATTTTCCTCTTTTGCATTTCAAGTGTTGACATGTGATCTTTATCTAAAGATGTGTTCTTTTGGTTGTTGGAGTTCATAGCTTGATATGGATAAATATTTTATGTTCTTATGATCATTAGACTGGAATGGAATGGCTTCCTTGAATCCATTTTTAACTTCTTGTAGGTGAGCTGCAATCTGGTTTAAA
Source organism: Taxus chinensis (assembly GCA_019776745.2). NCBI lineage: Eukaryota > Viridiplantae > Streptophyta > Pinopsida > Cupressales > Taxaceae > Taxus > Taxus chinensis. Next base: position 98,191,297 of record CM034151.1, read on the forward strand.
AGTTTCAAAATTATCTCTTTATCTGACTCATACTTGGATCAATTTCAGTGATCCAAGGAATTTTTTAAACCTTCTCAGTTGAATGAATGGTAAATTGACATTCCATAATTGAGGGACATGGTGGACTTAAATTTGTTATTACAAGTTCTTTAATCTTGTGTGAACGTGTTTCTATTTAGTTATATGTTGTGCTTAGGTCCTTGAAGATTGATCTTAGTAGTCCATTGCTGATGTATTTGAAATACAACTTCTTCATGGCATAGGAAGGATTCGGAATCCTAAGCTGGGTAATAATATATATATATAAAATATATATATATATATATATATATATATATATATATATATATATATATATATATATATGTATGTATGTATGTATGTATGTATGTATGTATGTATGTATGTATGTATGTATGTATGTATGTATGTATGTATGCTATGTATGTATGTATGTATGTATGTATGTATGTATGTAATGTATATATATATACTACCTAGCTATGCTACTAAATTGATTTTATTTATAACCTAAGCCTTATGCTAAGGGAGTATGGAATGGTTTCTAGGCTATCTGAATTAACCTAAAACCTATATGCTATATGGCTATGAGATGATCTAACCTAATGTTGGAATTACCTAAGGTAATGTGTTAAGGCCTAACATAATTATTCCTAAACTAACCTAAGTTTAAGGATCTATCATAAGATATTTTAATGGGAACATAATTGGTCGCATACCTCTAAGGCGATGGTTCCAATGGCATTTATTTGTTGATAAGGTTCTTAAAGGCATACGTACTACCAGTTTTTACAGGGGCTAGTTGACTTTAAAGAGGCTTATGTGGAAGTTTCCACTACATATGGAGTTGAATGTTAAATTGTGAATTGGCATTTGCCAGATTTGGAAGGTCGGTGGCAAGGAAAGTTGAGTAGGAAAATTGGAATTAATAAAATTATATTGGCCTCGGGTTTTGTTCACAAACCATCTAGGAAACTTGGAAGGTGAATTTGTGGGAGGTTTTTGGTTTTTGGCATGCTTATTCAGATTTTTCTCTGCATGGAGAAAACTAGTTCTTCAAACCAATACTTTGACTTGCACTTCTTTGCTATTTTTAACTCACCTGGTATATTTTCGATCATGGGAAGGTATATGAGGCATGTCTAAGGAAGTTTGTTCGTTGGTTGATCTTTCATGGATGAGAAAAGGAATTGGAAGCTTGTCTAGAAGTATACTTTAATTTGGTAGAAGCGCTATCAGGAATGATAGGCTCTAACAATTAAGATCTCTTGATTTCCTCTAAACGTTTCATTAAAATGACTCTGCTCTTTTGAGATTCTTAGCTTTCATGTTTTATCTAGTTATTTGCTTGCTAGGTTTTGTAATCTCTGGTAAATTTGGGTTTGAATCCTTGGCAAAAATTAGTGTATGTCCTAGAAACTTTATCTTGTAAGGATTAAATAGCTAAGAATGTATGAGAAACTTGTTTATATGGCTCTACATGTCATTTCTTGAATCCTGGTATTGGAAAGGTTGAGATTATGATTGACCTTCGTTATTGGTTACTTGGTTTTGAGTTTTTTTAGGAACCTTGAGTCCCCTATGATCTTTCTTTAGGAGATCGTGTTTGTTGTGCTTGAGCTTATATTTTAGCTCGTAATTAAACTATGTGTTTGAGCTCATGTTCATGTAAGCCTGTCTTTGAGTTCATGTTTAATTGAGCTTGATTCGGTGTTAGTATTTGATATGAGTTTGTGTTGGAGGTTCTTGTTACTCTAAACCATGTTTAGGAAGCTTGGTTAATCTTGAACTGTTGTTTCAAGTCCATATGTAGCTCTGTACTTGTGTTTAATCCTGTATTATTCAGGACTGTTGATGGGAGTTCATAACTGTATACAACACTCGTATTTTATTAATTGTATGGTTTCAAACTTTGTTGAGAAACATGTGTTTTGTTGGAATTGGAAATAGGGATTTTGATAAGATGTAAACAGATAATGGAAGCCCTCTGCTATTCTGAGCTATTAATAGGTATTTGTATTATATACTACCTCATATTAAGATATTGGTGTATATTTGAACTCATGTTGGAGATTTTGTGATTTGAATACTATACATTTAATTTGTTACTTATTCTGTGGAATTCATAACTGCAACTGAGGTATCAGTTCTATTCTGGTATCTTTTTTTGGGTTATCTTTGTTTAAGATATAAACTAGAATGGGAACATGTTGTTTCCCTAAACCTGTAAATATTCTCTTGAGTGGTCATGAACCTTTGTGAGAAGTTTTTGTTCAACATTGTGCTTGGATTTTGTATTTTTGAGTTCTAAACTGGTCGTATTATAGACATGTTCGATTTGGTTTTGGTATTGAATTGGGGTTTTAATTGCTTTAATTGTTTAAGCTCATAACTCCTTTGAATCAAAATACTTGCTCAAAGAAAAATTGGAATAGTGGTTTAATTGGGTTGTTGGGTAATCTCTTTGGGATCTTGACTGAAATATCTTGTTGGTTTATTGTTCTTCTCGGAACCCCGATCTGTTTTCTCTTATAATAAGATGTTGAAATTTATTATAATATAGTTTCTATCTTGGCTGAGCTCGTAGGTAATTTAGATTTAGTTCTCTATATTCAGTATTTTTACTCCTCTTGTTGGGTCCATTAAGTGAATACCCGAGTCTTTTAAAAGGTTAAGGAAATTGTGATTCCTTAGTGCATAATGTGTTATTTTTAAACTTTACTACTATGTTGTTCTGAACTAAAAAATTAACTCATGCTTTGTAATGGTAAAGAATGTCAGGGAGATTGTAATACGTTTTCTTCTTACATTGAGTTGGATATTTTCTCTCTTTTAGGAGCTAGTGTATGAGCTTATTGTTTGGATTAGAAAGGGGAATTTATTGTTAAGTGTAATGAGATAATTTAAGGATTGAATCATATTCTAAAAATTTCCTTTTCTAGGCTGTTTGGTTAAGTTCATTTGATTGAAACCTCCTGTTAATTATTCTCTTACGAAATGGAGATTTATTATGTTGATTGGTCTTCTTGTACACATCATTTAACTGATCTAATGCAAAAAGAGATTAGATGATTAGGTTTGTTGGAATAGACAATGTAAACTAGTTGGTTGACTATTTGATTCTATATTCACTCTTGGATTGAAATGGGATTCTATTCTGATGAATATCTTAAATGCTGAAGTTTAAGATAGTTTTCCTTTAAATGAGGCAGTCATAATGATGTTATGAACCTATTTTTGTTTTGAGATGTTTTGTGTTTGGGCATAGTTTGTAATGGGTATTCTTCTTCTTTTGCTTAGGAGTTAGATGAATCATCCCAATGAGAACCAGTGTTGTAAACCCTTCTTTTGGCTTAAAGAAAAGATAAATGTTGTATTATATTATGATAGAATTGGGAAAAATGAGATGATATGATCTATTGTTTACTTAAGGGTAATTGATAGGATCAATTAAACTTTAATTCTGTAAGGCAGATGTTGTGGATTATATTTTGTTCTCCTCTTAGAAGGGAATTCATATTGGTTAATGTACTTCTTTTCTGATTATTATTACTTATACTGGTATGTATGATATATTAATTGTCTCATTAAAGAATAGATGTTTTAATGGAACAATTAGTGGAATTCAATTCATTTTAAGGATTAGTGCTTATCATGCTCAGTTCACTGAACTAACCCATGCTAGCAATTTTTTGCAGATGGACTTCGTAAGTGATAAAAGAAGGTTAAACTTATGAGATGCATTGGATGATTTAAATTTGATTCCTTGTGAAGAATTCTGATTTGTTCTTGAGATGGTATTGAAAAATAAAATTCGTATTCTTTTAGGATGAAGGCGGTTGTTATGCAATACGCCCAAAGTGCATAAGACTTGTAAATGTATAAGTTATAAAGATGAATTGAAAGCTGAGAATTTACTTCTATTCGTGGTGTAAATTATCTTGTACTTGTATGAAAAATATGGATTTCTATCTTGTTGATATTCTTCATATTATTTTTATGCTTAATTGGTTATCCTTGATAAGTTGGATAAAGGGATTTAGTTGAATTTCCCTACTTATGATGTAGCTTGTTAAGTTGTAGAATATGATATTCTTAATCTAAACTATATAACATAGTAATGTAATGTGTGATGAACATACATTAAGAAATATGGATATTGGGTAGGATATACCCTAACACTTAACATGTAGATAAAGACTCTTTATCTTTCTTAATTGAATATAAACCAAAAATGTATGTTAATGTGATTACAATTTATTAGACTTCATTTTGTATGAAGTATACTTTAATTGGATATATACTTGAACATTGAACCTATTTAAAATTTATTGTACTTATTAAAACAAAACTTTATAACAATGTTCGGTTGCGGTTATTTGGTAGTTTAACTCTGTAATCTAACATTTAAAAACAATCGTAAGTATAATGAAGTTCTTCGTGGACTAAATAAAGAAAAATCAGGAAAGAAATTATTAAGTGTTGGATTAGCGTTTGGTAGTGTTGTTGGAATCTAGAAACAATCTCAAACTAACAATGTTATTAACAATCTCCTCAGGGTATGTACATCTCGATGAGGTAGTTTCTATAGGATGTTGGCACATGCCAACTGTAGGGCTGTACTTTCGAGAATGATTGGGTCTTCTCTAAGAATACAAAGTTTTAGTTGACATGTGGCATCACCCTTTCACATTGATCATCTAGATCTACACCCAATAAGAACTTGGACTTGAACTTTATTTCCCTCTAGGTATTGATAGGAGCATATTTAGGAAATGAATTAGCTTCCAATGGCTCATGGTAAGTTAGCACATCTGGTCGACTTAGGTCAACTGAGTATGCCCATTTACCCTAAGCCATTGTGAGCATATTCCTATAATAGGTTATGTTCCTATCTAAGGCTAGGGTTAAACCTAGAACAAGCAGACTGATGGTAGCCAGTAAAGACCAATCATGATAATTGAGGATTGAGGTGAAGGACGTATTCTAATATGATGAGTATGTCGTCTAGGAATAGTGACATAAATAATATGTTAAAAATCTTTGGCCAAAGTATCGCAAACTGCTGGTTGTGTTGTCCTATGTCATCAAGTTTAAAACAACGTGATATCAGATGAATAATGGTATCAGATATTTAGATATATTCTTCAAACAGATCACTCAATACCCGGTGTAGGGTAGGATGACAAAGTATACAATATGTATTTGATACATAAGACAACATAAATAGATCGTTATCTTACTGAGTTATGAAATGAATAGATCGGTGAATCACCGAGTCATTATAGCTGCATACGTTTTTCCATTGAATTTGATTAGCATGGAATGTTTGTTCTAAATAATGCTATATTTAGAACAATGAACACTATAAAAAAAATTCCCTTGTTTCTAAAGTCTTAAAATGGGAATGTTACATAAGCCTTGATTCAGATACTTTCTTATGTTACTTTTACTACATTTCTTTAATTTCAGCTTTATATAGATATTGTAAAGTTATAAATAACATTTTAACATGGTGAAGCCTTGTCAAAATTTTCCCAGAATTCCTTTTCTTTGACTGAAATATGGAAAATGTACCTTGTCTGCAAGCATATTCTTTATTCTGTAGTACTATGATTCTCTTCCATTTATAGGAAATATCTGAGTTTCAGTTACATTGGTCTTCTTTTTCAACATGTATATGCTTCTTTCTTCTTGGCTGTAACCTGTACCTGCACACTTAAGAAAATAGTTAGAAAATACTTAGGCTTTTTGGCCTCTCTTGTGTCCATGTTCCTTATTCTCTTTTCTATTTCTTCGTTCTGAGTGAGCTATGCAATCTGATCTTTGAGAAATCTATATCTCCTGTTGCTTAGAGATCCATATGCACAAATTAGGACAGTGTATGAATATGGATTAACACTGAGCTCTTTATTGATGATTCATTTCTTTTACTTTTCAGGTACCATGCTTTGAATTGTGAAGAAAAAGATGGAACAAGCTGGAAGGGGGAAAATCTGCACAACAAATAATATACAAAGGCAATGATGGGTTCACTCATATTACTTTGCTTTCTATTTCATACATGTGTACCTCTTACTTTAGTAGATGTTATTTCATTTTTAGTCACATCCCACGAGTTGTGTGGGAGACATTTGACCCTCCTTGTGAATAAAACATTGAATTCTGAAAATGAGTTGTGTATTCCCTTATGCATTCTAGCTTCTCTATATGGATTGTATAATGAACTAAACAACTCGGTAACATAATTGAATGTCTTAATCATGAAGGAAAGAAACATTGATGAGAACTTGTAACATTCAGTAATGAACCCTGATTTTCTGATATCTGTATTTTTGTTTGCTTCTTCAAAACTCAGCACTTCACCTACTCTGTAATTCAATGTTTTCATCAAGACAATAGAGTTGTCCTTCAGGGCCTTTGTGTTCTTTTGCTGAAGGTATCATGAAATTGTAGACTATGTGATCTGTTACATTTTGTAATAGCACACATAGCTACATATTTCACTTAATCATTAATTAATTCAGCAGTAACTAATAACATCATAACTTCCTTAGCTTAGGTATACTTCACCCATGAATTTCATCGTAACGAATAAGTTTTGAGTTTCCCATTTCTGCACAAGTGCAAAAATTGTCAACAACATCTTCTGGCCATCCTCCATAGTCTTGGTATGGCTTCCATATAATTGTCTTAGGCACCATCCAATCTGTCATTTCCCTATAGGTATCCGTACCCATCTTGCACCCACGCACACCAACCCATCTCCTAACAAATGTATCTAACCTAGCCCACTCTACTCGCAAACCACCAACTAGCCTCAAAACTATAGGCCCATATATGCAATAACATAGTAGCTCCAATCCCACCTCAATGCTCCTCCTATGTAAATCTATAGTGATATCTATACAGGTGGGCCAACACACATCATGCCCATGCATATCGGGTACTCTCCTCCTCTATCCGCTGACATATATCGTGCATCTTATATAATATTCCCAAACCTCATCCCTCTACTATGATAGATGAAGTAATAATCAAGGCTATGAACTTACGCAAGTGTGGAACACATGACATCAAGATTGTGTCAAAGCTAATATGGGCTTCAGTAGGTACTTGAGTCCCCATAAAATAGCATCTAGTGGCCCACATCTGTCTCTCCATATCCTTCAAGGGCATGACCTGTACTCTATCTCTAACAATTGGTAATTGCAGTAAGTGATACACATCCTCCAACATGACTATCATCTCACTAGTAAGAAACCAAAAAGTACAAGTATCCACACAACATCACTCACACAAGGTTGTCAACATAGGCATATTATGGGGCATATCCTCCATCTGCACTATTTTCCATAGGCTAGCACAGTCCATAACCTCCCAATCATTGTCAGAAAAACCCAATCCAAGAAAATTACTCAAATGTCGACTTCTGTGGAACTCCCTCAAGTGGATATCCCTCTACACAACACAAAACAACAATAGACGCAACGTTAGAACCCTATACAAACCCATACAAACTCACTTATCACATTACTATTTAATAAAATTCACATTTACACCACTAAGGGATGAATACACACCATTAGATTGGGGCACCAAGAAGCAAGACTAGGGTGCCTAGGAGCAGGACACCAGCGCCCAAGTCTAAGCACTCATATCCCAAAGGTCATTAATGTCTTCACTGCTCCTGTTTGGGTCTGAAAGGCTGAAAATAGTCAATATCACAATTTTGTAAAAATTGACTAAAACTGAATACTGCACACCCATTTTTTTTTAAAACATTACACTTACCAACTCCGCCATTGTACGCAGAGCTACAGTAGTTGCTATCATCTCAAAATGGATAGATCATGTTGCTTTCACTTGCGACATCCTTACACACTCAAAGCTCAGTCTCTTACTCGTGTAAAATAAAAATGAAGTGACTAATCACTTTTTCACATTACTATTTATAGGTACTTTACATGGCTTTCCCTAATATAGCCATTTCTCCATGATCATTATCTCAACTAATACACACCACACAATTTTTGCCATAGCTTGAGCATTTTTACTTTGATTTACACGCCATTTGCGGAATTATTTTTAGAATTCCACCTACTATCATCTCATACACATGAAACACATGTTATCCCTCCTCCACTTTCTCCTTCACTCAATCTACACACATGTTGATGATCTTTATCACACTTTATCTATCTCGTGCTTACTTTTGGCTTAGCGTTCATTCTTATTATCACTTCTCATTTTCCCAAAAGGGGGGAATACAATTGGGGTCATCCTATAAGTCCCCTTACATCACTATGAATTCAACCAACACTACCAATTCTAAAATAACAAACACTTACAAATGCACTATGTAAAATTTCAACGTTGATTCCCCTTAATGACTGTAGTAAAAAAACCATGGACTTTAGACAATATTTATCCTAGTCTCATAATATTATTTAGAAGGTTCTAGAGTGAAGAAAGTACTAATTAACCCCCATATTTTGGCCATCTTATTTTATTTTTATTTCGTCATTTCTACACATTTTTATCCACATGCCCAGTCTATTTCAGTATTTTCCCTTCATTTTAGCCTTGTTTGTGGCACCCAGGGTAGTACTGGGGCACCTGTGGGCGCCCTAGTCACACTAAGGGCACCCCAGTCATTTTTCTACTTTCCTGCCACTTTTTGGGCTCTTTCTAGCCATTTTTCATCCTTATCATTTTGATAGTCAACTGTGTCAGGGTTAATTATGAAATCAGATCAAGAAAAACCTATAAATATAAAGTAAGGAGACCATAATGAGGGACCTAACATCATCAATTACTATCACTTGTCTAGAGTTTCATCCATTTATTGCATGTGCATCCACATAGCTCCATCATCAAGGCACAAGCTAGGGAGTCTACATCACACTTTATAGCGGGAGGATTATATTCCATTCCATGCACAAAAACTATTACATTTTCTACATTTAGCTATTTCTCAAAGTGTGATTGACACAAGAGCACCTAGGGCATGACATGTACACACTCACAAGAACTAATTTTTGGTTCAGAAATGTAGTGTAATTCTCAGAGTAGTAAGCCCATTGTTGTGGCAGCTGAGGTTCATTTGACCCATTCATTCTATATTTTTTTTTTGGAATTTGATACTTCCTTTTGGTCTTTTACAAGTCTTGAAATCATCTTGAATTATTGATGACATACATTACAGGACAACGAACATGATGTGACACACAACGAGGTTTTTAGACCACCTTCTAACTTTGTAAGGACCAGTTCCAGAGCTTTTTTATAGACTAAGGCACCTAGATTGTAGTCCAAAGTGTTGGTAGGCACCTCAGTCATCCTCTTAGTGCTCCAGTCCACTCAAATCCTCCAGATCCATTCTTTTATGAACCTCTGCATAGTCATTCCTACACTAGTTTTCTCCAGTCACATCTGCGATAGTCACCAGTTATAATCTGGGTTCTTTCCTTACCTCCTTCCATATTAGGTATTTTATTACAATAGTTTCAATTATTTAGTTACTTTACTTACTATTTTAGCATAGTTATTTACTGTGTTTATGTCCTCTTATGTTAGATTATTTATACCACCCATATTTCTAATTTTAGTTAATCATTTTGGTGAACTTAGCTCCTTATCAAATTTTAGTTAATCATGGACCAAAATAATCCTTCTTAATCTTCACTCATTCTATAGTTTGATGACTTTGCCTAAGCGTTTATTAATACTCTTGTTGATCCTTTTGGTTATAGGCCTTATCCTTTGTTTATTCAGCTTCCATCTTCTGATATAGATCTTAAATCTCTTGATGACTCCATTGTCACTTACATGTGAAATGTTGATCCTGCTATTTTAGCACAAATTGTCGAAGAAGCACAAACTCCTCCACCTAATCATATAATTGCAGCTCCTACCATTACTAAACCAAAAGATGATTTTCATTCACATTCACTAGTTATTTCTCCCGCATTATATGTAGTTGATTCTTCTGATACATTATGTGACCATACCTCTCCATCATCTTATTTTACACTACAACCTCTCAAAACTCCACATGAATCTAACACCACTGTTCATATGGTTGATATGGTTCCTCCTACTTTGCCACTGACTCCTTATATCACGAATGCTTTGACACTTTATACAAAGTCTACTCCAACATGTTTTATTTTTGTACCTACTCCTCCTACACTACACCTTATAAATGCACCACCTCACTTAACACCATTTGAGGGTGCCATTTGTATGATAGATGCAGTCCCTTCTATGCTTCCCATTGCTACTAGTGCTATAATTCCATATCATTGACCTATCTAGTCCATGGACATCACTCCATTATCCACACCTTCATCAACACCATATCCTTCCATACACCCACCATTCACTTGCACTCTCTTCATTAATAATTATTATTAGGAGCATATACCATTTGATACTTCCTATCAGGCCATTTTATGTTCACATGATGGTCTCCTTCAGCTTGGTTTTTCATTTGAGGACATATATTCTCCTTTATACAACCCACATTTGTATCTTAGATCCGTTACTCTCACTGCCACATTTGGACTTCGTGTTTTCCATCTTGTGGTCCACCTTTCTCATTACCATACTTCCTCTTCAATTACTCATGGCCACTCTTGGTTAGATTATATAAGAGGCGCCATTGATCAAGGTCATATTGATATAGCTTTTCCTATGCCATTTGGTACTGTATGCATTTACAATAGCTCCTTTCTTTTTTACTCACCCAATTTTATTATTTGGTATAATCATGGGTGGCCATTACCTCCCTTTACTAATGAAAAATAGGTTATGGAAATGTATAACTTGCTTATTCAAGGTTATATGGACAACCAGTTGATGACAATCACTTATCAGGTTTCCCGTGATGTTCCATATGATTTCAATAATGACCATGATGATATTACTTGAACACTACTGTCATATGTACCATGGGGGGCATGACACATAATATTCCACCCTCGCTCATTTCTAGCATCATTGTATTGTACTACATTAAAATTTTAATATATATCATCCTAGTATTTTCATTCCAATCAAGCATACTTACATCATCATTACCCGATGATGCACTCTTGTCCTTCGGTTCACATTTGACTGTTGAGAGATTACTATTACATTGAACCTCACACACTGCACTATAGAGATTACACATTACATTTTGACCCACATTGTGCGTATAACACCATTCATTATACATTTAGTCTACACCATTTTCGAATTTGTACATTTATACATCATATATCATACTAGTCTTCACCTTACGTATACTATCTTCATATCATCCATATGTTCACTATCGTACACTATTCATCCTACGTATTACATACCCTATTAGGATATCTACACATAGCCTATACATAGTCACATACCTCACATCATACATTGCGCATCTTCATATCATACACTTTCTACATACTATACTAGTATTCATCAAATATGAGTCTAGCATTACATCAACCTAAATAATACATTAATAGTCAATATACACCTCTCATATTCCATACTTTATATTAGATCCTATATATTCTACGGTACATTTTACATGTCGCACATTTACACATCCTTTTCATCTTATGGTCATTTGTTCTCATCATAGATATTATGTGTCTTCTATGCACTGCAATCACCACACTATGACGCACTTTATTTCCTCGGGTCATACTCATCTACCAAGGGTTTACAAATCAAATGGACCTTACACTCACCATGTGGCATTTCATCCTATGACATTCCTAGGCTAGTGACATACGCTTTAGGCTAGATATTCACTCACTCTTTCTACCTAGTAGTGGTATATTCTTTAGGCTCAATCACCACCTCTATTATGTCATCTTGTAGTGGTATACACCTTAAGTTACATTATAACTCCTTACCAATCACTATTTAGTGATATACGCTTATGGCTAGATCATCACTTATTCCTTTCATCTTATAGTGATATACGCTTAGGTATAAATCATCACTTGTCCATTCCTCATATAGTGATATTAACTTAGGCTAAATCATCACTCATCCATTCATTAAGTATTGTTATACACTTTGGCTATAGGGTTCACACACATCCTTTCTATATGTTGCTCTTCATTACTACACATACACATTCACTACATCACGCTAGACACAAAAATTACTACTCATCCATTTCCCGATGATGCAATCTCATTTACAGTTCATTTTTTATTATTGATGGGGCATAAAAAATGAAACTCATTGCATACATGTCTATTCACTTGGGGGGCACATGGCTCTTATCATTCCATCTTGCATTCCATTCCATCCATCCACGACATACTGCATTGTCTTGGGGGCATTTACTCTTGTTTACTAGTGTTTTACAAGATCACTTTACTACGCATGTTAGATTGATTCCTTAGATTTCATTATCTATATCATACACACATGCATGTTCATGCCTTTTTCCTAGTATGATCATAGATACAAGACACCTACATGCAGCACAGTTTCTCTCCTTCTACCCTTCCTATACTAGTCGTTGGGGGCATCCACATTTGTCTCTTTCAGGTGCTATTGTTTAATTTTATACTTAGCACTTTACATTACTTGGTTATTCAAAATTTGACATGTTGGTTATTTCTCTAACATGTTAATGGGTGTTCCATGTGCAGCACTTGTTTTGTAGGATTAAATTTTTCCATGACTACTTGTTTGTTTGTTTATACTTGTCTGTCATTGTTTGCTATTGTATGTGGGCTTTGCCCTATGTTTGTGTGCATACTTACTTATTGTTTTCATCCATGATGGCCTTTTGTGTCTTGCGACATCATGAGTGATGTCCCATGTTTGCAGCCCTATTTTTGTAGCTTACTTGCTTTCTCATGCGTTTATATTTACAACATTGTATGCGTAGGTTACAAATGTTTTCTATATGCATGCATTGTTTGTTTACAGTTGTCTTTGGCTAGCCTTATTTTTTATGTGTGTCTTGGTTTCTACCAAGAACTTTCTAAGGTTACAATGTGTATGCAGTTGGTCCTCCTTTGGGGCCACATGTCTCTTATCAGTGACATTGCATGCACCCCTAAAGAAGGGGGGGCATCATTTGGGGTTTTTACATATTAAAAAAGAGATTCTACACAGAAACGGATCTATTTTCTACAATAAGTGGATTTAGACCAGTCTATGAACCCCATACAAGTGAATTTTATAGGAAATTGTGTCCTTAGCATTCTAAGAAGATATTAAAGGCTTGGAGGGTATATTAGGTGTGCCTCTCTACACTACTTTGGATAGTGGCATCAGATTTCCCAAAAAACATGGATAGTATAGAGATCTCTTCACACACATTTTAGCAGAAGCCGTTAGAGCTTGAAGGACACAGAGAATTTCCTCCCTACACTTCTTCAACCAGGGTGGTGTGAGATCACCCAAAAAACTTGCAATTCAGGATATCCCTCTACACTCTTCCTTTTGACATGGATCAGGAGCACATGTTCCATTTACACTTTTCATTTCATGTATTTTACACACTTTCCTATACATGCATATTTTACATAGTGTTTTTACATTTACATAGATACATATTTGACTACTTGATCATTTTCTCCTTGCATGTCCAGCTATATGACAAACAAACAATTTAATTGGGGGCAACAACAAAAACACTCCATGACAACACATATTTACTAACCATGAAGGTACACTACACGCCACAGTAGTTACACACGCATTTTTTCCTAGGTTCACTCTCATCACTTTTTCTTTGCACATTTTTCATCTTTAGTTTCTATGTTCCTCCATATTTTTGTCATTCCATGCTTTGTATAGTCCTTTGACATGTTTCTACTACACTCTTCATGGACATCATGTACACATTTCTAATTAGTTTATGTTATCGAGCTCTCAACTCACTAACATAAAGTGGGGAAAATGTAATAACAAAATCATGCACTTTAGACAATATTTATCTTGGTCTCATACTACTATTTAGAAGGTTCTTGAGTGAAGAAATTACTAATCAACCCCCATATTTTGGCCATCTTATTTTACTTTTATTTCGTCATTTCTACACATTTTTATCCACATGCCTAGTATGTTTCGATATTTTCCATTCATTTTAGTCTCGTCTAGGGCACCAAGGGTAGTATTGGGGCACCCGAGGACACCCTCATTCTGCTAGGGGCGTCGTGGTCCTTTTTCTACTTTCCATCCACTTTTTGGGCTCTTTCAAGTCGTTTTTCATCCTTCTCTTTTTGGTAGTTGGCCATATTGGGGTTAATTACGAAATCAAATCAAGAGAACCCTATAAATATAAAGTTATGAGACCATAATGAGGGACCTAGCATCATCTACTACTATCACTCATATAGAGTTACTTCCATCTATCGCATTTACATCCACATATTTCCATCATCAAGGCACAAGTGAGGGAGCCTGCATCACACTTCATAGGGGGAGGATTCGTTTCTATTCCATGCACATATACTATTACATTTTCTGCATTTAGTGATTTCTCATTATTTCACAAATTACAACTAACACAAGAGAAAATAGGGCACAACACGCACACACTCATAAGAACTACATTTGTGTCTGAAATGTAGTCCAAAACTCAAAGTAGTAAGCCCACTGTTGTGGAAGCTAAGGTTAGTTTGACCCATTCATTCTGAATTTTTATTTTTTAGGGTTTTGATGCTTCCTTTTAGTATTTTGTAGGTCTTGAAATCATCTTGAATTATTTGTGACATGCATAACGAGAAAATGAACTTGACGTGACACACAAAAAGGGTTTCGTACCACCTTCCGACCCTGTAAGGAGTAGTTCTAGACCTTTTTCAAAGACCAGGGAACCAAGATTGTAGACCAGAGTGCCAAAGGGTGTCCCAGTCCACTCAGATCCTCTAGGTCTAGTCTTTTCAGGACCTCTACATTTCCATTTCTGCTCCAGTTTTCTCTAGTCAACTCTGTGACACTCTGCGACAAACACAAGTTATCAACAGAGTTCTATCCTTACCTCCTTCTTGCATATTAGGGATTTTATTACATTAGTTTTAGTTATTTAGTTACTTAACATACTAATTTAGCATAGTTATTTACTGTGTTTATTTCCTCTTATATTAGATTAAATACCATCCATATTTCTAATTTTAGTGAACTCGATGCTTTATCGAATTTTAGTTAACCATGGACCAAAATAATCCTTCTGAATCTTCATTCATTCTATAGTTTGATGAATTTGGCCAAGCGTTTATTGATAGTTTTGCATATCCTTTTGGTTATAGGCCTTGTCCTTCGTTTATTCAGCTTCTATCTTCTGATATATGTCCTAAAGCTCTCGATGACTCCATTGTTGCTTCCATGTGTATTGTTGATCCTTCTATTTTAGCACAAATCCTTGACCTGATCATATAATTACAGCTCCTACCATTACTAAACCACAAGATGATTTTTATTCATGTTTGCTAGTTAGTTATCCCTCATTATATGTAATTGATTCTTCTGATACAGTATGTGCCCCTACCTCTCCATCCTCTTGTTTTGCACTACAACCTCTCAAAACTTCACATGACTCTGACACCACTATTCTTATGGTTGATATGGTTCCTCCTTCTTTGTTACCTACTCCTAATATCATGAATTCTATGACACTTTATACATAGTGGAATCCAACATGTTTTATTGCTTTACCTACTCATCTGACACCCCACCTTATAAATGCACCAACTCACATATCACCGTTTAAGGGTGCCATTTGTATGATAGATGTATTCCCTTCTATGTAGCTCGTTTCTACTACTGCTATAATTCCATATCAGGGGCCTATCCATTCCATGAACGTCACTCTATTATTCACACCTTCATCAATACCATTTCCTTTCGTACACCCACCATTCACTTACAGTATTTTCATAAATAATTATTATTAGGAGCATATACCACTTGATACTTCACACCAGACCATTGTATGTTCACACGAAGGTCTCCTTCAACTTGGTTTTTCATTTGAGGACCTCCATTATCCTTATACAACCCACATTTGTATCATGGATCCATTAATGTCACTGTTGCATATGGACTTCATGCTTTCCATCTTGTGGTCCAAATTTCTCGTTACCATACTTCCTCTCCACTTACTCTTTTCCACTCTTGGTTAGATTATATCAAAG
Organism: Taxus chinensis; assembly: GCA_019776745.2. Taxonomy (NCBI): domain Eukaryota; kingdom Viridiplantae; phylum Streptophyta; class Pinopsida; order Cupressales; family Taxaceae; genus Taxus; species Taxus chinensis. The sequence continues at coordinate 98,207,469 of CM034151.1, forward strand.
GCACCCTTGATCAAGGTCATATTGATATAACTTTTCCTATGCCATTTTGTACTGTACACATTTGCAACAGCTCCTTTTTTTGTTACTCACCCAATATTATTATTTGGTATAATCATGGTTTTTCACTGGCCCTCTTTACTAATGAACAATTCGCCATGGCAATGTATAAATTATTTATTCGTGGTTATCTAGATGCCCAACCAGAGACTATCACTTATCTGGTTTCCCATGTTATTCTATATGATTTCGATAATGACCATGATGATCTTACTTTACCACTACTTTAATTTTTACCATGGGATGAATCACACATAATATTCCACCCCCATTTATAGCATCATTCTATAGTACTACATTAAAAGTTTAGTATATATCATCCTGGCATTGTCATTCCCATCTAGCATACTTACATAGTCATTACCCGATGATGCACTCTTCTGCTTTGGTTCACACTTGACTGTTGAGGGATTACTATTACATTGAACCCCACACACTGTGTCCTATAGGCATTACACATTGCATTTCGACCCACATTGCACATATAACACCATTCATTCTACATTTAGTCTACACCATTTTGGTATTTGTACATTTATCCATCATATATCATACTAGTGTTCACCTTACATATACTATCTTTATATCATCCATATGTTCACTATCATACACTATTCATCCTATGTATTACATACCCTATTAGGTTATTTATGCATATCTTATACATAGTCACATGCTTCACATCATACATTGCGCATCTTCATATCATACATTTTCTACATACTATACTAGTATTCATCACATATGAGACTAACATTACATCAACCTAGATAATACACTACTAGTCTATATGCACCTCTCATATTGCATACTCTACATTACATCCTATATAGTCTACATTACATTTTACAAGTCACACAATTACACATTCTATTCATCTCATGGTCATTAGTTCTCATCATAGATACTATGTGTCTTCTACATGTTACACACACCACTCTATGATGCACTTTAGTTCCTTGGTACATACTCATCTGCCAAGGGTTTACAAATCAAATGGACTTTACACTCACCATGTGACATTTCATCCTATGACATTCCTAGGCTAGTGACATATGCTTTAGGCTAGAATATCACTCACTCTTTCTATGTAGTAGTGGTATGTGCTTTATGTTAGATCACCACCTCTATTATGTAATCTTGTAGTGGTATGCACCTTAGCTTACAACACCACTCCTTACCAATCATAATATAGGTATATAAGTCTAGGGATAAATCATCACGTATTCCTTTCATCTTATAGTGATATACACTTAGGGCTAAATCTTCAATTGTCCATTCCTCATATAGTGATATACGCTTAGGCTAAATCATCACTCATCCATTTATTAAGTTGTGATATACACTTCAGCTATAGGGTTCACCCACATCATTTCTATATGTTTCACTTCATTACTACACATACACATTCACTACAACATGTTACACATAAAAAACACTACTCGACCATTTCCCGATGATGCACTCTCATTTATGGTTCATTTTTCCGTGCTGATGGGGTATAAAAAATGAACCTCATTACATACACGTACATTCACTCAGGGGGTATGTGGCTCCTATCATTGCATCTTGCATTCCATTCCATCCATCCATGGCATACTGCATTGTCTTCAGCCATGGTGGTGTGAGATTTCCCAAATAACTCGTAGTAAGGATATCCCTCTACACTCTTCCTCTTGACATGGATTATGTGCACATGTTCTATTTACACTTTTCACTTCGCATATTTTACACACTATCCTATACATGCATATTTTACATAGCATTTTTGCATTTACATATATACATATTTGACTACTTGATCATCTTCTCCTAGGAGGTCTGGCCGTATGAGAAACAAAAAGTCAAATGGGGGGCAATAACATCAACAACAACACTCTATGACAACACATGCTTTACTAACCATACATGTACACTACACGCCGTAACAACTACACACGCATTAACAGAGCTCTACACACGCATTTTTCCCTAGGTTCACTCTCATCACTTTTTCTTTGCACATTTTCATCTTTAGTTTTCACGCTCCTCCATCTTTTTGTCATTGCACACTTTGTTTATTCCTTCGACACATTTCTACTAGACTCTTCATGGACATCGGATACACATTTATAATTACTTTATATTACTAATATTTCAGCTTAGTATCATGAAGTGGGGGAAAAATGTAGTCACAAAATCATTCACTTTAGACAATATTTATCTCGGTCTCATACTACTATTTATAAGGTTCTTGAGTGAAGAAATTAATAATTAACCCACGTCATTTGGCCATCTTATTTTACTTTTATTTTATCATTTTCACACATTTTTATCCACATGCCTAGTTTATTTTGGTATTTTTCCTTCATTTTATCCTTGGTTGGGTGCCCAAGGTAGTATTGGGGCACCTGTGGGCACACTGGTCCTACCAGGGGCGTCGTGGTCGTTTTTCTACTTTCTTGAAACTTTTTGGGATCTTTGTAGTTTTTTTCATCCTTCTCTTTTTGGTTATTAGCCATGTTGGGGTTAATTAAGAAATCAGATCAAGAGAACCCTATAAATATAAAGTTATCACACCATAATGAGGGAGCTAGCATCATCTACTACTATCACTCATCTAGAGTTACATACATCTATTGCATTTACATCCACATAGCTCCATAATCAAGGCACAAGCTAGGGAGTCTACATCACACTTCATAGGGGGAGGATTCTATTCTCTTCCATGCACACATACTATTACATTTTCTACATTTATCTATTTCTCGCTATTTCAAAAAGTGTGACTAGCACAAGAGAACCTAGGGAATGACATGCACACACTCACAAGAAATACATTTGGGTTTGAAATGTAGTGAAGAGCTTAGAGTAGTAAAACCATTGTTTTGGCAGGTGAGGTAAGTCTGAACCATTCATTCTGCATTATTATTTTTTAGGGTTCTGATACTTCCTTTTGGTCTTTAGTAGATCTTGACATTAGCTTGGATTATTGGCTACATATAGTGTGGGACAATGAATCTAATGTGACACACAATGAGGGTTTTAGACCACCTTATGACCCTGTAAGGACCAATTCTAGAGATTTTTCATAGACCAGGGTGCCTAGGTTACAGACAAGAGCACCCATTGGTGCGCTAGTCTTCCTCCAGATGCCCTTGTCAGCTTAGATTCTCCAGATCTATTCTTTTTGGGACCTTTACATAGTTGTTCCTACTCCTCTTTTCTCCAATCACCTCTATGACAATCACCAGTTATTAGTTGATTTTTTTCCTTACCTCCTTATTGCATATTAGGGCTTTTATTACATTAGTTTCAGTTATTTAGTTAATTTACATACTATCTTAGCATAGTTATTTACTGCATTTATGTCCTCCTATATTAGATTAACTACCACCCATATTTACAATTTTAGTTAATAAATGATCTAACTTGGGGGTAACAAGCATAAATTGTGTGTGTGATACTTCATCAATTTATATCATTCCCCCTAATGACCTAACATGGAGGAACCTAGTGCAAAATCTCTCTATGATTAACCAATAAAAGAAAATCAATCAATCAATTCATCAACTCATTTAAGTCTCTAACAATAGAAATCACATTATTAAATCAATACAATACAACACATGCAGCCTCTTAGATGACCTAACTTGTGAAGTTATTCTATATTTGTCCTTTACTTCTAGATGACCTAACTTGGAAGCCATCACATTGCGGTGACAACGAAGAGGTATAGGAAAGGCTTCCTTTCCTATACCTCTCCTATATAGGTCAAGCCTTTGATCGAAATTGTTTGGATCCACAAACAACAAAATTTTTGATCTAAGTCCATTTACAGTGGCTAGATCTTTAGGATATAGTTATAGGTTGGAGAATAACACATCTTTCTCCCTACAGTCTTCCTTTGGCAGAAGGGCACCTAAATCCTCTAGTTTTCTATACACATACAATTGAATTGGGAACTGATCAATCCCTACCCCATCAGATCGTCATCATGAAAAAATTGAAAATCATTAGTCATTCAACATCATAGTCATCACTCTCATTTCACGCATTTCATCATAGTGTTTCATCTATCGCTACACTACATGAATCAACATGTTGATCTATGGTTCAACGCATTATATGGTTCATTTAGCACACTTTTCTACGACATATGCATGTTCTAATACAACATGGGTTTCTCTAGACTTCTCTCTGATACGAATCTCTAGCTATTTTATGTAACCAATCTTTCACTCACCAACATAAAGTGGAGGAAAATTTAGTCACAAAATCATGCACTTAATACTATAATTATACCATAAATTATGTTGTTTTATATATGGATCTTGCATAAGAAAATTATTCACTAATGACACATCCCTTTTTTTCTGGTCATCAGTTTAGTTGGTATTTTTCATTGTGTATCTTGCACAATCCTCAGTCACTAGCACACTTATGGTCATTCCTCAGGGATTCTTACCTGTCGTTATTCACTAAATTTTCATCTCTAGTCTTTGACTATGGTTCCTAGGAAGGGTTTAGGGCACTTGGGGCACCCTAGTCCTCATTTATAGGCACCCTGGTCCTTGAAGCACTTGGTTCAAATTTAGAGGTTTGAGGTCATTCTTTACGATTTTCCCTCCAATTCCCATAGGTACTAGTCAACATGTCGAGTCATTAGTGTAAAAATTTGAGGAAGAGATCCCTATATAAACACAATATACACACTACCTTATGGGTAGACTATTTATAATAAGGGCTAGCTATCTACATAGAACAAGGAACTACATTTGGGCATTAGTTTGCATCACACACTGCATAGTAAGTGTATTTTATTTTATTCCATCCACAATTTTGCATTCTATCTAGCTATTGCCTGATATTCTTTGTGTCATTAGCATTAGGAAATTCTAGGCACATTATTACAGACACAATCACACATAACTACATTAGGTATTAGATGTAGTCTAGTCCTTAGTTGTAAGACCACCATTGTGGCTGCTAAGGACATGCTAACCCCTTCATATGCAACTTTATTTTTTTATGGTTTTGATGCTTGATTTGATGTTTTGTAGGTCTTGTATTGATTTCTGATAAACAACTACATTCAACACAGTCCAACAATATACACAAAAAAGGAAACGAAGGTGGGAAGTCATTCAGTGACACCTCAGAGGAGGGTTGCAGAGATTTTTCATAGAACAATATGCCCAAATTTTAGGCTAGAGAACCCTAGGTGCCCTAGTCCCTGTCTAGGTTCCCTAATCCAACCTACTGTTCTAGTTCTATGCTTTCTGGAGTGTCTGTGTGCTTGCATTTGCATTTTTTATATCCAACTTATTTAGCGACACATTCCTGAGGAATTATCGAATCAACTAAGATCTTTTCAACCCTATTTTCTCATTAGGGTTTCATATTTGTACTTACTTAGTGGCTTGGGTTTCTTTCTTTATTTACTCATCTTTTATTTATTGTTGTTCATAATATTATATTACACTAAAAATTCCACATTTTAGTTAATCAATGATCAAGTAGTCAAATACACATGTATATGTGTAAAACCATGTGTAAAGACACATGTATATATGTAAAAATTATGTAATGAAAGTACAAAAATTAAAAAGGAATTGTTATCACCAAATCATAACACCCTCTTATTTTCTCAAGTGTGTGTGCTTGAGCTCTTGGTGTGACTGGGTAACATGGCTTCTATCTCCAAGTTGTGGGACTTGCTACTTGAGATAGACCTCCAGAGAAAGTTGGTTCTTTCTCGTAAACTACCTGCCACAATATACTCTGATGCAGAAAAAACTATCTAATCCTAATCTAAATTTCCAAGGGACAAGGGAGAGAGAGTGCATGAAAAAAAAGCCTACATTAAAATGGTGATACACCAAAAAAAGAGGGTATGGGAATAGCTTTCCAATATGTGAAAAATGGAAACAAAGTACATACTAGAGAGGGTGATAACAATTCTGCATAGTCTAGCAACTACATTCACAATAATATTCCATACACACATAATGAAAATGAATGCAAGAGCATAAAATAGACACAATATATTTGCAATGAGGTTGAAGAGGCAAGATGAATGCAAACAAACACAGAAAGGGAAGGTACATCCACACACTTACATCTATTGCTTCATTAATATGCACAATTCAATCTATTAGAAAATAGAGGCATGGATCACCATGCAAGGAGTTCACTACAAGGGTTTGCAACACATGGCTTCACAAAACCAAAATGACAAAGTTTTTCTACTCAAACTAACCCTTTCCTATAATGAGCCCAACATTCCTATTTATAGAGTTTCAATAGGAGAGAGAGGGGGAATGCAAATCCTGAAATCCACTTTCCCACTAATTGCAGGTCATGACAAATGAGTGTGGTTGGTGATTTTGGATTTGCAAAAGCAATATCAAGGTACCCCATAACTTGCAGAAATGAAATATTGATTTCTCATGCTTATTGAATGCTCTTTTCAACCACCTTTCAACTATCAGATAGAACTAGAATTGTTTTCCCTAAAAAAATCCATCAAAACTTCACCAAATCCAACATTTCTTTACTTATTTGCATCGGGCTTAGAGTCATGATTCCAATGAGACCAATTTTTTGAAAATCTTTTGAGAATTGTAAAAGATATGGTTTTCTAAACAATTGGAGCTAATTTGAGTTGCATAGGTTTACTTGGTCTCCACGGGACTGGCAATTGATATTTTGGTTGAAAAGACAATTTGATAATTTTCCCTCTTTCTTCAATGTTTTGCATATCCTTATAAATTTATATTTATGGACTTATTTTCATACCACTCTGGGAACTCAAATCAATTTAAGTTCAATTTACCACCCAAAGACATATGGTCAGATGAATAGAATTAATCAAGTACTAGAAGATATGCTACGGATGTATGTGATGGACCAGTAGAAGAAGTGGGAGGATTACTTACATCTCAGTTATTTTTTCTATAACAATAGTTATAACAACTCCATTGGTATGGCTCCTTACAAGTATTTGTATGGGAGACCTTGAAGGACACCACCGAGTTGGGATAGGTTAGATGATAGGGTTTTTCTTTGGCCAACTTTCCTTCAGGATATGGAGCAGAAAATCATTCTAATTAGATAGTGTCTTAAGTAGGCATGAGCACGTGAGAAGGCATATGTAGAAACTATGAGGACCAAGCATCACTTTCCAGTTGGTGGCAAGGATTTCTTGAGAGTATGGCCACACATGAGCCCAATCCATTATAGAAAGGGTTATAAGCTTTCACCTCACTTTGTGGGGCCATTTGAGATCCTTTAGGTTATTGTTCATGTTGCATACCATTTAACCTTGCTACTACTATGTATTTCATGTTTCAGTTTTTTGTAAGTGTGTACTAGATGTTTCTCATATATTACATTGGTTAGACTTGTAGGTGGAAGGAAAAAGACAACGGAGATTGGAGCCCATCCATATCCTAGAGGACATGATATTTTCCCTTTAGGGGTGAGAGATGGACCATGTTAGAGTACAATGAGATCGATATGATGAGACAAAAGCTACTTGGGAGGATGCTTCTCTGTTGTGGGCTAGATATCCCTACCTCTTCCATTAAATTCTAGGAGGAAATATAATTCTTGGGAGGGGGATGTAGTGCCCACAAAATTTCTATCTATTCTTAGAGACTTGTGACTCATCTATGTAGTTTGATCATTGCATTTCAGACATTGTTATTGTTTTCTGTATATTTTGACTTGAATTTGCTACGATTATTATCCTATGGTCAGTGAAATTGTATTTGACAAGACACCTTTGAGATACTATATGATATTAAGGACATTGGTTATTTCATTCTGATCAAAGATGATCATAATATCATGTTTTAGATTTGATGGATTATGTTTCTATATCATATTCACTTATAATCATGACTTTGATTTATAATTTATGGATATTGGATCATATTTATATGTATTATTTGTAGAATACATATTATGAGATTTTATTTTAGCTGATAATATATCAATTTTTTTCATTTTGATTTATATAGATATTTTATCATGTCGAGTATATTTGAGGTTTACCTAGAGTGTGCGGGATTTACAAGTGGCACCACATGGTGAACATGGGACTCATTGGTCACACTACAAAGGATGTCAAAACCATCATGCCAAATCATTTTATCTCACCTTGTTTCATTTTGACCATTGCATGCTATTGGGAAATTTGGTTGATGCTTACATGAGATTTGATTTATTTATTTTGTTATATTTACCAACCTTGAGCACCATGGTAAAACCTAGTTACTTCATAGCTCACCTATTTTGGATTTCCTTTTGTTAATAATATCATTTTGAGTAATTTGTGTTATGGGGTTTTTTAGTGTCTTAAACTTGTTTTACGAATGTGTTTGGAATTACTTAGAAAGTTTATTGGGACCATTCCTCACCTATATTATCTCATTCATCCCCAAATCCCGAAATTAGCATTTAAGGGCATTTTAGAAGGCTTGTTTTAAAAGTTAAGGGTCTTACTTACCTCAAAATTGGTCCAGGAAACCTAAGATATGGGTGGGGGAAGATTTTTGTGAACCCAAAAAGCCTCTTCCCCACTCCACCCTCTCTCAAGTCACTATCTAAATCTCCTTTCCTTGTTTTAAATGTGTGGCTTTGGGATTTTGTGTGAGCTTTGAGGGCTAAGTGGGTTTTTGTCCCCTCTTTCATTTCTTGTTTTAGAGAGTGTGGAAAGTTACTTGGATAACATGGAGGATTTTCTTACTTGAAAGGGTGACACATGTCACCCTCCCATGGGATTATGGGATGGAGTGTTTTCCTATATCTTGTTTAACTTTTGATGGTTATGGGATTTTTGGTGGACAACTTCAGTGGGGAGATTTTTTAGCTTGAGGAGACAAAGAGCTAGGATCTTGTGGATTTGAGCTTGGAGTGGTCTCACACCTCTTTGAATTTTTATTTGGATAACTTGTTGTATGTGTGTGTGGATGCTTGATTTGTTATGGTTCGATTTTGGAATTTGTTTTTGGGATCCTTGAGTATATTTGAGTTCTTTCTTTGTGTTGTAAATTTCATTTTGGTTTTATTTTCTCCTTCACTCCATTTGGATGTTGATTTGGAGTGGGAATTGTTAATATGAGGGGTCTCTTATCTCCATGCATTATTTGGAAATCCGTGGATGTTTTATTATCATTCCCTTCTTTGGTAGAAGTAGGAGGGATTCCCATTTGGTTTATCAATCCCCCCCATCCTTGCCAAGGAATCTTGCAATGGTTTAAAATCCCTGACAAGGAGGAGACAAAGGAGGTATAAGGGTTTTGGGATATGTTGATTAGTTTTGAGATAATTTGGGAAGTTACTTGGACACTATTGTTATCATATATTCTTGTCACTATGTGACTCTTCCCCCCTCTTCCTTTTTTCCATTTGTTCTTGGGGTTTTGGTGTATTAGAATTTTTTTTAACTTACCGTTTGTTTTCTCTTGGCTATCCTTGTTTTAGTGTTTTGAAAACCTTGGTTTTCCCTTGGCATTCTTTGTAGCATGTTAAACCTCTTTCCCACTGGCTTTGGGGAGGCAAGCATGCTCTGCTTTTGGGAATAATGCATATGATGATGCTTGCAGGTTGGGAGGCATATCAGGCCTTCATTTTGGTGGTGGTTGGAGCATCTTGAATGTGAAGATTGGAGCTATTTGTGGAATTCTCTAGGGGGGTGGATAGAAAGTTTGAAATTTCTTCATGTTGTTCCCCTTTTTGGGGAGGATTTCATACTTAAATTTTTATTGTTTGATTGTATTAATAATTGATGTTATGGTTATGTAACTCTTTCTCTTGAGAGAAAGGTTGTAATCTTGTAAACTAGGTGTGTTGGAGTTATTTATCCTTCATATTATATGGGAGGATTATGTTATTTTCTGTCCATTTTGTTATAGTCTTGTGTAAGAATGTTCCATATTTTTGAACCATGGATGAAAATGTAAAAGATAAGTTTATTTTGAAGTATATCAAAATCATTATTCTTAGTTGTTGAAGTAACATTTTTGTATTCAAAATCAATAGAAATAACTTCATTCATACTCCTCCCTTTTTGTCAAATGACATTATCTATACTGTGAGGTCTATGTTAGCATTAGTTTAATATTGTTTAATATTTAATACATTGTTATGGTGGACAGTTATAACTATCACCCCCCACCCGTAGCCTTTATAAGGCTCAGCACTCTTCTTTGTAATCACAACAAACAAGATAGAATAATATTCAATGTATTCCACTGTTTGTTGTGATTACAAAGAAGAGTGCTGAGCCTTATAAAGGCTACGGGTGGAGGGTGACAGTTATAACTGTCCACCATAACAATGTATTAAATATTAAACAATATTAAACTAATGCTAACATTCCCCCCCTTAATACATTGTTCCTACAAACATACATTTCCTTATAATAGGTCCCCCCCTTAAAGAGAACACCACAAAGAGGGTCTTTACACGAGCATGTGCCTACATGGTCTCACATGGTTTTTCTAAGGTTAAACAGAAACCTAGAGGGACAGGAACACTTTCCGACTGTTCACCTCGATGGTTTTACACGATTACCACGAACCAAGAGGATTTTACCTCGGTGGTTTTACAGGCATACCACGAACCCAAGAGGATGATACCTCGGTGGTTTTACAGGATTACCACGAACCCAGGGCAAGTACCATGCACTGCTTTTAGTGCTTTTCTGTTCCCCACGACGCTCTTCAATTAGAAGGTCCCAAATAGGAAACTTCATATCATTTGTACTTTATTGAATAACAAAACAACAGGAACATGACACAAAAATTGAAACTGTAATAAACAAGCCAAAAATTGAGGAATAGGTCCTCAATAACTACTTCTGCCACAATCTCTTTCAGTGGCCTCGTCACTTGTGGCTTGTAAGAGGTCGCTGGATTTCCTCCAGCCTCCGTTATCCTCTGTCCTCCTGTAGGAGAATTACCAACTTACGCATGGGCTTTCTCCACACAGTGCTTTTATATTGGTCAGTGGTCGCTGCCACACGCTCTCTTATACCTCTTTGGTCATGCATTCTCCTTTGACTACTCGTTAATGTCATGGTTTTTCTTAATATAAATGATGGCAAAGCCAACACAAAACAAGTCATCTCACAAAATATGCAGGTAGATCTGTATATCTTTGTAAGTAACTATTCAAACGGTTATAGATAACCTTAAAATTTCAAGAATGAAAATGATCCTAATCTAAGGCATTACACTTGTACCAAAAACATTGAGTGGATTATGGTGCCAATAGATAAAGAGAGAATCAAGATAAACAATCTTTTAATGGAGTGTCAATAAATATGATTGTAAATCAAAATGCTAAGACAAAATTAGTAATCGCTATAACAGGGTTTCTCTCTCTCTGCCAGTAGGAAAACAATAAGTAAATAAATCCATGGTCTTCCTCAAACCAGTAGTTATCAAGAAATTGGAAACCTTCTTCCTCTGATCTCCCTGAAGTTGAATGACCTTCCCCAATTCTTTGTCCTAAATGACCGTAACATTACAATAGAAATCTTTCTTAAAGTCCTTCAGGATCGTGTTATAATTGTAGCCAGTGCCGAGGCCCTGCACGGTGGTCAGACACTTCCTGTCATTGTGCTACTGGATGCGGACATGAACATCGGTGGTCAGACACTTCCTGTCATTGTGCTACTGGACACGGACATGAACATATGCCTCCCCACTGGAATCTTTAGATTCTGTCTCCTTGAACGGATCAAAAGGGATGAGAAATATTTATCACAACTGGATGTACATGATAACACACGGATCTTATGCTCAACCTGAGATCGACCTTGCCCTCTTTGGCTTTTTTTTTTACAAATTGTGAAAATGCGAAGAACAAAATAAAGCCAAGGAGAAAATAAATCAAGAAATAGTAGACAGTGAGGGGTTACAGAAAGCAAAGGAATCTCTACACCTGAAAGAGAAGACAATATGGCTCCACACGGTGTTGAAACAGCCTTCCCTCTAGCGCCAAGATGTCTGCTCTGATACCAATGATAGCAGAAGACAGAACAAGACAAAATAATATTCAATGTATTCCACTGTTTGTTGTGATTACAAAGAAGAGTGATGAGCCTTATAAAGGCTACAGGTGGAGGGTGACAGTTATAACTGTCCATAGCATTAGTTTAATATTGTTTAATATTTAATACATTGTTATGGTGGACAGTTATAACTGTCACCCTCCACCCGTAGCCTTTATAAGGCTCAACACTCTTCTTTGTAATCACAACAAACAGTGGAATACATTGAATATTATTCTGTCTTGTTCTGTCTTCTGCTATCAGTCTAGAAGATAGAAGAACGAAACTTATTATTAATTGCATTGTCTTATATTTTTATAAAAAAATATGAAAATGATAAATAACATCTCTTTTTGGTTACATCTTGACTAAATTCATTCAGTAATTTCTATAAGTTTTCATCTTATATACTTGTTGCACAAATCTTGGTTAAATTCAATTAAAGGAGAAGAATATATTTCATGAGCATTTGTAGCTTTGATAGTGCATATAGAAAAAAGTATGAATATGCTTAAAATCTATTTGAAATCTATTGTTAAGTGATTTATGTTGTTTCCCTTTAAAATTTGTTTAATCTAATCCTGAAAACATGCAAAGATATATATATATATATATATATATATATATATATATATGATCTTTAACATATTTAGTTGAGCTCAAAACATAGGGAGCAAAAAAAAAAAATCTTAAAACCTCTCATACAATATACATATAAATGCATATGTATGTATGTATGTATGTATGCACACACACGCATGCGCACACGCGCGCGCGCACACACACACATAGAGCTTAAAAGATAGGGAGCAAAAAAAATAAATCTTAAAACCTCTTATACAATACACACTGAGCTTGAAACACAGGGAGAAAAAAAAAAGAAATCTTAAAACCTCTTATACAATATACATAGATATGTGTGTGTGTGTGTGTGTGTGTGTGTGCACGAACAAAAACACATATGATAAAATTATGACCTAATTATTTATTTGGCCGCAACTGTGTGTGGAGGGGCCACGTCCTGATCACACACCCATATCCCAAATCTCTTACCATAGCTCCACAACAGTGTGTGAGCAGCGTGACTCTCCCCCCTTCCGAATGTGTACCCACCCACTTCTCCCCTTACACACTCATAGTCACCCCTAAATCGCTTAATCCACCCCAAAACCCTTAGGCATTCGCCCCATGGTAAAATGGAAACCCTGCAAACAAAATCAATTATATAGATCTCCTCATCTATGGCCATCCCATGTAGAAATATTATTCAAATAAAACACATTCCATGGCCTCCATTAAACCTACTATCTATTTCCCTATGGATTCAATATGGGGGAGGAGGGAAAAAGAAAGTATTAAAATTTGTTTTGAAAAGAAATAAACTTTTCCAATGATTTCAGGGATTTTCTAGGTCAGTAGTAATTCTAGGGCCAAGATTTATTTGAGCCGCAAATTTACCCTCTTACCTTAGATTTCGATGGGGCATAATTTGAGTGAAGTGTAGGAAAATAAATACATTAGAACCTTATGTAACTTATAGAAAAATTAATGGCTTTGATTTTATCACGGAGATGGGAAATGGGTGTGCATGGGATTCATTTGGTTGGGCCAAATGGAATCCTATGACCCCATTTTTTCTCTTAAGTTTATAATAATAATAATAATAGTAAAATAAAATAATTAAATATAATAAAATAAGATGGGGTCAATAAATTGAATAAATAAGTTATAATAAATTTAATTGTACTAGCTAAAAGAACGTTAGCAAGAGTACCCTGTTTCTGCCACTCTTTACATTGCAATGCGATGAGTTGGGTGTGAATATCCTCCAAACTTTCCGTGGGAAATATTTAGGACCCTTGTTGTCACCATAACCAAATCATCGTCCGTGTTGTCTTAGAAACTATGTCTTCTTTTAAAACTTAATCGCCCCAATAACATTACCGCTGCAAACATGTAGTTGATGAGAAATTAATGAATTAAAGAAGGTTCCGACACATGAATTTTAAATTCAAAAAAAAAAATCCCACGAAATCTGGACTCCCCTCTCATAGTTTTATCTAGGTTTTCATTGGTGTAAAATTTGGGGCATTACACCTTCACCCTTTCCAGTGAAGATTTGTAGTATTTAATTGGAGATGGTTGGTTTTTCATTTATATTTCTTTCCTGCAGTACTTAAATTTAAAACTAAAATGGGGGATATTAACTTCTCCAAGAAAAAATAATTACTACTATGATCTGAACCTGGAACGTGTTGCACTTTCCCCATCATTGATTTTGACTCATTTAAGAACAAATTGCACTCACTTGAATAATACAAATGAGACTGAGACAAAATATTGGCACACATATAGTAGATATTATTTTAGCAAAAACAATCTAAGCCATGGAATAAGTATGGGTCATGCATGTATTTAATTCCCACCTTTCTATTCGTGATTTTTTGTTTCTTTATTTGTTTTCATATCTAACAAATTAAATGCCACCGAATTAAAATACTTGGCATTTGTTAGCGTTGGTTATGACAGTCACCATGATCTTTATCGTAATAGCTAGAGAAAACCCTAATTTCAAATGTCCATGAAATCGCTACCCTGAAATGCCAAGCCCTTTCCACATCTTCCTATTTATAAAATGTCCCATAGGACGTGCAAGCCAATTCCCCTTACATTTATATGTTTTCTAACTACCCAAAAAACACAAGCCCTGATATTGCAAACAACAACTATTGGCTTTCGTAGTAATGCTCGACAACTCCTAGCAGTTTGTAATATCTTTGAAATATGTTAGCTCAATGACTTGCACAATACATTGTACTTTCCCCTGTAATGATTGAAAAAAAAAGTTATGACGTGGTTGTAGGAGAGTATAATTTCGCATTTGTTTCCCATTTTGCTTTTCCTACCCTAGCTATTCTCCTCCCTCAAACCCCTTCTTCTTCACCCCTTTTTCTTTCCAAGAAATTTACTCCCCCTTGTTTAACTTGTTCGATGTATACCTTTAAGTATTTCTATCGTACATTTCACATGTGATTGCTAATATATTTATATTATAAATTTTAAATAGGGAAAACAAATTTTTCAAAATGTCAAACTTTCCAATTATGAAAATATTAGCATATGACTTGATAAAAAATAGAAATCGAATGTGGAGGAATAACTAGACTCACTCACTCAAGTTGACTCCTCGTTAACCTATTCCTCACCCATATAAAATGACGTGAATACTGTTTTTGTTATTTATGTTTCCAAGATATTCCACACAACGTATTGAGCAAACAAACAAGGGATACTCTGCCGACGAAGTCAAGAGGGGCCAACTGTCTAGAAGATTCGTTGACCTAAATCAAGAGCATCGATAAATTACCTGCGGAATCTATCAAGAAATCAATAACAAACGCAGAGCAGCTTAGGAAGAAAAATACAGAAAGTTGTGTGGCAGCTATGGATAGAAAAGCTGAAAAATTAGAGGGCACCTCAGGAATAACGGGAGGGGATTTCAAAACCCTGCATGTCAAATTCGACACCCTCAGCTTTATCCTGCCTCTTTCTTTCCTAACTCTTGTATTCAGCCTGATGGCAATATTCCCTCATCTTGTTAAAATCATTTCATCTCAAATAAAATTTTCGACTGTTGAAGATACCCACGTAGATCGGACCCTGCCAGTCCAGCAATTGAGCGATCTTTTGAGCTTGGAAACGGCGTACGGTTTTTTCACTTGTGGGCTGCTGTTTGTGTACGCAGTGCCAGCGGTTTACACTGAGATATGCGTTTATACAGGCAGACAGGATACGAGAGTCGTTTCCCCTGGTGTGCAAACGCATGCTTTTATCCTCCCTCGGGTATTTCCTTCTCGATTTTGGGATTGTAATGGTTTTTGCTTTTACTTTCTGTTTACTAATGAAGCCGTCCTTAGTATTGCATGCGAGGCCATTCAACGTTGTGGTGACATTTATTTGTGTGTTGTTTGTTCGCGGAAGGATGTATTTGAGACTGCTTGTCCGAGTGACGACTGTTATGTCTGTTTTGGAGGAGAGATATTACGGTGAAGAGAGCCCCCGTATGAGTGAAGGAAAAGCCATTGCGGTGTGGGCGCTCAGTGTGTCTTACGTGGCTACCAATGGCCTATATGGTTATGGTGTTATATTTGGGCTTTTGTATGCCGTGGGAGGTGTAGAAGATACAGCCTCTGTGGTGTTGGCGTGTGTGGTTATTTTCATGGGGTTGTTATCGCAGGGAATGCTTTACTGTGTATCCAAATTTTACCCAGGCGAAGCCATGGATGAACGGAACTTGTTAGAGGGTTACCTTGGCAACAGGCCATCTTTAAAAACACCATTCCATAGAAGCCCCAAATGATGGTAACAATATCTAATATATTTTTTAGTTATAAATAATATTGTAATTGCGAGTGTGTATTATTTGTTTGTAATATCTGATATAATAATGTAAACCATAGAATTTTAAATATGGATTCTTGGAAATTCGAATACTCTCTGGTGCCTCCGGAAATGAGGAAAATTGTCTAAGGAGGTGGGTATCGTGCTTCATAAACCATACGATGCCGAATAAATTGGGACACAAGTTCACTCAAGCTCATTTTCGCAAAGAGGCAGTAGTGTTTATGTATTTAATTCAACTTGTTTGTATAATTTTATAAGACATGTTACAGAAATATTCAACTGCTTAATATTGTAAATTTTTGGTGCATAATGTGAATGTGTTAGATACACCGCAAGACAAAAAAAATCAAGCTACGCCATATAAAGGGAAAGAAAGATCCAAGGCATGCCACCATTCTGTCTATGAACTTGTGTTGCTCTGCATTAACACATTAAATCGTCAATGGTCATGCTTAAAAAAGGCGGACTTCTAAACACTTTTGTGTCTGCTATGCTGTTAAAACTTAGGGAAGTCAATGTCGCTGGGCCAAGAGTTTACGCTTGGCACCTCATTACATCCTTTTGATGCAACTCCAACACCACTCTTATTGGAGATATAAGATTTCAAAGGGATCGCTATGGAAATACTTTTGTCCATCCATCAACATGGTCCTTCAACGACAATCACTAGAACAACAATTGCTAGTTATAACTCGGTATACTCTAATATAGAAGCTATCACCTGAACAATACTTCCATTATCTGTCTCTTAAGCATGACTTCAATTTTGTAATTGATCATTCTGGACGATAATCAAAATGATTCCTCTCTAGTTTTGTTCTAACATATTTGGACATGATTCTGATACCTCTGAAAAATGGTTACCGACCTCAACATTGGAATGTAATGTTATCAAAATTTCAATTGATTTTGGATGTGTAGGTGATAATGCGCATTATAAGGTTATCAAAACATGTACGCAAATATCTTTCAATTTGATGAAATTTGAAGGGTTAGTTCAAATTTCAATGTGAGGGTTTATTTAATTCGTTATATTTTCTAATCTTGAGCACCATGGTAAAACTTGGTTACTTCATTGCTCACCCAATTTGGATTTTCTTTTGCTAATAAGATTATTTTGGGTAATTTGTGTTATTGGGTGTTTTAGTGTCTTAAACTTGTTTTACGGATGTGTTTGGAGTTACTAAGCAAGTTGTTTCGGACCATTCCTCACCTGGATTCTCTCATTCAACCCCAAATCCCGAATTTAACCTTTAAGGGCATTTTTGAAGGCTTGTTTTAAAAGCCAAGGGTCTTCTTTCCCTCCAAATTGGTCCATGTGACCTAACATATGGGTGGGGTAAACATTTTGTGAACCCAAAATACATCTTCCCCACTCCACCCTCTCTCAAGTTACTATCTAAATCTCCTTTCCTTCTTTCACATGTGTGGCTCTGGGATTTTGTGTGAGCTTTGAGGGCTAAGGGGGTTTTTCTCCCCTCTTTCATTTTTTTTTTAGGGAGTGTGGAAATTGACTTGGATGACATGGATGATTTGCTTACTTAGAAGCACTACAACAAAGGGGGGTATTTAGAGACATTAATTAGAGAAAAAACTATAATTTTGTCTCAAAAAAAACATTCCCAAATCGCATCCCTAATATTTTTATATAACAAATTATTTACTCCCAGGGACGTGGCTTATAATAATGAAGCGAGAATGTTTTATTGAGGTCCATAGAGTTCGTGCAGGATGCCAGGGAAAATGTAATGGCAAAGGGGATCTCATTGTCAATGCCCAGACCACCAGCAAGCAGAGCATACTAGGCCACAGTAGCTTCCATGGGGATCATAATCCAGACGACATCGTTGATTTACACATTTCCTTCATTTCTGAGCGCGGGAGTTTCGATGAGGTGGGAAAATAGCTATGTGCGAACAGGCCCGACGAGGCAGGCAGGGCCATTCTCTTGCGCTTCAGTATTGGGATTCATGGAAATGACATTCGCAAACAGCATGTGCTATGGCTGAACCCAATTGTTCACTAGAGATCAAGAAAGTCTTACACTGACATACATAGCTCCGCATCTTTTAGGGCTCTGCGAGTTGGGGAACTGCCCGCAGATAATAGGATGGCGTGTTCTAAGGGGAAGTGCTCGTTGCAACACCTTTGGGAATTTGATGCAAATGGTATTTCAAATTAATTCTTTTGGCGCAACTAGGAAAGGGTTTCCTCTCTTACACATATAATAGAGGAATGAAAGAGGGATGTTCCTATAATGAAGGGGCATGCTCTGCTCCACCTGTAATGATGGTGAGGAGGTTATTTGTGAAATGATCACTCAAATGGGCAGCCAGATTCTCGATAGGGCCTTTGCTTGTAACGTGTTCTTGCAAGAAGAAGCCAAGCATTGAGAACATGGTCAGTCTTCCATTCTTTATCTCCTTCACCCTCAACAAATCAAACTCATCTGGATCGTCGGCCAATCCCAGTGGATCAAATGTTCCCCCTGGGTGAAGCTTGTCCTCCAACCCCTGATTTCAATTATTTGTTAACAACACTTCAAATGGGATCCTTCTATCTGATCAGAATGCCCATGGCCATGGATGTGGGATTTCTTCTCAACATCTGATTTGCTAGTGAACCTTGGATGAGCGGAAGGATGCACAGGTATCATCCATTTTTTCTATGCTATTTTCTGATTTGCACCAAGTTGTGATTATGTTACTTTTTTCACGGATCTGGGTTCTGTATGTCTCCTTTGGAATTGCCTTACACATTGGAATTTACCTAGTTTACCTATTAGATATTGTTTCACGATCCTTTTCTTTCTCTAATACGCAATGGAAGGCGATACATAGTTCTGCACAAAAAATAAGAATCCTTGGCAAATAGCCTTCACTAGGAAAAAGCCCTATTTAGCTTTGTAATGGACTGTAATTCTACTGTAGTGATCAGTTCTCAACCTACGCAGATCCATAGCCATATCCAATCCCAAACCTGTTAGAAACAAGAGATGGAACCAAAATAGTACAACTATTTCAGTGAATAAACAAGAGACTAGAGTGGTATTTGTGCATGCCTTCCACACAATGCACTCATTGCATCTTCTTACACTATGCGAATTTTCTACCCATGACAAAAGTTGTTTGCAACTTTTAAAAACCATAACTGAGCCCTTCCATAATGACATAATGCCATAGCTCAAAAACGTCTTTATTTTAAATTTCATGTTTCCTTCTACCAAATCCTTTGTCATTTTAAGATGCCTTGCTTAATAATTTAGTCCTGAAATGCTGGAGACATTTAAATATGAAGGAATTATATCTAACTCCTAACCTAGAGGGTGTGTGCTGCAAATAGAAACAATATTATGAACACACACAAACTCACAAGAGAAATATAAAAACAAGGCTTTGTATTAAAAATACTCTAGAGCACTTCGTGTTAGATTAATTAATACATTGTTAATTAATTAGTTGTTATTGAACAGTTATGTAATTGTTCCTCGGCTCTTCCCTCTCGCGCAGCCTATATAAAGGCGTGCTCCCTGTATTAAGATGAATAGCAATATATAAAATATCATTGGAGCACCTTCATTGGTATCAGAGCCGATGGAGACTCAGCTTGTATTCTGTGTGTGGAGGATTAGTTGATGCTTCTCTGTGCGTGGAGATTAAGAGTGGAGACTCAAAGTGCTTGTTTACTTGTCTATCTATTTTTTGTTCTTGGCTAGTGCATCGAATCTGCCTGCGTGGAAGGAAAAGACTATTGCGTGTGTGCATTTTGTTTTGCATTTTGTTTGAAACTCAGAAAAATGAGGAGAAGCGACCAAGGAAGCTTGTGACAGTTCTGAAGAGCATTTGGCATTGGAGGAACCTCGCGTAGATTGCAGTGCATGGAGGGACAGCTGGAGGAGCTCAACGTGGAGAATTTGCTATGTTGAGTGTGGAGAATTTTGTTGTGCTGAGGAGTGTAGATGTTGGCATATTAAGGCAATGACCTGTGTGGAAGAAGTGGCTGTGCTGTCCTCTTCAGCGTGGAGGAAGTGGCTGTGCTATCCTTGGAGGTATTAGCCTGTCTGTCCACTCCCTTTGAGGTATTAGTTTACAGCGTGGAAGACAAAAATAAGTTACTGTGCGTGGACAGTGACCACGAAAGGAGACATTGCTGAGTGAGAGCCGTGCTTCTGTGTTGTGACTACCATACTACCTGTGAAACCAAGTGAAAGACCATCCAAACCCCTGTATGTGTAAGCAAAACTAGGAAATTACAAAACTATGTGTGCGTGTATGTCTCAAATTTCTAATGCACAAAGCACCACGAGCAATGCACCAAATATTTGGGCATTGAGTGACAACAAAGACACCACTGGGCTGTTCTTTGCCTTGGTCAACGAGCTACACAACACTGGGAACATTCTCTTTGACGAGATTGTGCACCGAGGACTGTTGGAATATTTTTGGTTCGACGTTCGATGTCAAGCACGGTGGATTCGTGTAGAACTTGAACGTGGTTATGATGCAGATGATGAATGCGAAATAGAATGCCCACAGGAGCATCAGTCGTCTCACTACACGAACCTATAGAGCCCATCTTTGGGACAGATTCCTTCAGTAAGCATTGTAGCCATTTTTGAAAATAAATAAATAAATAAAATACATTTTTGAGTTTTTGAAAATGTCTGCTCCAAAAATATTGCTATCCGATGCCCAACTCTTGAAAGGGCCAAATTTCGCCGCATGGAAAACCAAAATGCGGACGATTCTTCAGTTTAAAGATCTTTGGGGGATCGTTTCTAGCAAAGACGCCCCTCCCACAGATGCTGATCTGTTGGAAAAATATGAAAAGGCTGATGTGAAAGCACTAATGTTTATCACCTTGAGCCTTTCTGATGAGGTGCAGCCATACATTTGGGAAGCAACCGCTTCTTCTCAGGCATGGAGTGCATTGTGTACCATCTACGAAGCTAAGAATCTGACGACAAAGTTTCATCTTCAGACAAAGCTTCATACGATGAGTATGCATGATGGCGAATCAGTAGAAGCCTTCTTGCAGCGTGTAGCTGAGTTACGTGTAGAACTCTCTACACTCGGTGAACCAGTGGACGACAAGTTGCTAGTCCCGCTCACCTTGCGAGCTCTTCCTTCCCGGTTTCAGACACTGATCACCACGTTGACAAT
The DNA here is from genome assembly GCA_019776745.2 of Taxus chinensis. Classification (NCBI taxonomy): domain Eukaryota; kingdom Viridiplantae; phylum Streptophyta; class Pinopsida; order Cupressales; family Taxaceae; genus Taxus; species Taxus chinensis. Next base: position 98,229,138 of record CM034151.1, read on the forward strand.
CACTCAATAGGAGGTGAGTTTTGCCACCCTGGTGAATTATCTCCAGCAGGAAGAAGCCATGCAAAATGTACAAGAAGCCTTCGAAGACAAGGCTCTCATCACGAGGCAAAAACATAAGCCTCGGAAAGGGCAGTCAGCCCCCCAAAATCAGAAGCAGCATCCTCAGCAGCCATCTTCACAGCGGCCACCCCAGAAGCAGCATAATCACAAGGTGGATCGGTGGTGCCACATTTGCTCCATAGATACGCACACGACTGCGAACTGTTATTACAACGGTCGCAAGTATGGAAACTCTGGCGAAGAGAGCACTTCTAGCCGAGGATATTCCAAGAAATCCTGATAGCATGCTCGTAATTAGAGATAGAAGGGCCACATTGCTGCTCAGCATGATGCCACCTCCAATGAAGAGGTACCAAATATGACTCATTCTGACATTGTTCTAGTCTCACAAACTTCGCAGCCGTCAGAAGATGTCTGGTTGATTGATTCAGGCGCCAGCAAACACATGACTGGCAACAAGAAGTTGTTCCATACTCTGAGTGACCGGCCCACTGGAGATCAGATCACCATTGCAGACAATCAAGAGTATATTTCGGCAGGGATTAGTGATGTCATCATTCCTCTTGGAACACGAAGATGTACACTCATGAAGGTGCTATATGTTCTAGGTTTGACTTCAAATCTTTTGTCTGTAAGTCAACTTCTTAACCATCGAATGCAGGTTGAATTCTTTGTTGAGAAAGGGGTCAAGTCCTGCATCATTTCCCAGGGAGAGTCAGTCATTGCTCAAGCATTTCTGAAGGGCTGTCTATTTGCACTGGATGTGGTCACTTCATCTAGCATTTCTCTCTCTGCTTCAACGGTGGAGTCCACTACACTATGGCACTTTCGATATGGTCATCTTTCTGCCGGGGCTCTGCATCAGCTCAGTGCTAAGGAAATGGTAAGAGGGCTTCCTCCACTCTCCCATTCCTTACCTGTTTTCTCGGGATGTCTTGCGGGAAAACAACATAGAGGTCCATTCAAACAAAGCTCTTATCATTCTACAAAGCATCTTCAGGTCATTCACACCGATCTATGCGGACCCTTGCCAGCTAGCTTCCAAGGTTTTGAGTACTTCCAGCTTATCATTGATGATTACTCACGTAAAATGTGGGTATATTTCCTCCGGAAGAAGAGTGAGGAACTTACAAATTTCCAAACCTTCTACCAGCAAGCCACCAGGCACTCTGGGAAGCCTCTTCTTCTCCTATGCTCAGATCGAGGGGGGGAATTTGTGTCAAAGAAGTTCTTAGCATACCTGAAGCAGCATGGCATTCAGCAACATTTGACTACACCCTGCACGCCCCAACAGAATGGGATTCTCGAGCGCCACAACAGGACTGTCATGGAGATGGCTCGTTGTATGCTCTCGACCGCCAAGTTGGAGGATCAGTTTTGGGTAGAAGTAGTCCAGAAAGCAGTGTATCTACTCAACCGGGCACCCACAAAGATCTTGCAGAACAAGACACCGGAAGAGGTATGGACTGGTCGTAAACCTTCTATTCATCATTTGAGAGTTTTTGGTTGTATAGCATATATGCATGTTCCAGATAAGAGAAGGAAGAAGATCGATCCAAAGACACTGCCATGTCTTTTCTTGGGGTATAGTACTACCTCAAAGGCGTATCATCTCATGGATCCTGAGACGAAGAAGATCTATGAGAGTTAAGATGTGGTATGTGATGAGTCGTCCTTTGACTCCTTACCACACAATGGAGATCCAGTACTGACCTCGTCACATAGATTGCTCACACATCCAGATGATGAGCAAGATGATTCTTCTCACAAGAGAAGAAGAGATGAGTGGAGATTTGTTCGTTGATCTTGGCACACTGGAAAACACATCTTCACATCAGCAGCACCAACATCTGAAATGGGTCCAGAGTACTATTAGGGATGCACACCTGAACTCACTTCCTGGTACTTCTACGGGAGTTAGAACATGAAGTCAAGCTAGACATGAGGTAAATTTTGCACTCATGAGTTTAGTTGTTGAGAGCACCGAACCTGACACTGTTCGTGAGGCATTAGACCAACCACAATGGAAATAGGCTATGGATGCTGAATATGATTCCCTGATTCAGAATCGGACGTGGGAACTTGTCGATCTGCCTCCAGGTAAGAAATCCATTGGCTGCAAATGGATTTTCAAAACAAAATATAAGGCAGATGGTTCAATCGACAAACACAAAGAACGACTTGTTGCAAAGGGTTATGCTCAGCAAGAAGGAATTGACTATGACGAGACCTTTGCACCCACTACGAAGATCAAAACCATCAGAGTTGTTTGTGCACTGGCAGCACAAAATGGATGGAAACTTCAGTAGATGGATGTCAAGAGTGCTTTTCTAAATGGTGATCTACAAGAAGAAGTGTACATGGCCCAACCTAAAGGGTTTGTAGACGAGCATCAACCACATAAGGTATGTCGTCTGATAAAGTCTCTTTATGGACTCAAACAAGCACCTAGGGCATGGTATATAAAAATTGATGATCACCTATTACAGCATGGATTCACTCGTAGCCCCTCAGATACAAATTTTTATATCAAGAAGGTAGGAACAGAGATTGTCATTCTGGTTTTGTACGTAGATGATCTTGTGATCACAGGAAGTTCTGACAATCTTGTAGATGATGTAAAGAATGATCTGAAGAAATCCTTCGACATGACATATTTGGGGCTACTTCACTATTGTCTTGGCTTAGAGATATGGTAGAAGAAGAATCATATCTTCGTCTCCCAGATGAAATATGCCAAGACACTCCTGGAAAAATATGGAATGTCAGATTGTAAACCAATGTCCACACCTATGGAAAAAGGTTTGCAATTATCTAGATTCCAGGATTCATCGCAGGTAGATGGCACTCACTACAGGCAGCTTGTGGGGAGTCTCATTTACTTGACTTATACCAGACCAGATCTTTGCTTTGCAGTGAGCTATCTCGCCAGATTTATGCAGGAGCTGAAGAAATGTCATTGGATAGCAGCAAAGCATGTGTTGAGATATGTCTGAGGTACAATTGAATTTGGTCTAGAGTATCAGAAGAACACTCAGTTCTTCTTATAGGGATATACAGACTTGGACTATGCAGGATCCGTTGATGACAGGAAATCCACTTCAGGATATGTTTTTCATCTCGGATCTGGACCTATCTCGTGGATTAGCAAGAAGCAAACTGTTGTTGCTCTCTCATCCACTGAGGCTGAGTACCGCGCTGCATGAGGAGTTGTGTGCGAAGAAATTTGGTTACGTCGCATTCTTGCAGATATAGGGATTCCTGAAGAGAAACCTCCCATCATTCATTGCGACAATCAAGGTGTGTTGAAGCTTGTGAAGAATCCTGTTTTCCATGAACGAACAAAGCATATTGAGGTCGAATGTCACTACATTCATGAACAGGTCTTGAACCACCAAATTCAGCTCCAGTACTGCCCTACTGATTTTCAGGTTGCAGATATTCTCACCAAGCCTCTCGGCAAGGTGAAGTTTGATTTGTTTAGGGGGTACATTTGTAAGAGCAATGTATTAAGGGGGGAATGTTAGATTAATTAATACATTGTTAATTAATTAGTTGTTATTGAACAGTTATGTAACTGTTCCTCATCTCTTCCCTCTCACGCAGCCTATATAAAGGCGTGCTCCCTGTATTAAGATGAATAGCAATATATAAAATATCATTCCTTGATCATTTAATATGTTCTTGTAAAACAAAGAAGAAGAATTTTATTGAATATATACAAGGGAGGAGAATGACCAAGTGACACGTGAGAGACGATAGAAGGTCACCAGTTGAAGTAAGATAAAGCGTCAATGTAATAAAATGGAATAAAATATGTTACGCTAAAATTTCCCCATTCTTACATTGTTGTTATAAAATTAGCTCTGAAAACATCATCATCTTCTGATTTTGGTACTTTCTCTTTTGAATCACCATCTTGTTGATTCACGATGTGTCCTTTTTTCTTCCTACGGTGAGGAACTATGCCCAGATGTGCTCTCATTTCAAGAGTTGCGGATGAAGAGGTGATCTCAATATGCTCATGTAGTGAGATGCAGATGCTTTTGTGGGTATTCTATCTTGCATTCGTCATCTGCATCGTAGCCTTCTTCGAGCTTGGCTCTAATCTTCTCCGTCTGGCACTGTACGTTGAATAAGAATTAATCAAGCAGTCCTTGATGCACTATGTCCTCGAATTGTAAGTTTTGGAGACTTTAAAAAAATACAAAGTAGAAACCCACACTCTCTGAGGCTTGACTTCGGTTTCTCAAGGGCTTCAAGTATCCATACTTGCTTGCAGTATTGCTAACATCTCCGGGCACGATTGACATGCACTCATATTGATGTGCAAGATCATAGGCTTTCCCTTACAAACCGGTTGCTCACGTTGTACAAGTTTTTTGTTGTTATAAAATGTTTATTGATACTTCCCCTCCACATGGGATCCAAACTTCATTATACAACTTTTCCTTCTTCTATGTTACATGCTAAAACAATACTTCCTGAAATACCAAAAATAATCTGCAGGATCCAATAATGGGCGGTCGTTGGTTGTTGTTCTTATATTTTTTTACCATGTAAAAAATAGGAAAGGAAAATACCAATGATTCTTCCTTCCTCCACGCTCAGGTCTCCATGCTGAGCTAAGGAGATTTCCTTTGCAATAGATCCCCACGAGCTGCTAGTCTTTATTGTTGCACGGTCTCTGCAAAAAAAATGTACAAAAAAGAGAAAAAATAGGTCTTGCACACACATTGGTCCACGAAACAACTCCTTTTTCATGTAGTTCAAAGTAGGTCACAGGAGGCTTTGCACAGGCAGGCTTTGAAAAAATGCTCGGTGTTAGAACAGATTTAAAGTGCTCCTTCCACGTAAGTCCAGAAGCTCTAACACGCTAAAAACAACAGAAAAATACATTGTTCCACGCTTCCTCAAATCGCTGCTGTGATACCCAATGTTATTGAAAAACAAGGAGGAATAATTTTATTGATGATGCATTCGGCACAGTGGAGATGCGTCAATGTAATACAATGGAATAGAATATGTTATGCTAACAGAATAAACCATCTAATACAATATTCTCTGCATTGTTTTACAAACAAAAACTTCTTCTACTATGCCATTAAATAATTCAAACTTGACATCCATTTGATATACTTTCCAATAGCTCAAATACAATATTTCTAAAATAGTTCTAACACTGTCTAGTCTAGCCAATGGAGTAATATTCACTTTTGGGTTTTTGTGAGACACCATTTGCAACTAACATGGCTTAATGCTGTTCAACATTTCCATTTGCATTTAATTTTATCTTGTAGACCCACTTTATGTTATTTACATACTTTCCTTCTAGAAGGATTACAATATCCCATGTATGATTCTTTTCAATAGAATCAATTTCTTTATCTGTGGCTTTTACCCAATTTTCATTTCCAGTTTCATATTCGAAATATATGAGATCATTATTAGAAAATAATGTAAAATAAGAATATAAATCAACATTTTCGTCACCTTGAGTTTGATCATAGATATCCCTTAAGTTTCTTGTATTTCTTGGTGTGTCTCTAAAGTGAGACTTTGGTGTTACCAATGTTGGAATTGAGGTGCCGCTACTACAAGAATTTGAAGGAAATTTTATTCTACAAGCCTTGATGCTTCATGAGGGTGAAAATTTTCAGGAGGGGATGAAAATTCACTTGGAATATCTCTTTCAAAGATATACATGAAACTAGAGTGTTGTTTAAAGAAGATGTCACTAGACTAATCTCTTGAGGTGTTAGACAACCATTTTGGGTACTATTAACCTGAAACTCATTTTCATGATGTTGTATTCCTATAATTATACTTTCTAACTTATCAATATAGTCATCATATGCTTGTTTTTCAATGAACTCAACATTTATGTTGATATTAGCATTCTTTGTGATGGGGTTATACAAAAAATAGGATTATAATTGCTCATTATAACCTGCAAAAACATGTTTTTCTCCTTTATCATCCAATTTCTTTCTCCTCTCATTTAGAACACGAGCATAAGATACACTATCAAAACTCTTAAATGAGAAACATTGTGTTTATTTCCACTCGATTCTTCTTGAGTAACTATGTCCTCACACATTTTGTGGACATGGGTTCAAAATGTAGACCGCACAAGCTATTACTTCATCCCGATATTCATCAAGTAAATGTTTGGCCTTCAACATACTTGTAGTGATTTCCATTATTGTTCTAATCTTTCTTTCTGCCACACCATTTTGTTGAGGTATATACCTGGTTGTAAATTTCTTCTCAATCCCATGAAATTTCTAAAAAAATTAAAGAACTCATTTGAACTATAATATTCTTCTCTATCTATTCTCAATACCTTTATAAAGCGACCAGTGTACTTTTCAGCCATGGGCTTAAAATGTTTGAATATACCAAAGATTTTAGACTTGTGTTTCAAGAAATAAACCCAAATTTAATACTAAAATTATCTAAAAATCTCATAAAATACATGCTTCCTCTAATTAAAGGTGATTGTATATGTCCATATAGATATGAATGGACAATCTCAAGAGGAGCTATAACTCTATATGACTTTCTAATAGAGAATTTTTCTCTATGTTTCTTCCCTAAAATATAACTTTCACAAGGCTTGTTTAGTTGCTCTATCAAAGGAAAACCTTGCACCACTAAAAATTAAATACATTTCTACATTTATTAGCTAAATTTAAATTTTAAGTAATATCATATAAGTGAAATAAAGTTTACATTTGTAAATAAATAATAAATTATTATAGCACGAGAAGTATAATCATGTCACCAATAATTGTTTATTTTTCAAGAAATATAGACCACTAAAACTTAAGTTTCCAAACCTTAAATTCCATAACCAAGTGTGGCATTTTAGAAAAACTTCAAATGCAAATGAAGAGATCTCTTCATATGTGACATTGAATGTTGAAATTTTAATGGAAACATTTTATATTACACATGCATCATCTTCAAAATAGACTTTAAATCCCTTCTATAATAACTGCCCATTACTATTTAAATTTATGTTTCAAACTAGAAACGTAATACACATAAAAAAAGTTTTGTTCTCATCTTTCTTGGTTTTAATATTGATTGTTCCTTGTCTCGAGACTAAAACTTTATCATCATTTCCTAACTTCACTTCAAATGTAACCGACTCATATATGTTTGCAAACATGTCTTTACATCCATTCAGGTGATTATTACATCCACTATCTAGGAAAAAAATTCCTTTGTAAGTTTTCTTGAGAAACATTACATGTAATAAACATTGAACCATAATTTTAACTTTCAAAACAATTTTCTTCCAAATAAAATTGCATTCTCTACTCATTTCAAATGGTTTCTTCCAACACTTAGTTGCATAATGTCCATACCTTTTACAATAATTGTGTTGGACATATGACTCTTCATACCTCTAACCGTAAATGTGTTTTTGGTTGTTTCCTTGGCTTTTTGCATTTGCAGTGTAAAAATTTGAATTTTTTCTTCTTCCATCATAAGATGTGATTTCTCTTCTAACTCCTCTTTGGAAATCTCTTCCTCTACCTCTATTGAATCTCGATCTTCCTCTTGCTCTATTATTTCTAACTACAACTTGTGATTTGAAGGCATTTTCAAAAGATGAACCAACTGATCTATTCAATCTTTGCTTATGGGATATCAAAGATCTTATTAACTCGACTATAAACAATTGGGTCAAACTATTTGATTCTTCTATTGCAACATCAATCGAATCAAACTTATTAGAAGGACTTCCAAATATTTTTTGTACAATTATTTGATCCTTTAATGTCTCACCATGAGACATGGTTCGATTTACTACACCCAATGTATGGGTAAAAAAATAAATCTATTGAATATGAGTCCTTTATACAAAGGTTTTCAAAATCTCTCTTAAGCATTTATAATTTAGTAGTTTTAACTTTACTTGTACCTTGATAATCCATTTGAAGGCTTTCACATGCTTTCTTTGATGTAGTTGTTGCTGCAACATGCAAAAAGATGGACTCATCCATTGCTTGTTGAATGAGAGATAAAGATTTCACATCCTTTTTTTTGTTCTCATTCAACATATCCTTCTCTACTTGTGTTATTACTTGATGTATTTCAGGGTTCACATGTTTTGGATATCCATTTTCAACTAACTCCCACACATCTTGTGAACAAAATAAAGTCATTTTTATTCTCCAATAATTATAGTTCTTCCCATTGAAAATGAACATTTGGAGTTGGGTGAGATTGTTGCTCATACCCTCCATTTTGAACTATATTAATAGACTAAATATAAACTTAAGAATTAAGCTCAACTAAGATCTTATACCGATTTTGTAGGAATTGTATATAACTTCTAACATACAAGGTGTGTGTTAAGACTTGATGAAAAATAACAATATAATGTTGTATATTATAAACACACACAAGCTCACAAGAGAAGATATAAAAACAAACTTTCTATTAAAAATACTCTAGAGTATTTTTATGCTTTTTTGTCTTATTTATACACGAATTCAATCCTTTCTAGCTAAAAAATATCTCATTATAAAAATCTTATATTAGATATTATTGATCTTTTGGATATTTTATAGATATTCCCAGATATTTCTAGATATATATAATATCTCTTGATATTTTTTAAATATTACATACAATATCTTTTGATATTTTGGAGTTAATATTCACAATAAATGTGAATATCTTTTACATAAAGTTGAATTCCATAAAGTTAAACTTTATCTAGAACAAGATTAGAGATTTCCAACAAAATCCATAACCTGTGATAACAAAATTTGGTGGCTAAATATATAGTAGATGGAGATGATTTTTTTCCCTGCCAAATGTTTCTGTATGTGCTCTACTACATATGTATGTAAAACGTGCCCGAGCATGCAACTATCATGTGAACTGTTTGACAAAATGCCCAAAACAATGTGTCATCCTGGACTGCAATGATGATAGGATATGTACAGAACAGGACATCTTATGCAATCAGAAGATGTAAAGTCATTTTGAACCTTCTGTCTCTGAGACTGACACCATGCCGCTTGATTAGTGCAAATATGGTTTTATAACTTTGATTCAAATAGATTTACCAATAATCCCTTCAAAGACAGTGATCATGTTTGAAATGATGGAATTAAATCACATACTCTAATGCAAGCTGCAACTTAACCTAGCATGCTTGCAGGCTGTATCCTCTATATGGAGTCCCAAATCAACAGTATCCTCTGCTCTGTTTCACTGAATCATGAAGCAATGCAATTTCCAAAGAGCTGGAAGCAGTGGATTATTCACAGGATGGAGTTAAGATTCCAGTCTTCATGTGTCTGTGTCTAGCTTCTAACTCTGTCCATATTTCAATCTGTTTTGGGAGGGCATTCATTCAAGTAGTGTCTTAATTTTTTTGTTTTAAATTTATTGGAATGGTTTGTTGGATTAATCATTATGACTAGGATGGATTTAGTGTTTATTTTCCTATTTGGTTTTTCAATTTTAAGTTTTAAGGGTGTGGAGTGGCCCCAAGGCGTTCTAAAACATCCAGAAAACATGAATCCAAAATTCAAGATATTAAACAATCAAATTAATTTAGGTTTGAACAATTGCACAATCAAATTGTCAAGCCTGATCCTTGGCGCTAGATAAGTTACGATGCCTCTCATTTCTTTCATTAAAAGAGTATATATTCAAACTTTCGATTGCGTTTCATACAAATTAATTTGCTTTGTTCCAAGATTATTGGCCGAGGGCAATGGAGTCATTGCTTTCCTGTTGTTATTTACATAGTTTGGAAAGAGGAATATTCTGTAATTTGGTGGATTATCTAATTTTTATGACCGCGCCAACATTGATTGGTAGAAAAAGGTGGCCTCTGGAGGCCTTTTACATTCCAGAATGGTGGCCTCAAAAAAGTGATAACGACACTAGATTTTGTTTTCTTTCAGAAATTTGCAAAGAAAAGCGAACAGATCCGTAAAATGTAGTTCTTACAATAAGATAGTATGACACTGAGTATGAACAAAATTATTACTTACAACTCCATCCGTGCTCTACTCAAGTCGTACTAAACCGAATATATTTCTATCATTTGCCTAGAGATAGATAATTAACATTGCTAATTCTACATTTATCAATGTAAATTATGAGCTGATTAGGAAACAATTTACTATTTTGTTTGAAAACACGGGTCAAAAACAGTAGCTGCTTTAAAAATATTGTGAACAATGATTTTGTATTTTTAAATCTGTGTTATGTTAATATCTGCAACAAACTGAATAGTAATATAATTGATTCTCTTCGTTAGAAGTAGTCCTAATAAAGTGCAGGTGCAGAGAGAGTATGAACAAGCCGACACAGAAAGTAAGAGTCTTGGCTTTTCTGTAACTTAAAAGGGGCTGTTTACATTTTAGTCTCTTGAGGAATTTCACAACAACAATACCGTGAACAATTTGTTTTTATGAAGTTATTCTTCATTATTGTACCTGATTCATTGAACCTTTACTTGTAAATGAGTAACTAGTTGCAAAGAATTTTGGAAGGATACAGGTACTGATATAATTAGAAACAAGCCTGTTTGAGGCATCTATAAGCTTCTGACGAACTCAGTTATGGAAAAATAAGCCGCAACTGTGTAACTGTAATATAATTGGTTTAGTTTGGAAGCATGCTCAAAGTTAGAGTTTGTGAAGAAGATTTTCACGGCAGACTAGATACTGTTGCATGAAGGGACGTGACGGTCTAAACAAGTCCGATTTACAGTAAAGTAGGGATTCAAATAATTCCATGGCTGCCAGCCTGCTACTGATTTGCATGATATATGTTGGGTGAGTGGGGCACAATCAACGCATACCCCTCCCTATATAAGATATTGTCTCATGCATTGAACTAATTCCACGATTTGAGTTTGATCACAGTTTTGGGTGAGCAAAAACAATAATGCCTTCCTCTTCCACCAACCTTTGTTGTGTAGGTCCACTACAGATGTTAATAATAGTGACCATCCAACAACTCAAAAGTGGACGTTATAACTAATGCCATTAATTAAGGAGCTCCAAATCCCATGCTTCACAAATTCTAATTCTACCACACAGGTCTTTGAATCAGTCATGATGATGTTGCACTCTCCCACCCACCCATAAACTCAACTACCTTGCTGATGCACAATACTACTAGTACTTATTATTAGTAATCAGACTGTTAAATAGAGATGTTTCTCATCAATCTACCAACTGCGACCCATGATCCATCAAACACTTGATTTTTTTCAAAAATATAACATGCGGAATAAAAATAATTTCAATATGTTATTCCCATTGTATCTTTGATTAATCCACCTTTTAGATCTGATTTAATGTACACTTAATCTTTACACAAAATTTTAAGTGTCTGAATTTGTATAGTTCTGATAAGTTATCGATTGATATGGTATTACAAAATTTGGCTACTGTATATACTTCATATCTTCTCAATTGTAACAGTATTGTAATCTTTTCCAAATAGCTTATTTTATTTTTTATACAGTTCACTTACTTGGAAGTTATAGGTATCCTCCCTTGGGGCTTTTTTTCACGCATTAACTGTTGATGGAGAAGAGATTTGCAGTTATAAGCACCTAAAACTTGTAGGACTATGCCACAATGTATCAATTTAGTTAACCAAATTAATAAGCATTAGATAGCCTGGTTTAAGCAAATATAGTACATGGGTTACCAAACATGCACTTTACAGTTTCAAAAAAGTTTGCGGCACAATCCTCACCATTATGATCGGTTTTTTTAATGAATAATGCAGCAATGTGACTGCATATTTTGTTTAGAAATTAGTTCTTGGTTACACCGAAACAATCAAGAGGAAATGGATACGACCAAGGTTCGTATAACCATTGTACAGAAAAGCTGTTTGTGGCTAACACTGGTAGAATCTACGTGTGCAGTAAGATCACTGTTATTACAATGAACACAGTATCACGCGTTCCTCCAGGTTTCAGATTCCACCCCACTGACGAAGAACTGGTAGATTATTATCTCAGAAAGCAAGTTGCAGCTTCTAAAAGGATTGACTTGGATGTTATCAGGGATATTGATCTCTACAAAATCGAGCCTTGGGATCTCCAAGGTATTTTTACTATGCTACTAAAATAGTTATGTATTCCTCATGCAAAGTGTTAGAGATATTATCAATATTTGATTTTGGTGTTTGTATGAGACATCAGAAGTGATTTCTCGTCGTCGAATCCAGCACCTTAAGGCCATAAGAGGAGATGATAGTGTAAGACGAGATAAACATGCTTCATCATAAGAAATAAATAACTAAACCAACTTAATTCACCTTCAACGCCCTCCTCTAAATCTTCCAGATTGAATATGGGAATAGTGGAGTCAGTTTGCTTCAATGTGTTTTTGTTATCCGCGTGCTTTTTGTTCACTTTCTTGTTCTTCTTTCTATCTCCACCACAGCATGCAGAAAGACATGTTGATGCCCTGGACTTCTGCTTGAGGGGGGGATCATAACCATATAGTGCCGTTCTATTGAAAACACATCCTGTACCCACATACACAGGCCCCTGAATTCCATCCAAACCTTTCAGGTTGATCTGCAGAGTAAACCATACAGCTTATTAATTGTTCCTAATAATTCAATCATATGTGAGTGCGCACACACAAGCACACCTGTGCAGAGGGAAAGAAGAGCCCGCACTGAAAGCAAATTATTTCTAGATAAGTTATATTTTGTTGTTTTATTATTAGTATCTTCTCATATATAGGCTCCTGTTTAAAGGGATTGACAACCAATCTAATTCCACACACCTTCACACATGCACACACACATGCATGCAAACAAAATTAATATACAGAATAATTCTCTTTTACAGTATCTATCTGCAAGGGGAGGTTCTCATAACACTCGCATCAAAAAACACGGTGTTGTGATTGGCATACCGATCATTCCGATCAATACCATCAAATCTTTGAGGGAACTGAACATAACAAACTGACTTCCCAAGATTAGGATCCATCATAAAGCACATGGCCAGCTGGTTAACAGGTAAAATAACAATGTTATCAATATTTTACTATAAATTCTGTGATTGTAGATGTTCTTTGTTATGAATTATATGTTAATTGATTTTTTCTATGTGCAGGGAGATATCTAATCACCCAGACTCATATGTTAGAAGGTCATCTCTTTTTTCAGCATGTCGCATATTGATAGCTCTCCATCCATCATTTATAGCAAAATCTTTAAGTGGCGGTGATGCTGATATTGCTAAAGGGCTGGAATGGATTCACACTTGGGCTCTTTGTGTTGTGTAAGTTGATTCCGACTTTGAGTGTTATGCGGTATGTACCATATATTAAGTTTAGTGGAATTATTGATTAGTAAATGCTGGAAATTGTGTTATAGGCTTAAAATGAATTGTAGTCCAAGAGAGCTGCGAAGAATACTTACACAGTCCATTTGTGAAAATATACCAATCTACTCAAAGTGCCCATTTCTGTTGGCCAAACTTTACACTTCATTTGCAAATTTTTATGCACTGGTGATTTTTTCAATACCTTTTCATCTTGATCTTGAACACCAATGCAAATGTCACGAGACTTTAATTAGTTTGTGACATGTGGGGCTAATCATAATGACTTGAATTGTTATATTCAAAAAATTGTAGACAAATGTATTGATCTCGTTTCAATAAGTCAGTAAGGTATCTGTTGAATTTTCCATTGCTAATCGTCTGCTTGCATTGACAGGTATGCAACTGCAAGTGCTCGTTCAGATGGTCTACTTTTTCTTTGTGGAGGAAGAGATGCAAGCAGTGTGGTAAGAATTATAATTTTTGACCTTTTATTACTGGAGAATCTATATGCTTAGTGTAGTATGGTGATTGTCATCCATAGTTAAATAATGGTATGGATGAATATTGCTATTATGATCTATATTAGACACTGTGTTTCAAGAGCTGATTTCTAATAACAATGAGTTACTTCATCTTTGTGAATTTGTTATGTTAACAAAATGCTTAATGTTGTTACCAGAAAATAAAATCAAGATAAACATAAGTCATCTACAGAAATGTGGGATGTACAAGTAGAATTATTGAGAGCACTGCTTAGACATATGGAGAGCCCAAAACATAAAGTAGTACTAGCAAGGCAGAATAATTGTGCTCTACTTGTCTTCCCTAATGAAGTTTGAATTTCTGTGCAAATGACATGTCAAAAATGGTCACCTCAAAATATTATTCCAGTACAGTGACAGTGCTTACTTGAGTAGAATGGTGAGATATATTGGGAATTTTCATCATTCACAAGGATGGCACTTACTACAGGCCTTCATCTTTCTCTGACCATTTTCCATTTAGTTCGTCATTATTGACAGATAATCAACTCTGCTTTTAGGCAAACCAAAATAATAAACTGTAGTTTATGTCTTCCATAATTATTTGAAAATTAGAGTCAGCTTGTACCAGACGAGTGCTCAATATTTTATAGGTAAAATAACAATGTTATCTTCCAACCAATCTTATGCCAATTTTTATGTTGCCAGTTAACCAGCTGGCAACATATCAATAACAATGTTATCAATATTTTACTATAAATTATGTGATTGTAGATGTTCTTTGTTATGAATTATATGTTAATTGGTTTTTTCTATGTGCAGGGAGATATTTAATCACCCAGAAGTATATGTTAGAAGGTCGTCTCTTTTTTCAGCATGTCGCATATTGATAGCTCTCCATCCATCATTTATAGCAAAATCTTTAAGTGGCGATGATGCTAATATTGCTAAAGGGCTAGAATGGATTCACACTTGGGCTCTTCGTGTTGCATAAGTTGATTCTGACTTTGAGTGTTATGCGGTATGTACCATATATTAAGTTTAGTGGAATTATTGATTAGTAACTGTTGGAAATTGTGTTGAGTTGGAAGCACATCTTAATATTGTATATAATATGTTTCACAAATACAATACAAACTTCAAGTTTTTAGTAAACAAGATTCTTTGATTTCAAATATCAACTCTAAATGCATACCAAATTAGCTATTACCATTAGCATTTGGTTTACTGGATTAAAATTCTGCCAGTTGTGGCTATACCAAGTTGATAAGTGATACAATAGACATTGCATTACAATCCATTCTTGCAAGTGACTTTCTATAAGTAGATGACTGATAGCAGAAGACAGAACAAGACAGAATAATATTCAATGTATTCCACTGTTTGTTGTGATTACAAAGAAGAGTGCTGAGCCTTATGAAGGCTACGAGTGGAGGGTGACAGTTATAACTGTCCACCATAACAATGTATTAAATATTAAACTATATTAAACTAATGCTAACATTCCCCCCCTTAATACATTGTTCCTACAAACATACATTTCCTTATAATAGGTCCCCCCCTTAAAGAGAACACCGCAAAGAGGGTCTTCACATGAGCATGTGCCTACATGGTCTCACATGGTTTTTCTAAGGTTAACCATAAACCTAGAGGGACAGGAACACTTTCCTACTGTTCACCTCGGTGGTTTTACAGGATTACCACGAACCAAGAGGATTTTACCTTGGTGGTTTTACAGGCATACCACGAACCCAAGAGGATGATACCTCGGTGGTTTCACAGGATTACCACAAACCCAAGGCGAGTACCATGCGCTGCTTTTAGTGCTTTTCTGTTCCCCACGACACTCCTCAATTAGAAGGTCCCAAATAGGAAACTTCGTATCATTTGTACTTTATTGAATAACAAAACAACAGGAACATGGCACAAAAATTGAAACTGTAATAAACAAGCCAAAAATCAAGGAATAGGTCCTCAATAACTACTTCTGCCACAATCTCTGTCGGCGGCCTCGTCACTTGTGGCTTGCAAGAGGTCGCTGGATTTCCTCTAGCCTCCGTTATCCTCCATCCTCCTGTAGGAGAATTACCAACTTACGCATGGGCTTTCTCCACACAGTGCTTTTATATTGGTTAGTGGTCGCTGCCACACGCTCTTTTATACCTCTTTGGTCATGCATTCTCCTTTGACTACTCATTGCTGTCATGGATTTTCTTAATATAAATGATGGCAAAGCCAACACAAAGCAAGTCATCTCACAAAATATGTAGGCAGATCTGTATATCTTTGTAAGTAACTATTCAAACGGTTATAGATAACCTTCAAATTTCAAGAATGAAAATGATCCTTATCTAAGGCATTACACTCACACCAAAAGCATTGAGTGGATTATGGTGCCAATAGATAAAGAGAGAATCAAGATAAACAATCTTTTAATGGAGTGTCAATAAATATGATTGTAAATCAAAATTCTAAGACAAAATTAGTAAGCGCTATAACATGGTTTCTCTCTCTGCCAGTAGGACAACAATAAGTAAAGAAATCCACGGTCTTCCTCAAACTAGCAGTTATCAAGAAATTAGAAACCTTCTTCCTCTGATCTCCCTGAAGTTGAATGACCTTCCCCAATTCTTTGTCCTGAATGACCGTACCATTACAACAGAAATCTTTCTTAAAGTCCTTCAGGATCATGTTATAATTGTAGCCGGTGCCGAGGCCCTACATGGTGTTCGGACACTTCCTATCATTGTGCTACTGGACGCAGATATGAAAATCGGTGGTCAGACACTTCCTGTCATTGTGCTACTGGACGCGGACATGAACATACGCCTCCCCACTGGAATCTTCAGATTCTGTCTCCTTGAACGGATCAAAAGGGCTGAGAAATATTTGTCACAACTGGATGTACATGATAACACGCGGATCTTATGCTCAACTTGAGATCGACCTTGCCCTCTTTGGCTTATTTTTTTTTTTTCAAATTTTGAAAATGCGAAGAAAAAAATAAAGCCAAGGAGAAAATAAATTGAGAAATAGCAGACAGTGAGGGGTTACAGAAAGCAAAGGAATCTCTACACCTGAAAGAGAAGACAATATGGCTCCACACGGTGTTGAAACAACCTTCCCTCTAGCGCCAAGATGCCTGCTCTGATACCAATGATAGCAGAAGACAGAACAAGACAAAATAATATTCAATGTATTCCAATGTTTGTTGTGATTACAAAGAAGAGTGTTGAGCCTTATAAAGGCTACGGGTGGAGGGTGACAGTTATAACTGTCCACCATAACAATGTATTAAATATTAAACAATATTAAACTAATGCTAACAATGACTTACAGTGGGAGTCCTGGGAGACAGAGGATGAACAGGTTGTTATAAAGGATAGAGCTTGTATTTTTTAGAGAGGGTGAGCTACCACAACATTCCCTGACTGTGGTGTAAATGCCATGTAACTTTCATTGCAAGAGCCTTATTAAAATTTTTGATATTTAGTCACCCATTAAGTTTCCTTGTGGTAATATGATCCCATGATACCAATGGATATATTAGGTGACATTTATCATGGATATATAGATTTTCCATGTTCAAACTCACGGATTCATGGCAACATGTGGGTGTTTTTGTTGTTTCCTTATCTCTACTCACTGACTGTTTTTGTTTTCTCACTGAGTTTGATATATGGCTCGATTCCAGCCTTGCTTGCTTCAGGGGTATTTTAAAATTTCCCAAGTTTAGTGTTAACTTGGACCTTGTTGTTTTGTTGTATTGAAATGGCTCAGTTTTATTACTTCCTTACTGTAGATCTATAAATTCATTTTTATAACTGGGTTTGCATTTACCACACCCAATCTTTTCGTTATATTCATTCACGAACATTATTCATCATTTTTGCTCAACTCATTATTTTCTACTCCTATACCTTGGTCTCTAGGTGTTATCTTTGAGCTCTTACTCTGTTGTGTTTGTTGTTTTAATTTATAACCATGCACATAGCTTCATTTTCTGATCTCAATGCACCACAACTTGCTGGTAACAATGGAGAAAAGTAATGAATGAATCATCAAAAAAATGGAAATTTGAGTACCTTCTAGTTCCAGTGGCTGCAAGACTGCTGATATGGTTCACTTCTGCTGCCTAATGAAGGGATCTTAAAAGAGTTTCACTCATAAGAATAAAGAGGCTCGGACTGAGTGGGTCTCCTTGTCGTAATCCTCTGAGTGAGTGAACATTAATGGATGTTTCACCATTGAAAGTGACATTGAATGCAAGAGTGCTTATGCAGTTGCCTGTGCATTGGATTGTATATGTATGGAATCCAAATTTGAATAAAGTATAGAAATGGAACTGCCAGTTGCATATGTCAAAGGCTTAGGAGATGTCCAATTTAATCATTAAGCCCAGTCTTTTTTCGGAATGCATAGAATGAAGAATATCTCGAACAGAAATAAAATTATCAGTGGTTTGAGTCATTTGACGTCCTGGAAAATAATAGAAGGATTTGCTACCAGTTCCACTACAATTGTTATCTTCTTTCGTTGTTCTGTGGACAAACCATTAACTCCAGGTAGACCAAAGCTCCATAACTTCTTCCACAAACAGCTATTCAAACATTGGATGTTAGATGTTGTTCATGTCCAGACCAGCAAATTAAAATAACAAACAGATTGCAGGTTGAAGAATAAAATATATACCTCTCTTGTTTGAGTGTTGATTTCCTTAGGGAGGCGAAGCCAAGAAAATAATAGGAGAGATTCATAGATGGTCATGTAGGGGGATTGGATATCATTTTTCTCGTAGTAACCAGAAACGTGAGCAAAAGTTTCTTGTCTCTTGGGAAAACCAGATATGGCAATGGAACCTTGGATGTAACCTCTAGTTTTCCTTTGAAATATCGTATTCTATTACTATATGTGTGGAAAGCCCATCTCTAGAAGTGGAGAAAATCTTACAAAAATAATATTGCCAAGAACATTGCTACCCATACCCTGCGCTGCAAGTTTTTACCACTTGCTGCTCTCTCTAATTGAACATTCACAACTTTTTCAATTGCATTGCCCTTAGCCACATCAAGGCTTCTTTTGAGGCTCTCACGAAATCCAACAATATGTGGTTCTATTTCTGAACCTGCAACACAAGGCATCATTGTAACAACCCAAAATTCACACACGAACAACACAATAAAAGACAGGATAATTTATTTTTTTTGACTTGCTTGACACATAACATGACGCAACATGTCATCACCAAGGTTACAACTAAATAAGAGAATAACTAGATACAAGTATGACCACAAAGACAGCACGGAAACGTTCACACCCATCAAGGACAATTCATTCTTCTCCTGATAAGACACCCCAAAAAACCAACCACAATACAAGGTTGCAGCTCAAGATGTCCCACTGAGAAAATCTTCTTAAGGTTAATTATTCACTGATGGTCTACCAAGACTTGACTTTGGGACCTAGAAAGTTCATGTTGTGTTTCTTACAATTCTTCTTATGGGTATGGGTTTCTTTTCTTTCATACTTTTAAGCAACTATATTAAGATCATCTCTAAATGACATTTACTCATTTATCTGGTTTACAAAATTACTGTGAAAACGGTTAGAGAGAGAGAAGGTCAATTCATTTTATTATGGTGATCTATGTAGTTATTAACCAGACTTTCAAAGAGAACCATGAGTTAAACTGGATTAGGGTAACAATCTTCATTTATTTATTTTCTTTTTATTTATTTATTTTTATTTTTTGACAAGGAACACAAGACTTATTATGTCACAATACTGAAAATAAGGTTTAATCCATAGTTTAATGTTCGGAATGGTAGAATATTTTATGTTAGAAGAAGACTCCTCTCTTTTCAATAGGAAAACTCTTAAAATTATTCAATAAGGTACACAACTCCATAATTATTTTATTTATTCACTCAACTTATGAATTCATTTTCTGTTCTGTTATTCTTTGATTAACTTTTTGAAAGAGGACTTCCACCTACTAACATGTACATGGAACTACACTGATGTCAAGACTAAGAAGAGTTATAAAAGCATGAAAGTCTTATGACTAGGAGGTAGAAGCTGTCAGAACAAAAGAGAGAGAAGAACACGGTTAAAAACCTTTCTATTCAACAAGGTACACAACCTTAAGGTGATCACAAGGTTCAATAGAACTTGGCTGAGCATAAGAATGTGTCAAACATAATCAAGCCATGCAACCACAACGGTTCATAACCGATAAATAATATTATCAAAAGAACGCTCATAACAAGGTGAAGATTGAAATATTATTTCTCACAAAGATAATTACAATCTTAGTACAACAGGACAAAGAAACTTTATAACACATTAACTGAACATCCAAGGCAAGAGGCCTTCCAAATCCATATCAAGAATCATAGCAATAATTTCAACACGAGTGACATTGCACAAGAAGAAAAAAACATAAAACAAACTGATGAAACCTTCACCACTCTTCCCTCTATCAACAGGCACAAGCCATCTGCACAAGTATTAACTTGAGTCAGCTCACGAGAACTGAGCATGTTAAGGCTACATATTGCAACAGTAAGCTAACATTTAACAATATCATGAAAGGAATGTTCTAGTTAAAAAAAAAAGATCAAAGCACAACCCACTAATCAAAATTTCTTCATATGAGAAAGAGATTTATACAGCCAGCAAGGAGGAAGTCAAAATTTCTAGTAAGAAAGATAACTCTAGGATCAAGGCAAGACCTTATTGGTTAGGGACACAAATGTCAAGAGTATAAAGATTTCAATCATGTAATCTTAGAGGTTACGTGATTGAAATCTGATACTACTTCTGTCCATCCCGAAATCAAAGAACTTGAGGAGTCAAAGACATTAATTCCGATCATAGCTGCGAAGCAAAACAAGGTTATCCAATCCTTCCAGGAGGAGGGTTTTATAGCAATAAGGGAGTGTAACCCAAAACAAAAGACAATCTATAGTTTCAGTTTTAAGCAAGAGTTTATCAGCTCTTCCGTACAGGATTCCCTAAAAGTGATAAATGCTAACATAATCAAAGCCACTCTTCAGATGCATTAAACAGTCACAAACATCCATTAATCTACCAATAGTCTTCATCAAAGTCATCAGCTTTTCCAAACAATATAAGGGAAGGGTAGCCCCCATGCCGTTAATAATTTACCAAAATTCCGACAACATCATACATACTGAAGGTTGATTACATTTAACGAAGTCGCAAAGCGGGACATTTAACAAAGAAGCCTGATAATATATGAAAATCGAGTTTGCATTCAAAGGGTTCAATACACGATAGGTAATACACCATCGACACCCCATTCTCTAATAAGGCCTTACCACGAGTGAAAGCAGAAAAAGAAACAAACAACACACATATCCATCTGGGGTGGTTTCCTAGCGAAAACAGGAATGGAAAATTTCAAGAGCTTTGTGTCAACGGTGAAGTGAATAAACTATTAACATCTCCCCATGGCCCTTCGGAACAGGTCAAACATTTGGTGGATAAAGGATACCATTAACCACACTAGCAATATATCAGTGTAGAATCTCATGGTTCTCCCCTTTCTTCCAATACTAAAGAGAGCAGCTTTTTGCTCTAATACGTTGACAAGGCACAAAAGGAATACTCTCGAACTCAAATGTACATAAACCCTCATCTTTTCCTCTTATTCTAACGATATAGAGAACGATATTCCATACTAAGGCATTACAGATATTCATCATTATAAGGTAAACGAAAAATATGTTTCCTCAACGACACCATAAATCAGAGATACACATCCATTCACATAAGGGAATTACCACAAGCAAACTGTACATATTTCGAGAGTTTTATTTTTATTTAATTTTTTTATTTATTTTTGTCTTCATTAATTAGTACAGCAACTGTCATTTACCTGGAAGACACAAATACTTAATTATTGGGGGGGGTTAACCCATATACCAAAATCATTTCCACCCCCCACTTCAATATCGGACAACTATTTGGCAGGGGCTCACGCTCTCAATTCTAAGAGCCCGTAAATACAAAATGGGGTTAAATCCCAAGATCAGCAATACCAAGGGCTCGATAAGGGGCCATCATAGGTCATGACATCGAATCCCCAAGCGTTGTTTTCACCCAACAAGAAAAAAAAACCAAGAGTCCACCCATTGTTATAACAGGTTACAACACAACCATACAACAGAAAAGCCACAGTGATATAGGTCAAACCTCTGGGTATGGCCCAGCTTAAATTCAATATTCCTCATACCTATTAACAAAAACTAAATTGACCAAAACGTACTACACAAGCTTTACCAGTCATATAGGAAACCATCGAATACCCACATGTCATCACAATTTCTAAAAGAGTAAGTTACATAAATAAACTCAATAATGTTTCCTTTACTGCTAACTTGTTCGAATCACACAAAAATGCAAAAGCCCATTTATACACGTATGAAATGGAGTAAGCCATAAGGAGAAAAAGGGAGCATTTCATGCAAAGCCAGTGATTTTAGAAGGAGATTTACAGGAACAACCAGCACACTCAGGCAGCAATAAAACAACCACGAAAACATTTTGCTAGGTACCATTTCAGGAAGGAAGAATAATCATTTCAAGATACTGAAAGAAGGTAGAAAATTATTGCAAGGTGTAGATTTAACATGCCTGATTATAGTTCTTCCAACCAACAAGCACGTCGACCAGGGCTCGAGCAACAGCAACACAACCTGCGCAACTTCTCTTCCTCATCCTGCTGAAGGTCCATACCCTGTTAACGGCCATGCTTGGCATAGGAAAGGGGTGATTGAAACATGCCTTCTTGGAATCCTCGGGAGAAAATCCGGGAAGATAGAAGCACTCTATTCTGAAGAGCATCACAACCACCATAGAAAACTGACACAACCAATGCACTAAACTTAATACAGCCATACCCACATCCCTCAGAAATACTCCACACAGGTGTAGAATTAGAACTAGAATCATATATAGCCAAGTTTCCATCTGACTGAAGGCACAAAAAACACAGCTGGTCTACATCTCCTGTAGTATTACTGTGCCATAGCATTCGGTTGTACTGTGTATCAATCAATACAAGATTACAACCTCTTTCTATTTCCAGCCTTATTCTCTTGTCCGGAGATGTGAGATACTCACCTGGTGCAAGGCCATTCCAAACACCATTGTCATGACTGAGCAGAAGAAATGGCCACAGTGGGCAATCCACAAACCCGGTTTTCTCCATTGGGGTTTCAAAATTAAATAGAGAACACCGCTTTTTGGTCTCAATCAGTCCATGATCCGAAGCCATCACATCAAGAAAATCAACATGAGAAGAATTGTTAGAATTATCCGTGACAAAGAATCAAGAAAAGCATAGGCGTTGGATACAGAAGCCCATGAATAGCCCTGCAGAGCATATGGTCTGAGATAGGGGATTGTGGCTTTGAAATCACAGAGCAGCCATTGTCCTGGCACAGATTCATATGTTCCCACTGTGCAATACTCTGTCCAGCGGACATATCTGGTGATGACCACATTGGGTGTGGTTAATTTGTGAACTTCTGCAAATGCAAGGCCGTTGTAATAGCGTTTGGAGGTGCTGATTTTGTTAGGTGTCATCAAATTGCTGAGTGCAACTGCAATGGCAGCCCCATCTTGTGGACTCAGAGCTCCCTCACCTCCTCCCGATCTTGTGAACAATGCAGTGCATAAATTAGCATTCAACAGTGACCGTATAAATGCAAGGAGTAATGGGATGATTTGCATACGAGAAGGATTATTAGGCATCGCCATTATTACAGCAAAGCAAACGTGCTTCATGAATATTCTGATCTGAAACAGATCCACCTCCAAGAGACCCTCTTCCATGAGCTACATCGTAAAACAGTAAGGTCTCAGTAGAGAATCTTGTAAATAAATTTCATCAGGTCTGCTGGTAACACTCTCACTGTCACATAGTCAATTTTGACAGAAATATCTTGAAGGAGAATCCCGAATTTGAGGATGCGTTCAATACTGAACAGACAACAACAGAGTTGGACAACCTGCTTGCTGGAAGCGCTAAAAAAAAGCTTTTACTATACTGCAACATGCCTGTTGCCCAGCTAATCACTGTGGCAGGTTGTTGCTGTGGATTCCCAAACATGAACACACTTCACAGCACCCAAGGACGCGCCCAGGAGGAATCAGGAAGGAAACGCCTCATACACGCCTGCTTCACTGGCTTGAAGCTCCATCTAGCCATCATGTCAACCAGACTGCGCCCATGCATTGAATGACAAAATCAAAAGGAGATCCTAGTGAAGAAAAACACCTCCACCGACTCCCGTCTCCCTCACGCAAGGACAGATAAAATTACGGTGGCCATAACAGTTGGCAGGTTGGGTGGTTGGGAGGAGACCAAGGTGGCAGTGGAGGGCAGGTAGCAGGATGGAATCTGATGTTCAACGGGGCATTACAATCATCATATTTGGTCGTAAGTTCAATCAATCCCAATTATGCAAATTGGTTTGCATGTAAAGCCTTTGAGAAGGGCACGGTTGGAAATTGAGAACCGGGAACAAATGCCCATAATTGAAAACCTATTTATTTAAATATTATTTAGATGGGATTGGATTAAGAACCATTAAACATTCCCAACTAGGTAAAATAGGAATAACAATTATGTACCCAATAGCGAAGGTGCCTTCCGAATGCAAATTCCACAAAGAATAGGACTATCAATTACACTCTGAAATCTTACTGTCAATATACCATGTTCGGTAATTTTTTCCCTTGCATCCATAAGAATAAGTGGAGTGTTTGAACGCACACGGGCATATATATCCAGCTCAGACAGAATCTGCCACAAACAAGGTCAGAAAATGAAACCATGATAATGCAATGACACGGTGAGGGTTTATTTCAGGGAGGCATCATGTTCTCTTACCTTATGATGTTGTATAAGCACATCAAAAAACCTCATCCCAGGAGGCCCATTGGTAAACACTATCTCGGCAAAATGAAGGTCCACAAAATAATCTCCCGTAGTAGTGTAACAAAACTCCCCATAGCAAGCAGACTGGTAGACACAGGGCCCCTCTTTTGCGATATTCTCCTATGTTCTCAGCACATCTCCTCCAGAAAAGCACATATCATCTTCAAATGCCAGCCCCAGTAAGTTGTCTTTTAGTGCTCACCCTCCACCATTAATACTAAGAATGACATCCTCTGCAATACATCTATTGATTCCCTACGATACATCTATTTTCCTACTTGCTTAAACATTTACATGTGATGCTCTTGTAGCTCTAAAATAAATGAAAGATTGGGTTTCAGATTCTTTCTTGGTATTCTATGGAAATGAATCCACTTATGTATGCACTAAAAATATAGTTGTAACCATATAATTTCTATACTTGTGAAATATAATTGTTTAGTGAACTGTCTGGGTCCTATTATAATCAGTCATTCTAATCCTCCATAACTAGTCCTGTAAAGGGAGTTGTGAAATCATTTTTGATCATTGTATACATTCTGAACTAAGATTGAGGAAGCTTATAGAAATCTTTAGGGTCTGTCCATTCCATCCACTTCCCAAGTCTGTACAATTTATGATATATTTTAATTCCTTTATCGAACGAAAGGAGGGAAGAGCAACCTCTTGTCAAGGCAAGGATTTGCAAGTATTGCAGCTTGCTGTTAGGACCATTAGATGAGAATGATTAATTATGTGTTTTTTAAGTGGACAGGTATCAGGGACACTGTGATGTCCCTCAATCATCACAAAGACATCAAAGCTTTCCTGAATGCTAAAAAAAAAAGTGGCACATCCTCGGAATGTCCCTTAAATTCAGAGGATGTCCGCCTTTTTTTGTTTTTTGACACATGGTGGGAATGTTTCCCTCTGTTCTCTATCCCTTAAACATCCTGGACATCAGGGATGGCACCAGAATGGGGTAACACATCCCGTGTAGTACTGTTTATGTCCCTCATACTCTAGAATACCTTTTCTAGGTAGTTGCACAAATGTCCCTTTTTTATTTATTTATGATAGCTCTTACCCTTCTTTATCTGGATGGTTGAAATTTTCATATAAAAAAATACACCAGTGTTGAATACAAAGTCAATAGCTTGCGAAAATTGTGTTATCCTTTATATAGTTGTTTTGGAGATGTTTTATGTTCTATCCTTTCTGATTTTTGACTCTAAGAAAAACAAGGTATGTTACTATATGCCACTTATGAGATAGGTATTTTAAACATTTTGGACACATTTAATGGTTTCTTAGATTCTATACTTGGATCTATTATAATATTGTTTATACAAATGTTTAAATCTATTCTTGGAGGTGATAACATTGGGGTTGATAATAACAATGATATTGGCTTTTGTCATGTTACTTAAAATTAATATTTTCTTGCTGCACATGTACAAATCCATATAGTTATTGGTTGGATTTTCATGTGTGATCCTCTCCATTTTTATGTATGCCTCTCCGATGATTTTTTTGGTAGGTATTTATTCTTATTCTCTTTTAGTATAGATTGCTATAAAAATGTGTACAATGATTCTTTCAAGAAGGTTGGTGATTTTGTTTCTTATTTTAGGTACTTCTTATCAGAACCAAAAGCGTTGAGTATATGCCATTTTTAACATCCTTATTTAACACCCTAAATGCACTTGTCTGGGCTGGATACTCTCTAATCACTAGGGATATATTTTTAGCGGTACGCTTCTCTTGTTTTGCACTGCCATTTTAATTTATGGACTCAATTTTTTTTTGTAAGGACTATGAACAAAGAAACAAAAGTTTTGCTTGGATGGCGGGTACAGATGATCACCTGGATATTTATGTGTTGGGAATGACAGGAAAACATGGATTTTATCATACAGGTATATGAGTGCACAACTTAGCTTATTAGTTATGTGCGAGGTTTTAATTATTGTCTAGTTTAAATGTAATTTGTGAATACTTTTTGCATAACTAGAGTAAAATATGTGTTCTTAATATCTCATAATCTAATGCACCTTTGTTGTTATCGATAATAAAGAATTGCATCAAAGTTGAGACAATCAAAGCAAAGAACATGAAGATGAAAACTGTCAGCAGAGAGGCAATTGCTCAAAATAAAAGTAAAGAAAAAGAACCTCAAAGTAGAACCAGAGAAACAGACAGATCGCTTGAAGCTGGTGGTGGAGAGAAGGTGTTCATATTGTATATGAAGGGTTAGTGGCATTTAGGCACCTTTTTCTATTTTATCATTGTATTTAAAGGGTTAACCGCATTTAGACATCCTTTTGTATTTTATCTTATTTGATAATAATAAAATGTTTGTGGACCCATTTGTTGGGCACAAAATTCAAATCAAATTGTTTTTAATTTCTAATATTAATTATTAGCCTGCGCTGACATCATAAACAATATGTAGCTATCGATTGCACTATATGATATTTGATTATTATTTATTCTTGAAATTCAGATTTTTCATTCTTTAAATTCGTATCGTCTCTAGAGAGATAATAAAAATGAAATTAGTATTGTCTCTAGAGAGACAAAAAATTAGTATTATGTATTGTCTCTAGGGAGACAATAATGATATTGTCTCTCAAGAGACAAAAATGATATTGTCTCTCAAGAGACAAAAATTATATCAATCTATAATGTCTCCGGAGAGACAATATTAGAGACACCCGGTTTGAGACAATAATAGAGACAATATACAACTTTTTTACTGTCTCTATTTGAGACAATTTGGTTAAGTATTGTCTCTATTATTGTCTCAAAACACCCCCCCTTGTAGTAGTGAAGGGTGACACATATCACCATCCCATGGGATTATGGGATGGATATTTTTTCTATATCTTTTTAAAATTTTGATGGTTGGGGGATTTTTTGGTGGAGAACTTTGGTGAGGAATTTTTGGAGCCTGAGGAGACAAAGAGCCAGGAGCTTCTGGATTTGATCTTGGAGTGTGAGGTAGGTCTCACACCACTTTGAAGTTTGATTTGGATAACTTGTTGTATGTGTGTGTGGATTCTTTATTTTCTATAGTTTGATTTTGGGATTCGTTTTTGGGATCCTTAAGTATATTTAAGTTTGTTGTATATTTTAATTTTGGTTTTCTTTTCTCCTTCACTCCATTTGGATGTGGATTTGGAGTAGAAATTTTGAATATGAGGGGTCTCTTATTTCCATGGCTTATTTGGAAAGCCATGGATGTTTTTGTAGTGCCCACTTCCCTTCGACACTTTTGATATTGATCATGATACTGCTGACTATATTATGGACATTATTATAGTTTTGATTTAGTATGGTGTTAGATGTCAGATCATGGATTATTGTTGACTCTTATTCATATATGATGCATGATGATTGTTAGAGACATTTTATATGGATATTGATATACTGTCTGACATGGTTGAATTATAGACGTTGTTCGAACATGTGATATTTGGATATTTTGAGTAGACCTAGAAATTGAAAAATTGAATTAAATGTGATGATCATATAGTTGTTGATGAGATTGCAAATGATATTGTTGATTGTCTGGATGTTGTTGTGATTCATATATATATTGATGATTTCAGAATTATAATTATATATATATTGGATGTTCTGATATGGCCATGAGGCCGAAGGAGGTATTTGTGTTTTGTAGGTTAAAATATATCACAACAAACATCGGGGGAGTTGGAGACCAACCGCATTAGAATTCTAGATGAATTCAACAAGGTCCCCATGGCAACTTGTATTGTTCATGTGTGTGTGTGTTTGATTGTTGTTAGGGATTCCCATGGGGGATCATTGTTAGGAATTAATAATATCTAATGCAAAATAATTCCTCAAAATCACAATAATAAGAAGTATGAATAAAATTACAGAAATGAAATATGCACAACATGAAGACAATATTTAACGTGGTTCACCTAATGTGGGCTACATCCACCAAGAACACTTGCTTAGATTTTATTACAAGCCAACAGTCTGGGACATAGTTATAATAATCAGATCTCGTTTGGAGCTACGCTCAACAAACCCTCCCGAATTCACACTTGAATTCGCACACACTATTCACCTTCACAAAACACACTCATATAAATCATATTGTATGTCCATCTATTTATAATTACATCAATAGTTAGCCGAAGAGGCGGTTTTACAAAACAATGGGTACCGAAAAACCATGGGCCCAAAAATATCCCATAACGGTTACCCATTACCAATGGGTTAATAAACCAACCATTAAAATTTACTTCAGGGGCTTCGCCCCTGAACCCCGTTGACCCGCTCATCGGTGAGCAGGACCACCATAAAAATATCTGAGTATAACACATGGAAGGTCTACCAAACTCTAACATGAAAACAGGCTTCACAAACATAACAATCTCCCACTTTAAGACTAATTTCCACTGAGCAAGCTTCTCAACCCTTTACTATCATTCGCGAAGGCCAACCAAAGCTAAACATAGCTTTATTTTATCCCTTGTGACCACCTTGGTCATCATGTCCTATGCAGGATTCTGACTGGTATGAATCTTCTCCAACTTCAACTTATCTTCCTCCAAAGTTGCCTAATGAAGTGATATCTCAACTCGTATATGCTTCATCCTGGAGTGGAAAGCAGAGTTCTTAGCTAGGTGTATAGCACTCTGACTATCACTATACAACTTACATTCCTCCTACTTATGCCCCAACTCCTCAAGCAATTGTTGTAACCAAATCAACTCTTTGCTTGCCTCTGTGGCAGCAACATACTTAGCCTTCATGGTTGACAAAGCCACCAGCTTCTGTACTCGTGAAATCCAGCTCACTGTTGTCCCACCTATAGTGTAAATATAACCTATCGTGCTCCTCCTGCTGTCAACATCTCTAGCCATGTCTAAATCTACATAACCATGTAAAGTGGTGTCTGATCCACTATAGCACAAAAATTTTCCCCATGGTCCCTCTCAAATACCGAAGGATCCACTTTACTACTTATCAATGCTCTTTACCTAGGATCACTCATAAATATACTCACAGCTCTCACTACATGGGCAATATCAGGCCTAGTGCACACCATAGCATACATCAAACTGGCCAACTGCTCATGAGTAAGGTACCTTGGACATCTGGTTTCTTTCTTGCTCTATCTTGGGACACTGCTCCTTTGATAACTTAAAATGGCCCGTCAAAGTAGTCCCAACCAATTTAGCATCCTACATGTTAAACCTATCCAATACCATCTTAATGTACTCTTCTTGAGATAAAGTTAGCTTCCATTCCTTCTAGTATCCCGAGTTATCCTCATACTAAGGATTTGGTCTTGCTACCCCCAAATCCTTCATATCAAAGGATTCACTTAGTTGTTTCTTGAGTACTTTTATTTCCTGCATGTTTTTACCTGCAACCAACATGTCATCAACATACAAACACAGGATAATATAACTTCCATAATAGAATTTATTTGTATACACGCAATGGTCAAAATGACATCTAATATAACCTACTCCATCATGAAGCTATCAAACTTCTTATACCATTAACGTGGAGCTTGTTTCAGGACATACAAGCTCTTTTTCAGTTTACACACTATCTCCTCTTTACTTTTGACTTCATATCCTTCTAGTTGCTACATATATAGCTCCTCCTCCAAATCACCATGGAGAAATGCAGTCTTTACATCTAACTATTCTAAGTGCAAGTCTTCTACTGCCACTATTTCAAGAACAGTTCTGATAGAAGTCATTTTTACTATAGGAGAAAAAATCTCATCAAAATCTATACTTTGTTTCTTTGTAAACCCCTTAACCACCAACTGGACCTTATATCTTTTCTTTCCTCCTTTTTCATCTTTAACTCTATACACCCACTTGTTCTGTAATGCTCTTTTGCCTTCCGGTAGCTTCACCAAATCCCAAGTATGGTTCTCCATGAGAGACTTATGCTCCTCATCCATGGCTTGCTCCCACTTCTTTATCTACCTACATTGGCTCTCTAGCCTCCACTATTGTAATAAATAATTCATCAAAGAAATCTCTTAGCATTTCTCCACTCATCAGTGAGTTCCATAAAGGTTGGGGAATAAACAGAATGTGAGGAAAAATGTTTAGGTTCTTTTCTTACCCTAGAAGACCTCCTCACTGTAGGAGTTTGGGGTTCCTATTGAGTAGGTTCCTGAACTGATTCATGGGTCACTATCCCATCTAGAAGATCCTCTACCACTACATATTCTTTCTTGGATTCTTCCCTATTTTCCTACAACTGTTGCTTATACATGACTTTCTCATTAAAGACCACATCCCTAGATCGAATGATTTTCTTATCCTTAATACTCCAACATTTAAATCCAAATTCATCACCACCATAACCAATAAAAGTGTATTTTTCTAATTTAGCCTCTAGCAAAACATCTTTTATTACATTGTGGTTGGGGCTCGGGAGCCAATGAAGAATGATAGCTTCTCCTTTCATTAGATGTCTTGGTTAGGTGGAGAGCATTGTCTTTCCCCCTATTCTATTGTGGTCAAATTGAAATAAAGAAAATGGAGGATATTCATGTTGTTCTGGAGCAGAGGAGAAAGACAAGTTTGACAGTCCTTATTCAAATTATTCTTATTGTAACCCCTTCCCACTTTGAAGTGGATGACATTGTACATTATTTGTGATGGAAACATGTAATGTATTGGCTATGAAAGTTGTAAATTGAATTTTGAAAGAGATATATGTTCTCTGTTTTTGAATAAATGTGGAAGAAATTGTATTTTGTATATTGTAATTGAGGAAGAAGATAAATTTCTGACAGTCCCTTGCAAAACATTTTTTGTAAACCATTTCCCCACTTGATGTGGATGACAATTTAATATACATTTTGTGTTGAAGAGTTACTATGTTTTGGAAATGAAATCCCCTTTGAATGTGAAAGAAATATACTTGGAATTCTATTTGTAAAAAGGAATGTAATGAGAAGGAGTTGTGATTGTAAAGTTGTATTTGATAAAAAAAAAAGAGAAGTTGTAAAAGAAATCTTTTCAATCGAATAGATGTTGTTTTACCTTATACAATGAAGTTATTATTATTTGAAATCTACTTTGAAAATGTTGTACAACACTTTGTTCGAATGTGGAAAATGTATTCAGAATTATTACATCCTCTGTGTTTGAAAAGCACTTTTTTTGGGAAAGGAAATAGAAATTGCTTTCTTGTTTCTACATTTTGATTGAAGGAAATAGAACATTGTAATATTGGATTAGAATGAAATCATATTTTAAAGTTTGGTAAATGTAATAGATCAATTTGAGTTGGAAGTTGTAGAGCTCTGTTAGATGATTTTCAAACTGGAAAATAATTATCAGAAAATGTACATAATGACCTTGCAGACTAGGAAATAAATTTGAAACATTAATAAAAGCTAAGAAATATCAAAACGATCCCAAACAAACTATAATTCTTAATAAATTTTCATAGAACCTTTCAAAATCGAGCTCAAACAATTTCTCAGTCATTTTTACAATTAAATTAGGGAAATTAGAATTGATCTTCAATCAAATAATTTAATCCTTGAAATCTATCCTAAAATATTCCAAGTTAAATCCTTCATGTCTGTTTGGCATGTTGAGAAAGAATAAATGGCGGATTTGAACAAATAATTGACAAGTTAAAAATACTAGTTCACTTTCTAAGTGACAGAAAGACGTTTTCTCAAAATTTAGCCTTTAAAATTTATCAAAATTAAATTCTTAAGATCTTTGTGCAAAGAGGACATCGAGAGCTTTCCATAAAATCCTTGTTTTCCAAAAGCTGAGTTCTCAATCAAAAGTTATGGCCTTCTGAAATTTTTACTTCATTTGGCTTCAAAAATATTATAACTATCAAATTTAGTTATTAAAATATTCTTGGGCGGACCCGCGGGCTAAATTTTTCTTTTTTTCTTTTTTTCCAAAAGGCATAAAGTCATGAAGTTTCTTTCCACTCCGCAAATCGACAAGCCTTCATTTTGTCAAAAATGATCTAAGTCAAAACAGTTAATTTGGTAATTTTTCCTCCATAGCCCCACCTCCCTGTGGCCAATCATTGATCGACATGTGGCTTCGTTGGGCATCAGCGGAGGCTCAGATCGATTTTAACCTTAAGCACTTTCAAAAATAAATTTGGAAAATTTTGTAAGCTTTCCCCGCGGCCCCACTAGCCCACAACCAATCAGGCACTGCCACGTGGCTTCTTGGGCATCAGTAGAGGTGTGAATCCTTTTAAAACATTAACTCTTTCCAAATAATTTTTTTGGCAAAATTTCTTAATTTCTTCCGCCAACCCACAGTTGATGGTTATCTGACATGTGGCACCTTATGGTGTCAGCCGAGGTGTGGTTTGTTTTAAACCCTTTACACTCTTCTTGCAAAAAATTCTGAATTTCCTAAGTTTTCCCGCTGGTCTATTTAACCTGTGTGAATCAGGGTGTGGCATGTGGCGCCCTTAGCATTCGCAGAGGCGCAGATCATTTTGATCCCTTATCGTTTTTCAGAAAAAAAAAAGAGGGTAAAAGCCTTAGAATTCCCTAGTAGCCCAAATTTTTGCTAGAGTTTGGAAATTCCAACACGTGTCCTTTCGAGCTCACAGGCACGCAGAGGCAAATCACACTTTTGTCCCAAAAGGGAGAAAACGCTAAAAGTTATTCCGTACTCCGCCGGCCCACGTCTGGGAAAATTTTTCCTCCCTGCTCTTTAGGTCTACTTCCTTCTCCGAGCGTAATTTCTCTCTATTGTCCGCAAGCCCGAGTTGGGGAAAATTTTCCTGCCCAGGCCCACAGGCCTGCTCTTGGGGAAAAATTTCACCCCAAGGCCCGTTGGCCCATAACTTGAGAAATATGAAGAGTTAGAAGGACTTCTTTATATCACTGGAAAGGTGAGGAAATTCCCTATCTAATGCGAATGTTTTTCATGAATTTTTAATTGTCTAATCATGGGAAAAATCAAATTGAATCTTTAACCGAGTTCTGGGAGTGGGTAAGTAAGAATTTACTCTGATGATTTTAAATATGTATTCTTTTCCCCCACTATAATTAAACCTTGCTCTTTTATTAGATCTTGTGGAATTAAATACCTTGGGTATTTAATTTTTTCAGTCTCTTAACTCTAAAATTTTAATCAAGGATTATTTAGCTAAAATGTCAATATAATCGTGATTAAATTAATCCCTAAGGATATTTGAGCTAGGTGTGGACTTATTACACTTGTTGCTTTTTAATGTGGAATTAGTAATTGTTATGATGGGAAAATTTATCAGTTGAATTTAATTGTCCTTGAGACTTTGGTTGTTAACACTTTAAATATATATATTCCATAATTTTCTAACTAAACCTAGGTTGTTCATGGGTTTCAAGTGGGAGATTTTAGTAGGCGTTACAGTTTTCTTATCACTCCCTTATTTGGTAGAAGTAGGAGGGATTACCATTTGGTGTAGGAATCCCCTCCTATCCCTACCAAGGAAGCTTGCAAGGATTTAAAATCCTTGACAAGGAGGAAACAAAGGAGGTATAAGGGTTTTGCGATATTTTGATAATTTTTTAGATACTTTGGGAAGTTACTTAGACACCATTGTTATCATATATTCTTGGCACTATGTGAGTCTTCTCCCCTCTTCCCTTCTTCCATTTGTTCTTAGTGTTTTTTTGTATTGGAAATTTGGTTAAGATTCCATTTGTTTTCTCTTGGCTATCCTTGTTTTAGTGTTTTAAGAACCGTGTTTCTCCCTTGGCATTCTTTATAGCATGTTAAATTTCTTTTTCATGGACATGGGGGAGGCTAACATGCTTTTACTTTGGGAAGAAGGCATATGATGATGCTTGTAGGTTGGGAGGCATATTAGGTCTTTGTTTTGGTGGTCCTTAGAGCACGTTGAATGTGAAGATTAGAGCTATTTTTTGAATTCTCTAGAGCGATGGAAAGAAAGTTTGAAATTTCATCATTTTTTCCCCTTTTAGGGGAGGCTTTTATACTTACATTTTTATTCCTTGTTTGTATTGATAATGGATATTATGGTTATGTAACTCTTTCTCTTGAGAGGAAGGTTGTAAGCTTAGAAACTAGGTGTTTTCGAGTTATTTATCCTTTTTATTGTATGGTAGACTTATGTTATTTTCCCTCCATTTTCTTATAGTCTTGTGTAAGAATGTTCCATATTTTTGAACCATAAAAGAAAATGTAAAAGGTAATTTTATTTTGAAGTATATAAAAATCATTATTCTTAGTTATTGAAGTAATATTTTTGTATTCAAAATAAATAGAAATAACTTCATTCATACTCTTTTTTTTCAAATGACATTATCTATATTGTGGTTATTAGAAAATAGAAGAAGTAAATATATTATTAATTACATTGTCTTATGGTTTTATACAAAAATATAATAATGATAAATAGCATCCCAGTTTGGTTACATCTTTACTGAAGTCATTTAGGAATTTCTATAAGTTTTCATCTTATAAACTTGTTGCACAAATCTTGCTTAAATTCAATTAAAATAGAAGAATATATTTCTTGAGCATTTGTAGCTTTGATAGTGCATATAGCTAAAAGTATGAATATGCTTAAAATCTATCTCAAATCCTTTGATATATATATATTAGATTTGAAAGGAAAACAACATAAATCCCTTAACAAAAAAATATTATCAATAAATCCATATGATCTTTAACATATCTGGTTAATCTTGAAATAGAGGGAGAAAAAAAGAAATCTTAAACATTCTCATACAATATACAGATATATATATATAAACAAAATGTATTTTTCTTTGCATATGTATACAGCTCTACATTCCTCCATTTCACTGCCATTTGGGGAAAGATCGTGTGTGTGTATTATTACACACACACACACACACACACACACACACACACACACACACATATACATATATATGTATGTATGTATGTATGTATCTACATATATGTATATGTATACATACACACACACACATGACAAATAATGACTTGATTATTATATTGGTGACAACTGTACGTGGAGGGGTCGCGGCCTAGTCGTGAACCCCTCTTCCAAATCTGTTATCAAAGCTCCACAACTGTATGTGAGTGGCGTGGCTCTCCCCCTTCCGAATATGTGGCCACCCACTCATCCCCTTACACACTCATAGTTGTCCCTAAACTACTTAATCCACACCAAAACCGTTAAGCATTCGTCCCATGGTAAAAAGGAAACCATGTAAACAAAAACAATAATATAGATCTCTTCATCCATGGCCACCCCATGTAGAAATATTATTCAACCAAAACACATTTTATGGACTCCATTAAACCTGTTATCTCTTTCCCCATGGAGTCGACCTGGGGGAGGGAAAAAGAAACTATTAAAAAAATTGAAAAGAAATAAATTTTTACAATGATTTTAGGGATTTAGGTCAATAGTAATTCTAAGAGAAAGATTTATTTGATCCTATGGGAAAAAAAGTAGCCTCTTACCTTAGATTTTTTATAAGGAATAATTTAAGTGAAGTGTAGGAAAATAAATACATTAAAACCTTATGTAGCTTATAAAAAAATAATGGTTTTGGTTTTATCGCAGAGATGCAAAATGGGTGGCCATGAGATTCATTTGGTTGGGCAAAATGGAATCCCATGAGCCCCTTTTTTTTCTTAAGTTTACAATAATAATAATAATAATAAAATTAAATATACTAAAATAAGATGGAGTCAATACATTGAATAAATAAGTTATAATAAATTTTATTGTACTGCCTAAAATTACGTTAGCAATTGTAACCCTTTTCCGCCACTATTTACATTGCGATGTGGTGAGTTGGGTGTGAATTTCATGCAAATTTTCTATGGGAAATATTTAAGACCCATTTTGTCGCTGTAACCAAATCATCAGCCGCATTGTCTTAGAAACTGTGACTAGTTTTAAAACTTAATCGCACCAATAACACTACTACCGTAAGCATGTAGTGGATGAGAAATTAATGAATAATATAAGGGCATGACACATAAATTTTAAATTCATAAAAAAAATCCTAGAAATTTGGACTCCCCTTCCGTCATTTTATCTTGATTTTCATTAGAGTAAAATTTGTGACATTACACCTTCACCCTTTCTAGTGAATATTTGTAAAAAAAATTGGAGATGGTTGGTTTCTCATCTAGATTACTTTCCTGCATTACTTGAATTTAAAAATAAAATGAGGGATACTAGATTTTGAACCCATAACTTATTGCATTTTCCTTGTCATTGATTTTGGCCCATTTAAGAACAAATTGCACTCACTTGAATAATGCAAGTGAGACTGAGAAAAAAAAGTTGCACACATATAATAGATATTATTTTAGCAAAAACAATCTAATCCATGGAATAGGTGTGGGGCATGCATGTATTTAATTCCCACCTTTCTGTTGGTGATTTTTTATTTATGCATTTGTCTTCATATCTAACACTTAAATGCCACCCAATTGAAATACTTGACATCCATGGTCATTGGCGGATGAAATTGTTAGCGTTGGTTATGACATTCACCATGATCATTATCATAATACCTAGAGAAAACACTAATTTCAAATGTCCATGAAATCACTACCCTGGAAAGCCGATCCCTTTCCACATCTTCTTATTTCTAAAATGTCCTATAGGACGTGCAAGAAAATTCCCCTTATATTTGCGTGTTTTCTAACTACCCAAAAAACACAAGCCCTGATATTGCGAACAATAACTATTGGCTTTGATAGTATTTCTTGAAAACTCGTAGCATTTTTTGATATCTTTGAAATAT
Source organism: Taxus chinensis (assembly GCA_019776745.2). Classification (NCBI taxonomy): domain Eukaryota; kingdom Viridiplantae; phylum Streptophyta; class Pinopsida; order Cupressales; family Taxaceae; genus Taxus; species Taxus chinensis. Next base: position 98,266,763 of record CM034151.1, read on the forward strand.
GTTAGCTCAATGACTTGCACAATGCACCGTTTCTCCTTCTAATGATTGACAAAAAAAGTTATGTGGTTTTAGGAGAGTATAATTTTGCATTTGTTATCCATTTTTCTTTTCCTACCCTAACTTTTCTCCTCTCTCTTACCCTTTCTTCATCACCCCTTTTTCTTTCCCACAAATTGACTCCCCCTATTTAACTTGTTCGATGTATCCCTTTCAGTGTTTCCATTGACATTTCACATTTGATTGCTAATATATTTATATTATAAAATTTTGATAGGAATAACAATTTTTTTTAAATTTCAAACTTTCCAAGTATGATAATATTAGTATATGAATCGATAAAAAAATAGAAATCACATGTGCAACAATTAGAATCGCTCACTCAACTTGACTCCTCAACCTATTCCTCACCCATATAAAATGACATGAATAATGTTTTTGTTATTTATGTTTCCAAGATATTCCACATAGCGTATTGACCAAGCAAACAAGGGATACTCTGCTGACCAAGTCAAGAGGGGCCAACTGTCTACAAATAATTTTGGATGAGATTCGTTGATCTAAATCAAGAGCATCAATAAATTACCTGTGGAATGTATGTAGTAATACATTTGAGATCACCATGGACTTATTATAAATAGATGAATGTTGATCAACTTCAACATTACCAAATAAACAAGAATTTTGTTATTTCTAAACCTAGAAAATAATTTCCTTTCTAAAATCATGCCAAATCTAGGATAACTTCTGAGGCATTCTAGGGTTATCACCTAAAATAATATGATGCCATGTAAAACATTCTGGTCTGAAGCTGAGAAAGAATGAACGTATCCAGTTCCAAGCCTTTTGGGATTTATTACAATACTAGAATAGGTGAGACAAGGTTTCTAAGTGTCTACAGAAGAGGCATTTAGGGGCCAAAACACCAAAATGAACTAGACTAGCACCAATTTAAAGGGATTGGTGAAGAACAAACCAGCAAAAAATGTGTGATTTTAGGTTCCACAAATGTGAACTAGAAAACATTGAATCTCCTTCTCCAACTAGAAGAAGAAGGATGTATCCCCCATCAATTATTAAGTTTTCCAACCATGGGTAAATGGGGCGAGAGTAGAGCACAACCATTACTATCAGAATAATTCTAGAAAGGGTGTCCACATACCACTTCTAGTCTATCCACCATGGAATAGAGGAAAGAAAAAAGATTTTTTGGCTCATACGATCAGGAATAAACGAGATGATATTATTGATACTAACGCGTTCTTGATGAGATAAATTTAATTGAGCCTTAAGCTCATTCCAAGGATGCTGATTTTGAATATATTTACAGAAAATGTTCTGGATAGTGTGAGTTTCACATTTGAAAAGCCTAAGCATAGGAATCCTAGGAACCTCAGTAAGGTAATGACCTTGTAATTGGATAATGGGAGACCACCACAGGGAGTGGTGATTAACTAAAAGGCCATTACATAATTCATTTCCATTCAATTGAAGTCATGGCTTGATTTGATCCGAGGTTTTTCATATGCTTTTGAGTAGGAAAGTGTCGACCACTTTAATCGGGATGGGAGAAATGAGGAGACTAGAAAATCCAACTTCCTTCCAACAATACTATAAGAGGGGGTGTTTTGAGACAATATTAGAGACAATACTTAACCAAATCATCTTAAATAGAGACAATAAAAAAATTGTATATTGTCGAAAATATTGTCTCAAAGTGGGTATCTCTAAGTATTGTTTCTCTAGAGAAAATACAAATTAATACATTTTTTCTTGAGAGACAATATGATTTTTCTCTTTAGAGACAATATCATTTTTGTCTTCCCAGAGACTATCATTTTTGTCTCTCTAGACACATTACAAATTTTAATTTTTTCTATCTATGGACAATACGAATTTGAATGTTTGTCTCTCTAGAGACAACATAAATTGAATGAATTATTAATTTAATTTCAAAAATAATAAATAACTAACTATCTTCTAGTGCAATGAATGGATGCACATCGTAAATGACACCAAAGCGAGCAATTGATCAATATTATTAAAAAAATATGGGTTGAATTTTTTGCTCACAAATGGATCCACAAACATTTTATTGATAGTGTAGCCACCCACTTCTCCCCTTACACACTCATAGTCTCCCCTAAACCACTTAATCCACCCCAAAACCCTTAAGCATTCGCCCCATGGTAAAATGGAAACCCTACAAACAAAAACAATTATATAGATCTCCTCATCTATGGCCATCCCATGTAGAAAGATTATTCAAATAAAACACATTCCATGGCCTCCATTAAACCTACTATATGTTTCCCTATGGATTCGATCTGGGGGAGGAGGGAAAAAGAAAGTATTAAAATTTGTTTTGAAAAGAAATAAACTTTTACAATGATTTTAGGGATTTTCTAGGTCAGTAGTAATTCTAGGGCCAAGATTTATTTGAGCCGCAAATTTCCACTCTTACCTTAGATTTCGATGGGGCATAATTTAAGTGAAGTGTAGGAAAATAAATACATTAGAACCTTATGTAACTTATAGAAAAATTAATGGCTTTGATTTTATCATGGAGATGGGAAATGGGTGGGAATGGGGTTCATTTGGTTGGGCCAAATGGAATCCTATGACCCCATTTTTTCTCTTAAGTTGTTAATAATAATAATAAAAATAAAATAAAATAATTAAATAATTAAATATACTAAAATAAGATGGGGTCAATCAATTGAATAAATAAGTTATAATAAATTTAATTGTACTAGCTAAAAGAACGTTAGCAAGAGTAAAATGTTTCTGCCATTGTTTACATTGCGATGCGGTGAGTTGGGTGTGAATATCCTCCAAACTTTCTGTGGGAAATATTTAAGACCCTTGTTGTCGCCGTAACCAAATTGTCGTCTGTGTTGGCTTAGAAACTATGCCTACTTTTAAAACTTAATCGCACCAATAACATTACCACTGCAAACATGTAGTTGATGAGAAATTAATGAATTAAATAAGGTTGCGACACACGAATATTAAATTCAAAAAAAAAATCCCACGAAATCTGGACTCCCCTCTCATAGTTTTATCTAGGTTTTCATTGGTGTAAAATTTGGGGCATTACACCTTCACCCTTTCCAGTGAAGATTTGTAATATTTAATTGGAGATGGTTGGTTTTTCATTTATATTTCTTTCTTGCAGTACTTGAATTTAAAACTAAAATGAGGGATATTTAAAACTAAAATGGGGGATATTAACTTCTCCAAGAAAAAATAATTACTACTGTGATCTGAACCTAGAACGTGTTCCACTTTCCCCGTCATTTATTTTTACTCATTTAAGAACAAATTGCACTCACTTGAATAATACAAATGAGACTCAAACAAAATACTGGCACACATATAGTAGATATTATTTTAGCGAAAAAAATCTATGCCATGGAATAAGTATGGGTCATGTATGTATTTAATTCCCACCTTTCTATTTGTGTTTTTTTGTTTATTTATTTGTTTGCATATCTAACAAATTAAATGCCACCGAATTGAAATATTTGGCATTTGTTAGCGTTGGTTATGACAGTCACCATGATCTTTATCGTAATAGCTAGAGAAAACCCTAATTTCAAATGTCCATGAAATCGCTACCCTGAAATGCCAAGCCCTTTCCACATCTTCCTATTTATAAAATGTCCCATAGGACGTGCAAGCCAATTCCCCTTACATTTATATTGCAAACAACAACTATTGGCTTTCGTAGTAATGCTCGACAACTCCTAGCAGTTTGTAATATCTTTGAAATATGTTAGCTCAATGACTTGCACAATACATTGTACTTTCACCTGTAATGATTGACAAAAAAAGTTATGACGTGGTTGTAGGAGAGTATAATTTCGCATTTGTTTCCCATTTTGCTTTTCCTACCCTAGCTATTCTCCTCCCTCAAACCCCTTCTTCTTCACCCCTTTTTCTTTCCAAGAAATTTACTCCCCCTTGTTTAACTTGTTCGATGTATACCTTTAAGTATTTCTATCGTACATTTCACATGTGATTGCTAATATATTTATATTATAAATTTTAAATAGGGAAAACAAATTTTTCAAAATGTCAAACTTTCCAATTATGAAAATATTAGCATATGACTCGATAAAAAATAGAAATCGAATTTGGAGGAATAACTAGACTCACTCACTCAAGTTGACTCCTCATTAACCTATTCCTCACCCATATAAAATGACGTGAATACTGTTTTTGTTATTTATGTTTCCCAGATATTCCACACAACGTATTGAGCAAACAAACAAGGGATACTCTGCCGACGAAGTCAAGAGGGTCCAACTGTCTAGAAGATTCGTTGACCTAAATCAAGAGCATCGATAAATTACCTGCGGAATCTATCAAGAAATCAATAACAAACGCAGAGCAGCTTAGGAAGAAAAATACAGAAAGTTGTGTGGCAGCTATGGATAGAAAAGCTGAAAAATTAGAGGGCACCTCAGGAATAACGGGAGGGGATTTCAAAACCCGGCATGTCAAATTCGACACCCTCAGCTTTATCGTGCCTCTTTCTTTCCTAACTCTTGTATTCAGCCTGATGGCAATATTCCCTCATCTTGTTAAAATCCTTTCATCTCAAATAAAATTTTCGACTGTTGAAGATACCCACGTAGATCGGACCCTGCCAGTCCAGCAATTGAGCGATCTTTTGAGCTTGGAAACGGCGTACGGTTTTTTCACTTGTGGGCTGCTGTTTGTGTACGCAGTGCCAGCGGTTTACACTGAGATATGCGTTTATACAGGCAGACAGGATACGAGAGTCGTTTCCCTGGTGTGCAAACGCATGCTTTTATCCTCCCTCGGGTATTTCCTTCTCGATTTTGGGATTGTAATGGTTTTTGCTTTTACTTTCTGTTTACTAATGAAGCCGTCCTTAGTATTGCATGCGAGGCCATTCAACGTTGTGGTGACATTTATTTGTGTGTTGTTTGTTCGCGGAAGGATGTATTTGAGACTGCTTGTCCGAGTGACGACTGTTATGTCTGTTTTGGAGGAGAGATATTACGGTGAAGAGAGCCCCCGTATGAGTGAAGGAAAAGCCATTGCGGTGTGGGCGCTCAGTGTGTCTTACGTGGCTACCAATGGCCTATATGGTTATGGTGTTATATTTGGGCTTTTGTATGCCGTGGGAGGTGTAGAAGATACAGCCTCTGTGGTGTTGGCGTGTGTGGTTATTTTCATGGGGTTGTTATCGCAGGGAATGCTTTACTGTGTATCCAAATTTTACCCAGGCGAAGCCATGGATGAACGGAACTTGTTAGAGGGTTACCTTGGCCACAGGCCATCTTTAAAAACACCATTCCATAGAAGCCCCAAATGATGGTAACAATATCTAATATATTTTTTAGTTATAAATAATATTGTAATTGCGAGTGTGTATTATTTGTTTGTAATATCTGATATAATAATGTAAACCATAGAATTTTAAATATGGATTCTTGGAAATTCGAATACTCTCTGGTGCCTCCGGAAATGAGGAAAATTGTCTAAGGAGGTGGGTATCGTGCTTCATAAACCATACGATGCCGAATAAATTGGGACACAAGTTCACTCAAGCTCATTTTCGCAAAGAGGCAGTAGTGTTTATGTATTTAATTCAACTTGTTTGTATAATTTTATAAGACATGTTACAGAAATATTCAACTGCTTAATATTGTAAATTTTTGGTGCATAATGTGAATGTGTTAGATACACCGCAAGACAAAAAAAAATCAAGCTACGCCATATAAAGGGAAAGAAAGATCCAAGGCATGCCACCATTCTGTCTATGAACTTGTGTTGCTCTGCATTAACACATTAAATCGTCAATGGTCATGCTTAAAAAAGGCGGACTTCTAAACACTTTTGTGTCTGCTATGCTGTTAAAACTTAGGGAAGTCACTGTCGCTGGGCCAAGAGTTTACGCTTGGCACCTCATTACATCCTTTTGATGCAACTCCAACACCACTCTTATTGGAGATATAAGATTTCAAAGGGATCGCTATGGAAATACTTTTGTCCATCCATCAACATGGTCCTTCAACGACAATCACTAGAACAACAATTGCTAGTTATAACTCGGTATACTCTAATATAGAAGCTATCACCTGAACAATACTTCCATTATCTGTCTCTTAAGCATGACTTCAATTTTGTAATTGATCATTCTGGACGATAATCAAAATGATTCCTCTCTAGTTTTGTTCTAACATATTTGGACATGATTCTGATACCTCTGAAAAATGGTTACCGACCTCAACATTGGAATGTAATGTTATCAAAATTTCAATTGATTTTGGATGTGTAGGTGATAATGCGCATTATAAGGTTCCACTAAAAATGTGATTTTAGGGTCCAATGAAAAAGAAATGTGCACTAAAAATGTGTGATTTTAGGTTCCACAAATGTGAACCAGAAAATATTGAATCTCCTTCTCCAACTGGAAGAAGAAGGATGTAGTCTCCACCGATTGTTAATTTTTCCAACCATGGGTAAATGGGGCGAGAGTAGAGCACAACCCTTACTATCAAAATAATTCTGGAAAGGGTGTCCACATACCACTTCTAGTCTATCCACCATGGAATAGAGGAAAGAAAAAAGATTTTGTGGCTCATATGATCAGGAATAAACGAGATGATATCGTTAATACTAACACATTCTTGATGAGATAAATTTAATTAAGCCTTAAGCTCATTTCAAGGATGACAATTTTGAATATATTTACAGAAAATGTTCTAGATAGTGCGAGTTTCGCGTTTGAAAATCCTAAGCACAGGAATCCCAGGAACCTCGGTAAGTTAATGATCTTGTAATTGGATAATGGGAGACCACCACAGGGAGTGGTGATTAACTAAAAGGCCATTACATAATTCATTTCCATTCAATTGAATTCATGGCTTGATTTGATCCGAGGTTTTTCATATGCTTTTGAGTAGGAAAGTGCCAACCACTTTGATCAGGACGGGAGAAATGAGGAGACTATAAAATCCAACTTCCTTCCAACAATACTATAAGAGGGGTTATTTTTATACAATATTAGAGATAATACTTAACCAAATCATATCAAATAGAGACAATAAAAAAATTGTATATTGTCGAAAATATTGTCTCAAAGTGGGTGTCTCTAAGTATTGTCTCTCCAGAGAAAATATAGATTAATACATTTTTTTCTTGAGAGACAATATGATTTTTGTGTCTTTAGAGACAATATCAATTTTGTCTTCCCAGAGACTATCATTTTTGTCTCTCTAGACACAATACAAATTTTAATTTTTGTCTCTCTCGAGACAACATAAATTGAATGAATTATAAATTGAATTTCAAAAATAATAAATAACTAAATATCTTTTAGTGCAATGAATGGATACACATCGTCAATGACACCAAAGCGAGCTAGTGATCAATATTATAAACAATAATATGGGTTGAATTTTGTGCTCACAAATGGATCCACAAACATTTTATTGATATCAAAAGAAGACAATATAAAAGACTGCCTAAATTCCATTAACCCTTGACATAGAATGGTACACTTAATTATTGATTTACAATTTCACTGTGGCACTTCCTCCAAACATACTGTCATATATTCTATAACTAATTATTTATAACTAGTTTTACAAGATAGAGTCACCCCTCCTTCAATCATGTTGTCGTATATTCTTGAGCCTATTCTTTCTAACTAGTTTTACAATGAAATATACAACTCCCTACAAGAGGAATTTTGAAACAATATCCATAGAATCATGTGCTGACATCACTGTAGACAATAAGAATCGCCATCATTATCATTACGTCATTAAGTTCTATAATTATAACACATCATTACATTGATCTTTAATAAAAATAGATGCTAGTTTAGTTATAAAACTTAATTAAATATGAGCAATATTTATGTGGATCTGGTGAATCTCATTGATCTTGCATAGTAGATCAATCCCTTAAAAATATGGTATGGCTACCTCTATCAAAATAAGATCAAAATGGTCAATTGGATCTTTTAGAATTTTTCATGTTTGTTGGCCATTTGTAACAACAAGAACTGAAAGAAAACTATATCAAAGTAACCCTAATCATATCGAGAAGAACTAGAATGGATGTCAACATTCAAGTTATTTGCTACTCCAATCGGTGATGCAAGAAAGAAAAGAAACAAAAATTTCAAGAATGTAGCTTGAGCCAAGTCACATAATACAATGATTTCTAAGATTAAATCATGGAACAATATATACATTCATCTTGATTATGTATGTAAACAAGGTGTGATTACAAAACTATTGATGAATTAAACATCTTATATATTGGTTGGTGCTTGTCTATTGTATGTTGTATTAAAATACTTCATGCAAACTATTTGAAAAAATATCTCAATGAAATTTGGTCTCAACTCAAGGCCACCTTCTTGCTTCAAGAGGAATTGATCATTGGATGTTTGTAGAGAAGGGAGGGAAATGGGAGATAATTGTGGAAAACAAATCCTTCAATCATTTAGGAAAGATCTCAGGAAATTTTCAATTAATAACTTCATGTTATGATTGGAAGAGGTTTAATTTGTTCATGAATTACACAATATGCATGGATTGCAAATTTATGATGTTGACTCTTATCTTAGGAAAGCAATGGTCATGGAATAAAATTCCACTTTAGGTTTTGAAGGAAATATAAGTATAACCATAATAAAACACACAAATACCATTTGTGAGGGTAATTACACATTCAAGGGCCCATTTTACACAATGAAAATAGATAATTCATGAAGAGTTGTGGGTGATTCAAATGTTTTGCAAATACGCTTTGTTGAAGGACTGATTTTAGGAAAACTAGAGTCAAATGGAAAAATACTAGATGAACCATCCAAACCAAATGAGGTACAAAAAAAAGATTGCAGATAATGGCCAAATAAGGTATTTTATGGGCTTGTAATGTTACCAATTTTGTTTTTCAAGGATAATGGAAAGGAGAACAATAAAAATTGCAAGTAATCATCGGTGACATATTACTTGGTTTGTACTAAGTCATTTACAAATTCATATACAAATAATTCCTACATTTTGTTTTAAAAATGCATATATGAAGTATGAAGAATGTTTATACATGCACATACTGTTCCAAGTTTGAAGAAATACATGGCACAGTTTTCATTAATTATTTCAAATACTATTTTCTTTGAAGAGATTAAATATATTAAAGACATGGCTTGTATGGATGACGAAAAGAAAGAAGTTTAAGACATTAATAGGGAACCTCTGATAAAAACTAATGGCATTGGGATCAAATTATAAGATATGTATTTACAGTTTCCAATGACCAGGTCCCTCCTTTGTTATGCCTATTAGAAGTTAGCATGCATATTTACCATATTCACAATCAAGATATCCATTATGCACAGAGCAGTAACATAACCATGAAAATTCATAAACTCATGTATAATAAGGAAACAAATCATTCAAGAATAAAAATGACATTGATATTCCTAAACACCATCATGAGCATAATTATATTACATAACAATAAATTGATAACAACATAATAGATTCAGTACATCCATACACAAAACCTATGTGCTCTCGTATAGAATCTAGAACCTAAAGATGATAACCATATAGCTCACATACTCACTGCATCAAACTCCCAAAACCTAGCACACAACTTAACATGAATGTACTACACATATATATAGTGGGGACTTTCCCTTCACTAACTTCATGGACTTCATGCACTTTCCATTTGTTGTCTATGAATGAAACCTCATAGGAACCTTTTCCAAAAACAAAGGAGGATAAAAAAATTCTCACTCTCTAATTTTTGAGGTAGCATATATCAACCAAAACTTTTCAAATCAAGTTTTTGTTAGAGATGTGAATAATGTAGATTTTAAAGAACCCAATCCATTTTCCTCGAAGGGGTGAGGAGGTTTAATTTTTTGCTTATATGTACATGCGCTGGAAATTATATGATAATACATCAATGGGGGAAAGGTGTGGAATCCACAGTGTTATGGATGTAAGGTGCCAAACATAGTTTATCACTTTGAATGTTGTGAATGAATTTGATCCTAAGTTTTCTTGACTTGATTGGTGTTAGATATTGGAAACTCAACGTGTTGTTGTTTTGGCAACTGAACTTAAGAGAAATGCAAATAAGCTTTCAAAATGGATAGCTCATGCCTTTCTTAGAAGTGCAAATGTCATGAAAATGGGTTATTTGTCTAGGATTCACCCTCAGGATCACTTCAACCATGTTATTATAAGTTTTTACGGGTACAAACCTAAAGATTTTTCTATGCAAATCAATTTGAACACTTCAAACATGTGGGGTATTCTTAAATTGATTGTTGATCTCTGTTTAAAACTGAATGAAGGAAAGTATGTGTTTGTCAAAGATCCTTCAAATCCTCAGGTGGGTATATATGAGGTTCCTAATGATGGATTTGAGAATGATTACATGGAAGAACCTCTTCTTGAGGAAGAATAATAGCCTCCTCCATTAGAGGAAGAAACTACAACTAAGCTAGATGAAGAGAAAATATGTTAAACCATGAATAATGATGAAAGAAACTGTAACTAGTTTAATTATTTTGCTAATTGATTTCACTTTTGAAAATGTAAGCAATACTACTATTTATTTTAAATGAAAGAAACTGCAACTAGTTTAATTATTTTGCTAATTGATTTCACTTTTTAAAATGTAAGCAACATTACTATTTATTTTAAAATTTACAGATTAAACCATGATTCAAACATTCTATAGATAAGCAAGTGCTAAGTGTCAAAAATTAGACAACCCACAACCCGTTGTATAAAATATTTAAAAATATATAAATTCCATCTTAATAAATAACAATTAACCACACATGTCAATGTCCCGGTACTTGTGAATTTGTGGTAAAGGAACTAATAGCAAGAGTAAGTGATTCAAGCCCTCCTCTATAGTTACCTACAACCAGAAAATGTCCAAATTTTTTTGGTTTAGGAAAGGTAATACATTTTTCATTTTCTTTTTTACTCTCATTTTGTTTACATTCGGAAATTGCAACTTTACTTCAAGATATAGCCCATTCTGTGATATACAGTTTCAATAATTTTTATGGCCTCAAAATTGTCATGTTTATGTTGTAACTCTATTTTGGATAGAAAAATCTTATCTTGTAGGGAAAATATGAGAAATGCAAGAACAACATAGAGTATTAGCTTTAATCATGATATGGTTTAATTAATCTTCAAATATTAGAAGATTAAAATATTCCATCCACTTCCCAAATATGTACAAGTCATGGAATATTTTAATTCCTTTCTCAAACAAAAGGAGGGCAGAGCGTCCTCTTTTTAAGGATATTTATCTTCTCATTATATTTCATGTTCAACGAAATTTATTTGTAGGGAATTCACATGCCTCTTTTGCTTAATTTATGGGATGTCATTCTGTCCCTACAACACTTCCATCCCATTAGATAAACTTCAGATGCTTCTAAGGTTAGATATAAAGTGAACCATCTACTGAAATGTGTAGCCTTTATTATCATGTGCTCCTCTTTACTCTTTGAGTTGGTTCATCTTATCATGGAAGTAACCAACTTGGATGAATAATTTCAATGAAATGAGAAGGGAATATAATTTTTGTACCCAATAATTTGGAATTTCATATTGGTACCATGAATCAAACATAAAAATCTTCTCTAAACTACCAATTTCAAATCTACCAATCAACTTGATGACAATCATGATACACCATCCAAAATAATAAAACTCAACACATATGTAACTTATCTTTTTCTAAGGTGTAATATTATGTATTAAACATTAGAATACTTTCCCCTTTCCAAAATTGTTTGAGTTTATACCACCGCCTAATTTGTATGAATATAATCATCTCGGATTTGACAATTTCAATGGTGTATGTAGACACTAAATCATGCAATTTGGGTACATTTTTAGCTCCTAAGCACATTCTACTATTCATATGATTTCTAAGCTAGAAAACTATTAACTAACCATTGTATTTGGCCTATTTGTTTTTTTCTTCTTGGCCTTAAACACCCTATTTCCCAATGTTATATGTAATGGAAAAGTTACAAATCTATGGATTGAGGCTAAAGAACCTCAAATCTTAACTAACTCAACCATGCACCATGAGATTAGAGCTAAACAAGATTAACATCTATTATTGTATGAACTAGATTAAATCTAACCTAACATGATATATGCTACTCTCTACTCTTTAGATTACTAATTAAGAAATTGAACCTAAAAATATCAACTTAGCAATCAAAGGTGTGATTTAGATGTTTATGGTTCTCAAGATTTCAAGAATGGAGTCTCAAAATTAATGGCTTCAAGGCCAATGGTTATCTCCATATTACTCAAAACATGATTTAAGGATGAAAATGGAGGTGTTAGCTCAAGGTCAATGGAGGAAGGAAATATTTAGATCAAATGTCTAATTAGCTTAAAGCTAATACAAATGAGATCCAAGCTTTCTTAGGCTTGTTTTGGTTTTGTGTTATGTAAAGTAGTGTCTTTCAATGGGTAGTCTTAGCCTTGTATTCATAGTTTTGGTTTGGGAGGATTTGGAATTCTAAGGCATGTGGGACAAAAGTCCAAAAATCACTTTTAGATTAGATTAGGATAAATATGATTTAGGCCTATATAAGCTAGGTTTAGGATATTTAAACTTGATTAGAAAGTGATTAGAGACTCACTGAGAGTTAGGAGGAGTTTGGTTAATCATTTATGACTGATAGATGGCCTAGGAAGCTAATAGAAGTGATCTAGAGTGGAATAGAAATATTATGATTGGTTAAAAGGAGGAATGTTTAGCTAATAAGAGAGATATTAGCCCAATTAGATGATTATAGGAAGAATACAACCAAGAAGGTGTCATAAATGGGCATCTGAGAATGGAGCAAAGAATGTGGAATTAACGAAGTGTCATTAATCTATTAAATTAGAGGAAATGCTAAGGGTAAACATATTTAGGTGTCTACATTTTCCCCTCTTCAGGGTGGTGTAAGTGACGTCACTTCAAAGAAGGTAGACAAGCATAAACAAGTAGAAAATTTTGAAGGGATAGAATAAAAATGAGTAGAATGAAGGATACCCCTCGCTTGTTGATGGGGTGATGGAAGACCTCGATCAAAGATTGAAAAGATGAAGGAAATAGAACAGAAGAAAGACTAGTATGAAGAAAAGAAAGGGGATATAGAAGAACATGAGTATGAGGAAGGGTAAATGAGCTAACATCCATCCAATGCCTTTTAAACAACTTTATTTTTCATCATACACATTAGTGATCTTCATCATCAATCCTTATTAAAAATAATGAATAAACGTGTAGTATGACATGAAAATCCATATACGAACAAATTTCCATTGCTAAAAAAACCAACTCTATGCAACATACAAAATGCAATGCAATGCAATACAAGAAAGTAAACAAGATAAACTAACAAAGAAACATAATGTAATGTTTTTATTATCAAGCTTCAGTTCTAACCTATTCGAATTAATGACAAGGGTTAATGATGGTGCCCCATGAAAGGATTCATACAAGGGTAATAATGGAGGACACTTGGGTCCTATTCGAATTATTTTGTTTCCCAATAATTTTTTAGTGACACTTGAGTGACAACATTTCTGCATAGTTCTTTAGGATAGGGTCTATTGAAGTGAATGGAGGAATATTCAATAATGTTATTAGTATTCCTTCACTATCAACTAATATCTTATTAGCCTACCATATTACTTTCCTTAGTCAGGGAATACAGGCTGAGTTCATTCTAGATTCAGTCTATGTTAGAGAGATATATAGTGACACTATCATTATGGTGGGTGTAGTTGATAATAATAATTAGCTATATTCCTTCTCTAAAGTTGTCCCTCCTTCAAATTATTAACCAGATTCACTTGTACTTGATGAAACTTGTGATCTTGAAAACATTTATGATGAGAAATTCTCTTTGGTACATATGACTCTAGTAGTGATGGGGACCCACCTTCACCATCTCCTTGTCACTTTCTAATTTTAGGGAAGTTATTATTTGATCCACCTCCTTATGGTCCACCTCAAAATTTTCAAGTAGAAAACATATTGATCAAGGACTCATCAAACATTAGGTAGTCGTCTACTCAATTACATGACCCTCCACATTTTGTCTTCACTTCTGCATCAGATACACCATTCCTTTATGGAGAATTTGGCACTTCCACATTGCATGAGGAGAATAGTTCCTTGGATATGAACAATACCATGGTTTGATATCCATTATACACTTGAAAACTACCTTCACTCTTCCATGGTGATCCAATCTTCACTGCATCTACTTCTAAGCCAAATTCACTCCAGGAGGTTACTTTGTAGGCTACCAGATGGCTACCAATAGTTGTAGCTTTAAGTGGGGATTTCTATTCTTGCTTTCTATTCTTTGTATCTCTTTTGGGCGGGATTTTATTCCCTTTGGGTTTTATCCTTTTACTCTATATTTGTGAGAGATGCATTGTATGTGGGTACCTCATCAGGAATTGTTGTCAGGACCCACTTTCCTTTTTCACATCCCACCTTATATGTGCTTTGGGGGGTGTTAATGTAGGATTTATTTTCCATGATTTATTTTTATTATCCTACTTGATATATTACACCTCACTTGGAGTTTCCCTACACTTATGGGATATGCTTGCTTAGGTGTACAATTGACTACACTATTCTAGGTGTTGGTTACTACTATTCTAGGTTTAGATTTCCATGACTTTAGGAGGAGGTTACACATTCACCTCCTACATGTATATTATTATCATTATTATATTTGATCATATTGAGATGGTGATATTTATGTGTTATTGCAATTATCTCTCTTGTATTTTCATAATTTGCAGTCTTGTATGCTTTCTTTATTTTATCTTGGAACAATTCACGTTTCTCATCATTCACCTATGAATTCTTCAAACCAACATATCTATGGCACTTCTCTGATTTCCCCAATTACAATGAATATCTTATCCTCCTATGCATACTTCACATGTTCCAATGATCATAATAAAGACCGTTTCGAGATTTGTTTCTCACTTATAGGAACTAGGTAACGGAAAAACACAGTATATTTCACAAACTTACAAAATAACACATGAAAATTTTTTCGCACCTCAAAAACATATGTATTTACCTTCCCTAATGCTCACGTTTTCTTATCCATGTTGAAATCTACCCAACCAATCTCATTTGGACACCTAGGGTTTAAGAATAGGTCTAGTGCAGACATGGAAAACATGTCCAAAACCTATACATGCAATCTGAGACACTTGTGAGTGTATCTACATCTCATCCACATGCTTCTCATGCTCTCACCATGCTTATCCAATTTCTACATACCTATACTCCATCATGGAATAACACCCTTCTTACTAGGCCTCATGACTTCATCACTCTTTGCCACCTACAAGATCCTTCAACACACTTCATGACATCTCATGACATCACTGTAACACTACAACACCTCTACAAGGCACTACAATAGCTCAAGAAACCATGCCACATCATCAAATACATATATACCAAGTAATCTTAACACGACACTAATAATCAACCTTCATGACATCAAACTCCTTTTGAAATCAATGATACCTCACACATCAATAAAAACACCAAATTCATCATAAAAATTTAAAATAAATGAAAACACAATACAAAAAACATCCCCCTTTGTTATTGATGGAAAGCCATTAATGGTAAACATAAATAGCTCATTCTCCCCCTAAGATACTCATATGTGCCATCATCTCATTCTCCCCCTTTTGACATTAATGAAAAAGAAACATATATGTAACATATTTGTCCTCCTCTTTTGAAATCATATCAATCTCACCACTTGGTTAGAAACATCAACCAAAAAAAAAAGCTCCATTTGACCTCTTTTATGTTTGTTTTGACTCTTGGAAACAAATCTCCCCCTTAGTCAAGGCATACCTTCAAAGAATTTCCATCTAAGATGGGAACAAATATGACTCAACCTTGACCAAACACCACATGAGTGATACCAATGGACCAACTTATACAACTACTAATACATAGAAACAAGAAATAGTCTTTTTCTTACCATTCAAGGTCCAAAACAACACTACTAGCCCTATCACCAATCTCTTCATGTTTCATGATCTATGTACTAACTTACCTACTTATAGAGCTAAAAAACATAATTACTCATCTTACCAACAACACTGTCACAACTTTCCATAGGTCTTCTTGACCCTACAACCTACTCACGAAGTTAATGAACAAATATACACAACTTCCCCTATCTTCTAGACATCTTTACTAACTTCTGAATACAACACTATATTTCCCTTAACTAATATAAATCTCCTTAAACCAGAACTAGGACCTCTTATTTTACTTCAACTCATGTACATTCTAGATGAACTCAAACCTATATATAAAGAAATGAACACTCAATCAACAATTCATACCTTGATCACCAATAGAGTCACCAAAATCCCCCTGAGACAAAAATATATTTAACTAGAACTTCTTATTTATAATAGAGCTTCAATATTGCTTACCATACACATCAACCTTCACTTGTCCTATTTAAGAATAATAGAACAAAACTTTGTACTTATACATGTATACAAAATACCTTAATTTGTCTCTCTATCATGTTAGGCCTTCAAAACTCCTTATAAAAACTCTTTATGACTATAAAATAACTTAAATAATAATATTTGAAAGAGGGTTTGAAAACCTGCAAGCGAGGATCACAAGGGACGATGTGCACATCAATGAACGTGTGAACGACAGCATGAAGAGATCTCGGGAGGAGCGAGCATCAACCGAATGTGCATGCAAAGATTCGACAAATGGGTAGAACCTGGTTAAGCCATAAAACTCTCCTCTATCTCATAGATCAAAAGACGTGTACATATAGGAGGTGATGAGTAACCCCCAGTGCTGCAATCATGACAACTCGAGTAGAGAGGGGGAGCTACATTCCTAGAATACAAGTGTAACTCCCAATGATGCATATGACGCACTGACGCACTAACACACTGACGCGTAAGGGAATCTTATAATGACCCCTAAATGACACATGGACCTATGATCTCACCTAAGTGAGATGACTCACCTAATGATGTAGAAAATACACACACCAACACACCCCCTTCCTTGTAACTTAGGATGAGGCGGCAAGTGAGAAATGAGAAATGGGTCCCGACACAAAGCCTGATGAGGTACCCATGCACAAGAAAAAGGTCCTAAGCAGTGAAGGAAAACCCAGTGGGAAAATCATCCACCACAAGAGAACAAAACACCCTCTAATCTAAGAAAGATGCCAAAATGGGTCCTGGCCATAGAAGAGCTTGAAAAGGTACCCATGTACAAAGAGGCAATCTCTCGGAAAGAAGAAGAAGAGAGAAGAAGAGGGAGATGAGAGGAATGCAGAAGATGCCATGGATGGATCTGAACTCTGCAGCTCTAGGAGGTCTCCCAGAAGAATGTCAATGACGAGATCGTCTGCCTCTAGACTAAACAAGAGCCACCTACAATGAACTGTGTGCCTGCCCTTAGGAAGGACATAAATGATGTGCTAGAAATCCACCCACTCCACAAAGAAAACTAAAGGCAGCAACACGAAGAACTCTGAGTCTGGTGCACTGAAGTGTGACATAGGTCTAGCGAGTGAGTGCCAAGGAACCAAAGGTAATGCCATGTGCGTAGAACTGTCAAAGTGAAAAAGAGGAACACCCATAGAAAGGATATCCAAGTGATGTGAGAAAAGGGATCCACAGCTAAGGGTGGATCAATGAAGGTCTCCAGAAAAGTGGAAGTGGTATGAGTCCCAGAAGGGGCACTCTCAACAATGGAGATAATGAAATCCTCTGAAACACCTATAGATGGATGAGGAACCTATAGTGCATCACAAGTAGACTCTACAAAAATACGTCTAAGGTCAGGTAGATACTCGTCCCAATGAGGGGGCTCAACAAATAGAAGAGCGATGTATGATAGATATGAGTCATCCAATGAAGGTAAAGGAGTGAAAAGGGCCTCGCAAACTGGAAGTGGAAAGGAGGCTGGTGTAATGACAGTGTGAGACTGAGTAGGAGACTGCTTGATATCTGATGAGATGTGGGGGGTGACAATAATGTCTGGAATAGTGAGAGAAAGAGGAGAAGAGTCCTTTGTAGTGCTCTCGACATCAAAACTGGATGCACAATCCTTGTCATCAAAAGTAGAACCAAGCGAGCCTGTGTCAGTGGAACTGTCATCACATGAAGAAATGGAGGAGATAACTGAATCAACAGTAGCAAAAATGGCGGCAGTATATGAAGGGTCTCCATAGAGGGACTGGAGAATGCTCTAGACACGATGAGGTGGATCTGAGTCTGCCACGTGAAACCAGAGAGAATGAGAGACATGCATCATCATGTGACCAAAGACATAGTTGCAAGTGTCGAGGAAGTCCTTTAGATGATGATGATCAGTGGGTGTAGGAATTGGCCCAAGTAAGAAGGCTGAAAGACCCTCATAGGCGAAGTAACGTTCCATGGAAGCACGCCAGGCTGAATAGGTCTCTCTCCTGGTGAGAAGTGGCAGAGGTTGTAAGGTGATCCTATGAAACTCACGTCTAGAAAGAGCACTCTCCATGATAAAAAAAATGCAAGATACAAGGTGCACAAAAGCAAGACATCGGACTCGGCCAATAATTCGTCTACGTGTGTAGGCCCAATAGTACAATCAACCCCCCCAGAATGTGGCACTTTATAAAAGTAGTGCATTTACAAAACTAATAATCCCATCATGTAATGTGTGAAAAATCATGCAACTTTGACCAAGGAAGCACTCAGAAACAAGCAGCGAGTCAAAAGTTATCGCATTAAAATGATTCCCACAACTGATGGAAAAATGCACTAGACACTACAAACGCATTAAAAAAGTGCACAAGATGGGTGCAAAGGGTATCGTGTGACCACTCGTTGGAAATAACACAAAATTTCAGATAGGGTTTGTTTTGACTGCGAGGGGGGGTTAGCCTCCTGCCAACCCCGAACCTTTCCCTTCGTCTTCGACAAGCGTAGGAAGGTTGATACAAGCCAAAAAAACAACCTTATAAAATTTACAATACCAAGTTGAATGAAATGTTTTTTATTTAACCACCTTAAAACATTAAAAAAAGGTGGATCACGTTGTGCTAAGTCATGTGGTTGTTGAACGAGATAAATGAAGGGTCCACATGCAGTGTTGGTCTGTCAGCCCTCCAACAGCTCTCCTCCCGGCCAGTCAAGGATTCCCACTGTTGAAACGGTCGAACATTTGCCGAGCAGGTATTCATGAGCTAAAACAGTGGAACTAGACCAGGCTAAGGAGGGACGTGGCAGATTTTGGTGTGGGTGGAGAGCCTGAGTCAGTGCAAACAGAGATGAAATGCCAAAGTCAAGAGCTGAAGCCACGTCCACGAGCTGAGTGGAGGCTGTAGGAAGGACCACCGTGTCACCGTGTGTCAGGTGTAACTGCTGAAAAAAAAATCCAGGCTAAAGATAGCAGAGTAAAGAAACCCTGTACGCATAGTAGAAAACACAAAACACATGTTGGCTATGGTGGAGGTAGCGAAGAATCCAAGGAAAGCTTGAGGGAACAACAGCGATCTCGGGAAATAGTAGGAAACGCCAAACTGTTAGAGAAACGCCGGACTGTTAGGGAACAATAGGAAACACATGCACAGGTTAAAGAAACCGTTGGACTGTGAACATGCAGAGGTGTGGCTCGGGAAACCAATGACAAGGCGAGTTCACTGGTTGGCTGGTTCAGATGGAAAAAAAACTAGTGCACTCCAATGCAGATCCCAAGGGCTGAACATAGGGAAGGGAAACCAGAGATGCACACAGTCCACGTCGAGCCAAAAAGTACAAGTTTCGTGACAGTCAAGACTCAGGAGCAAAGGGCATGGAGGAGACAGAAGTTTGGAAAGGGCCGAACTCACCGCACAAGGCATGAACCAGCACTCAACACCCATGAAAAAACATGATCCCAACCAATAGCCACAGAAATGAGCACAAAATGCACGGTGAAACTCCAAGGCACGAGTCACCAATGCAGAGAGGAACAAGCCAATACAAGATGGTCTACGCAAGAGCAGAAACTAAGCTTGATGAAGAGCGGTGAAGGCAAGTCATGAACCAAGCACGAGCATAACCCAAGTGAGCACGACCAGTAGAGATAAAACCCAAGCTTCAAAGACCAAATTCAAGGCTTGAGAGGAAAAACTGAGTTGAATACATGCAGAGTCAATGCAACCAAGGATGAGCCTCCAAATCTAGAAAACTGAAACTCAGATCTAAGCCCTCAAATAGCATCCAAAATTGCAGATCACCTCTGAAGACCGCATGCAAAAGCTGAAAAACCATGAACACCCCAAAAATAACCATGATTACATGAACAACTCTACAAGAGGTATAAACACCTGAAAAATGACACCCACAAGAATATCAAAATATGCAAGTAGAACACATGCAAAAGCAAGAGCTTGCACAAGCAACTACATGGTGGAGCAACAATGGTGAGCAACGTAATTCCAGTCCCCACTCTCTGATACCATAAAGGAGTGTAGGAAAAATACCTAGAAGGAATTCACGTGCATCGAATAGTTGCACTTCACCAAAGTGTAGGAGTTGCGAGATTGAAGCAAGCAAGCTTTGTAAAGCAATGTGCATGCATATGAGAGCTCAAGATTCAAAAAGTGGAGTGGAATGGAAGCCTTACCTTAGCTTGTATTGGCTTATCACATTCACTCCCCTATATGTACACCACCTCTTTTGATCTATGATAAGCCAATACAAGCTAAGCTAAGGCTTCCAATCCACTCCACTTTTCGAATCTTGAGCTCTCATATGCATGCACATTGCTTTACAAAGCTTGCTTGCTTCAATCTCGCAACTCCTACACTTTGGTGAAGTGCAACTATTCGATGCACGTGAATTCCTTCCAGGTCTTCATCCTACACTCCTTCAATATTATGGATCCACATTTGTCTTCAGTCCATTATCAAGCATATATGATATATAGTTTCTCTTAACTGATACAAACCTAGATATTAGGTCTCAAAACATCATTCTAAGTTGAAGTAAGCTTATCTCAAAATTGTACTAGATCTCAAGGTAGTCCTTAAGTAAAAATTCCATTCTCCATCTTATCTCTCTTCTTAATAGGTATCTAAGACACCTTCTTGATGCAAAACAACTTCATAATTGTATCTAGACTAAAGCCAAGACACAACCATGTCTTAAAAAACACATATCTTACCTCTTCACACCAGTCTAAGATCTCCATAGGCCTTGCTTCTCAACATCCTGTCAACTTGTCCTACAAAAACTATAACAATGATCCTTGGCTATCCAATATTCACGACATAAGCTTGTATTCCAATGCTAAAAAAACTTACCACTACCTGTTAAGCTTCAAAGCATAGACCAATAGATCAAACATATATACCACATACCTGTATTATGTCATTACACACAATCCTCTTCCTAATAAAACCATCTATCACCATGAAGATTCTTTACACACCTTATTGAACCACATCGAAGACTCAATTCCTTAAGATAATGCTTCACAAACTTAAACAAGACCTTAAGACACAAATTTAGGCTAAAAATGCACAATTCACTATTTAAAACTGTCTAACTATTTACAGATTCCTTTTTGAAACACTAAAGCTAATCACATGCAATTTGAAGCATAACATGTTTATGCACACCTCTCAAATGAACTCAAGACAACCTTCTAACCTATTTTTTTGAACTTGGAGCTAAAATATGAATTTTTTATCTCCCTTCAAGTCCTTGGCTCCATTAATGACTGCCGGGTGCAGGAACCAAACCCAATTCCAGTCTAAGGTTTTCAAAATATTCCTTTGGTAGTGGTTTGGTCAATATATCAAAAATTTGATCCTTTTTTGATACATATTTAAGCTTGACACTTGTTTCATTCACTTTCTCTCTTAGAAAATGATACCTGACATGAATGTGTTTGGTCCTTGATTGCATGATAATGTTTTTAGACATAATTATTACACTTGTGTTATCACAAAAAATAGGTGTGTTTAAAGAAAAGTTGTAGAGAGCCTTGGATTTGGGATAAAATTCCTAAAGGATCCCCAAAGGCTTAAAGCAACAAATCAGTGGACCATCTGATAAGAAATGAACAAGATCTTCTAACTAGCATGCATTATGAAGTAAACATTCAAATTTAAGCTAATTAAACTATCTCTATTATTTGAAAGCTTTAAAATAATGAACCTAATAAGCCTTAAGCAATAAATTTTACTAATTAAGAGAAAGAGATCTCCCCATTATAGGCTTTTTGAGCCAATGGTTCTTCTCTTTTACTCTACAAAGTGGATTGACAATGCAAAAGTGAAGTAAATAGCTCAATATCTAAACTAGAAATGAAATCTAGAAATGAAAACTAGAACCTAGATACAAAATACTATAATCTATGCTTAGGAAGAAGGGAGGAATTCTTGAAAATGAGAGAGGGGGTCTATCCCTATATATAGTTTTCCATTTGGGAAAAAGGGGAACTTGGGTGCATGTGGGACAAATACTAAATTCCAAAAAGTCACTTTTAGCAAGTCAAAGCTTACTTTGACTAGGTTTAGGGAGAGACAAACCATGTTTAAGCTTAGTTAAACATGTTTAGGAGGTGATTAGGGTTTGGAGAGAGTTTTGAAGGGTCAGATCAATCTAATGGAATGGATTGAGAGGCCAGGAAGGTGGTAGAAGTGGACTAGAAGAAAGTAAGAAGCTAATGTAGTTAGAACGAAGCTATTATAGCTTGTTTAAATGGTTTACAAGAAGAAAAATGACAAAAGGGATGTCGTAGGAAGAAAGTTAGATAGGTCGAACCGATGGTGTATTTTCAGTTTGTAGGGAGAAGCACAACTAGTGCAATATTAGTCATAATAGTGCAATATCTAAACTACAGGTGTCTACATTTGCCCCTCGTTGAGGTGATGTAAGTTGCATCACTTTGAAGAAAGTAGACAAATATAAAAGAGAAGAAAATTTGAAGGGATAGAAGAAAAATTAATAGGATGAAGGATGCCCCCTCGAGTGTCGATGGGGTGATGAAAGAAGTCGATCGATGCTCGAAAAAGGTGAGATATAAGTAGAAGAATGGGGAAGGGGCAGGATGCGAAGAGAATGAGAAACAAGAAAAGAGATATTGAGCTATCCACAAATTAATTGTATCCACTATTTAAATAATCATTTTTCTTAGAGACTTCCTCATCGGTCCTTATTAAAATGTGAGCATACAACAGAAGCATATAGTGACATGAAAAGCCAAGATACAAAGCAACTGTCTATTGCCAAAATGCCAACTCCATGCAACATACAGACATGTAATGCAATACGAGAAGTAAACAAACTCATGTAACAGGGAAATAAGTACAGTCACACACACTTAAACCAACAACATTCAAGAAGGTTGCACAAATATTTTGTTATCAAGCTGAAGTCCCAAATGTTTTGATAAATGAAAAGGGTAAGAATGATGCCCCAAGAAATATGCATATACAAGGGAAATGGCAGAGGACACTTGGGTCTGATGAAAAAGCAACATGCATGACAAAACAGTACCAGGAAACTAATAGTGCCCAAGAGTACAGACGAAGTAAGCAGCGGTATTTTGTAAATGATTGTAGATCAAGGTGATTCGCAAGTCATAGTTTCAAAACATGTGAAAATGCCAATAGGATATAGGATGAGCGCCATGCAAAAGACATAGATTTCAGCCAAAAAATGAGCTGGTTACTGATTTTAGTTCATTTTCAAAGTTTTTTATTGTTTTTTATTTTTCTAAATAAATTTTACAATTTTTTTTTTGGTCCGAAGAATTCAAAATATCAAAGATCTTCTAAAAATTATGCGCAGAGGTGAATGGGGGAAGGCGAGGCTGAAAAAGAGCCAAAAGGGAAATCCCCAAGAAAAGAAAGATAGGATGATATTAATTATTTTAAATAATTATTGTTCACGATGAGAGGTAAAAAGACGAAAAAGAGGAATCAAAACAGAAGAAAGCGCCAGTAAGGTTCGTAAAAAAAATGCCAAGGTTAAGAGGAAGTGTCCGTAGGGTAGCACAAAGTGCCCCAACGTGTGAAAATTAATAAAAATAATCATTTTAATAAAAAAATAATTATCACGGTGGGTAGAAGAAGATTATAATGACCATGGCGGAGAAAACATGCCCCAGGGGCATCGCGACGAGTTTATATACCCACCCGGGGGGATAAAAACAATCACGATCAATTCATTTGTACCAGAGCCCTTGCAAATTTTTACCACAACTTGTTAGTGAGAGAGCCTGGAGCACAATGCAGAGGTTACCGATGAGATAGAGGTGAGCAGACCGGATCCAGGAGTACCAACGAGACCCCGTGGATGGACCCTTCGTGAGTGGTCTATCCCTTCTCCTTTAAATTTCACATTTATTACATTTTTAGGTCATTTCTAGGGTAGGTTAGGTGGAAAAAGATGCATGTGCATGTGTGCATGTGTCGAAAATACGACGACGTGCACATGTACATGTCAAAAAAGTGGATACGTGCGGGCATATACATTGAAAAACGTATACGCGCATGTGTATCCATCAAAGAGGGGAAAACAGGGATGTGCGCGAGTCGAACTAAGTGCGTAGGTGCTAGGGGGAAATTTGAATTTTTTTAGGAATGGGTGCACACACACGTGCACGCTGGGAGGGATGCGTAGGCATCACACTGGGGCACGTTTGGCATCTTGTGTGGCATACATAGGAAAATAGGAAAATGGTAGGAGGCGCGTATGCTTCGATTAGGGTGCGTAGGCGTCGAGAAGGGCACGTGGGTGTCGAAAAGGGCACACATGCATCCGGAAGAAAAATAAAAACACACTTAGCAATAAAATAGCAAAGTGTAGAGGAGAAAATTTAGAAGAATTTAGTAGAAAAAGGGAAATTAGTAAGTTTAAGGACTCTACGGACTATGTTTCCTTAGAAAGATAGCTAGAAGTTAGATAAGTGCCTAACACTTGTTTTTGATCTTACAGCGTAGATTACCCGCACTCCAGATATGGGAGAGATACGGCCGCCTCGAGACGATAGAGGCACAGTTCGAGGATGGAGATAGGGGGATATTAGATATCCTCCTTTATGTCACAGGGTTAGCCTACGTGGCTGACATGCCTCATATCACACTGGACCACGGCCTTCTCACGGCCATAGCAGAGAGATGGCACAACGAGAGCCAGTGTTTTTGGCTACCTATAGGGGAGATCACCATTACATTGGAGGATGTCTAGCGCATCATGCACGTTCCCATTGTTGGCCAGCCTATTCAGTATGTGAGTGACAGAGTAGCATTAAATGGATGCATTGTACATCTGTTCGGAGTCCTGAAAATACCTCGTCATGGGATTACAGTCAGACTGTCACGCTGCATTGACGACTTGTCTCTAGATCAAGTTGTGGTTTATATGATGGCCTTTGTTAGTGGAGTTTTACTCCCTGACAAGACAGGTTCCTCATTCCCTCTTAGACTACTTGGAGTCATACTTGGATTGATACAGGGAGAGACTTATTGCTAGGACTAGCGCATTCTAGCACATCTTTATTGCGATCTTCATATTATTACCTACTACCATCAGAACACAGTAGGTCTAACCAGGATCCTCATGATATATGCCTGGGATCACATTGCTATCGGGTGCCCCTTAGGTGCTCTGAGAGTTTGGGCTCCACAGGAGCCATCTACCATGGGTTGGGTCATCGTCGAGGACGATGTTCGGCCTTATAGGGGTGATCCTTATCCCTATCGTTGAGAGCTCGATGACTTATAGCAGGCGGCCATAGTATGGAGGCCATATCGACATTTCCAGTGGCCTGAGGATGCCTATGAGCTATCTATAGTTGGATTAGATCATTTTATCATGGGCAACCACAGCTATATGCAAGAGTTTTATAGATTTGATAGGTTCCAGCGAAAGTTTGGCACCACACAGGATGTTCATCAGGCCTGACATGTGGTACGTGTGGATGGGCACATGAGTATTTTGATATGGGGCCCCAGATAGCCTATGACAGAGCCTGGGCTAGCTTTACATAGGTGTTACCCGTTGCATGGGTACCTCTGAGGTAGGTTCGAGATCTGAGGGTGCACAGACAGATTACCCACCCTGGTACCATGGCATGATTCCTCACCGGCTGACCATTCTGAGGGTAGCATATGATGCAGGCGTGAGGCCTCCCCTAGTGGGGCCACCTAGTGATGATGATGGCACTGATGATGATGATTTTGATGACAAGGGTGGCCCTGATGCACAACATCAGGTTAGAGGTCGGGCTTAACATCCATAGGTATAGGGCCCTAGGCCTATTCCTAGATAGGTACACCAGGCTCTAGCTGGTCAGTTGCCTCCAGTAGGCATTACAATGGGTATTTATGTCTCACTACATCAGGTTTTACCATAGCAGGGTCCACCTCCTCAGGCCCCAGGAGGTGGTGATGGATAGCTTGCTACACTACAATAGCAGCTATAGGATGTGATAGCGGTGTAGCTTCAGGTGGCTGCAGAGAGAGATTAGGCTAGAGTGCAGATTTAGGTATTGACTATCGAGAGAGACCAGGCCTGGTCTTAGTCACAGGACAGTGGTAGGGCCATATGGCAGGGTCAGATTACTCAGTGGGTAGTGCAGGGTGCTCAGTTATCAAGTGCCTTAGGCTAGGTACAGAGCCAACTACATAGTGTTATGGTCCAGCATGACCAGGTGCAGGCTGAGGGACATAGCTATTTGATAGAGAGAGATTAGGCCCACATCGATTTACAAACTATTACACTGGAGAGAGATTGATAGGCTGCCTCTACTAGGTAGGCTGATGTAGAAAGAGGTCGACAGATAGCTGAGCATGATGCTGCCTTATAGGAAGCCTTGGCCATAGGAGATGAGGACTTGATACACGACACCATCAAGGCCATAGGTGAGGTTCTCTACTATAGGAAAACCTACTTCTAGGTAGGTCCCACAGAGGAGCGAGTGACGCCATATGCCCATCTCGATTTGAGCTGCACAAGCTCTAGATCAAGGAGGTCGGTGAGGTTAGTACAATAGCCGGCCATCGAGTCGAGTACACAGCAGAGGGGCACACAGGGTCCCTCCTCATAGTTGACATGTTCTTCAGGGGCAGCCCCATCATGACCTCCATTATTCCATCCCCCAGGACATGGTCCCAGCAGCCCTGGTGAGGCTGAGATTTGCGACTGAGTCTCCTACTCATGCCATTTGTATATGTATGTGTTCATTTGTATATGCCTCTTATGAAGGTGGGTTTAGCCCATGTATAGATTCTTTTGATTCTTTTGTGGATGCCTCTAGATGAAGGCTCGATTTTGATTGATGTATGTACTTTTGATGTACCACCATGCCTCTATATTTAGGCTTAGTATTTGATCCCTACCCCTTTTATATGGAAGATGGACAGAGCATTTTGTATATACCAAACTTTTGACACTAAGACATTGATTATACATGTATCATATGGACACTGTCTTTTATATCTTGTCATGTATTTATATGTTGTCATGGTAATTACATTTCATTTATATCATGTTGTATCTTTTCCTTTTCATGTATGTGACATACTTTCATATGTAGAGATGTACATGTTTTCCTTTCATAGCGATGATATGCTCGTGTATTTGATATCATGTATTTTAATTTATGAGATGTTTGATTCCACATGGCTAGCATATTGGGATGATACTAGATGATATTGGTGTGGAGGGGATAGATTAGTGATTATGCGCAACCCCTCTTGCCCCCATTGATGATGCGATATGTGATGACTAGATTAGCATACATGCATGATGTAATACTTAGCATTTTATTTTATATATGATGTATAAATGATGGTATAAATGTGATGAAATGATAGATGATAGATGTGATAACAAATAAATGTGCTAAAAAAACACACAAGCAAAAGTTAACAAAACTAGACAAATATACACATGAAACACAATGCAATGCAACTAAAATGAAGATTAATCTAACACTTTAATCTAAGCAAGTAAAAATGAGTTCTAACAAGTGTACATAGCAATCAAAGAAACATACACCAATTAATTACAAGCATAATAGTCCTAATAATGAATGCAGTACAAAAAAATTAAACCTAACAAGATATAATATAATGTAAGCAAAGAATCATTCAAAGAATGAACAACACAACAAGATAAGTACATCAAAACTATACAAACCAACAACTAAAAGCAATCTAACTACCACTTTGTTTTTGTGGGACAGTATTGATATATTTTCTAATGTTTTTGGATTTTTCTAAAAGATAAGATTTTTAAGACTACAGTTTACGTCGTTGTCTAAGCTTTCCTAAGATAAAATTGTGAAACTAGTGTAGCTACATCCCTAAGAAGGGAAATTTTCTAGATGTTTAGGTTTTTGTGTATTGTTTTCTAAATGTTTTTGTATTTTCAAAGTCATGTTCCGAAAGCAATGTACAAGCTTTAAAGAAATGTGAAATTCCCCCAACGTGATGCAAGAATATACAAAGGGTCAAATGCCACGTGTTAGTCTAATGAAGTGGGATGTGAATGTGCCCCCAGTGTGGTGTGGGAATATACAATAGGCCACATCTATCACACAGATATAGCGTAAGTAAACTAGATAACAGGTCCTGTAAGGGAACTTAAGGTCAGACTCCTAGACCTAGCCAAGGTACTGCGGAATTTAGCAAGTGGCAAGAGTTGCCCATCCTGTTGCAAGAGTGACTTTTGTATGAGAAACCTTCCTTGAGTGCCGGAAACCAGTTTTCACAAAAGGAAATGCCCATTGCGCCACAATTACATGGTTTTCACATGAGGACGACCTGCTTTTTATTTACCTTTTCTCAAATTTTTCAATTTTTTTGCTTGTTTTTTCTTTGTTTTTTTTTTTACTTTTTAGTTTCTTATCTCAATATTCCAGCCACACCTAAGCATAGAAGCGCTTGAGGTGAATGGAATTCATGGGTTCTGGGAGCTCTTCACCATCTAAATAGGCAAGTCTATATGCCCCTAATTCATATTTAGTGGTCACTACATAGGGACCAAGCCAATTGGCCTTAAATTTACCTTTCTTTTCCCTATCTTTGGTGGTATTCTTTTAATTTTCTTTCAATACAAGATCACCTACATCAAATTCCCTATGAATGATGTGTTTGTTGTATCCTCTAGATACTCTATTTTGATATGCTTTAAGGTGATTAAGCACTCTGATATGTTGTTCATCTAATAGTTCCAACTCTGCCATGCGAGCAACTCTGTAGTCTTCATCTTTGTCGAGGTAGTCCCTAAGAGATATTCTTAGGGAGGGAAGCTCCACTTCCAAAGGTATGATGGCTCCAGTGGCATAGACAAGTGAATACGGGGTTGCACCAGTAGGGGTGTGGATGGAGGTGTGATAAGCCCAGAGGGTGGGATGGATTTGCAAGTGCTAATTACGACCAGTTTTACTAACCATTTTCTCCATGATACACATAAGAGTTTTGTTTGTAGCCTCGGCTTGCCCATTACCTTGAGGGTAATAGGGGGTAGACCATTTAAGTTGGATATGAAAGCGTTGACATAAGGCTTTGACCATATTGTTTTTGAAATATTTACCATTATCAGTGACAATGGCCAAGGGGATATCATAACAACATATAAGATGGTTCATGATAAACTTGGATATTTGCACACTGGTGACATAGGTAAGAGGAACAACCTCCACCCATTTAGTGAAATACTTGGTGGTAGTGATGATGTGCATATGACCATCTGATGAAGAAGGGTGGAGCTTCCCTATGAGATCTAAACCCCACTTTGAAAAAGGCCAAGGCGTGGAAATAGGCTGCAAATCTTGTGCCGGTGCATGTATGAGATTACCATACTTTTGAAAAAGTTCACATTTCTTCATGAAGTTGCAGTAATCGGATTCCATAGTAGGCCAATAATAGCCTACTCTCAACATTTTCTTAGCAAGCACCATTCCACTAGTGTGTGCCCCACAGATACCACTATGTACCTCTTTAATCTCATGAACCAAATCAGTAACATTTAGATAGTGAAGAAATTTCCCGTCGTAGCCACGACGATAAAGGGTGCCTCCCAGGAGGGTATAATAGGCAATACAGTGGATAAGGGATTTTTTATCTGAATGGGTAATATCGAGTGGAAAAGTTCCATCTTGTCGGTATTGGTAAATAGGGTCATACCATGGGGATAGGGGACCAATAACTTCACATGCTAAACATGATTCAGGCATATCATATGCCGACATCTGTAAGTGTTCTACAAAGAAAGGCATCTTACTCTCCTCCGGTGAGATGCGCAAGAGAGAGCCTATGGTAGCCATGGCATCTGCAGATCTATTATGAGATCTAGGTTTTTGTTCGAATATGACATGTGAAAAATATTCCTTCAGGGTTTCAACCATCTTCTTATCAGGAATAATTATTTCATCTTTGACCTTGTATTCATAGTTGACCTTCTTTATGATAAGCTGAGGATCTCCAACAACTCGCAGCTATTTGATGTTCCAAGTGATAACTAGCTTGAGGCTAGCAATGAATGCCTCATACTCTATAATGTTATTGGTACAGGGAAACCCCAACTGGAATGCCCTTGTTATAATATCTCCTATGGGAGTAATAAGCACTACTCCTACTCTTGATCCATGAAAAGTAAACGATCCATCGAAATGGATCTACCATTCCATGGATTCTTCGATATACATCATAGATGTGTCTGGGAGATCTAGACACAAAGGTTCTGTTCCTGGTAAAGGTGCTTCTGCCAACTAATCTACCAATACCTGACTTATGATTTACAAACTCTATCTCAAATTCACTCAAAAGAATGATCCAATTAGCCATTCGGCCTGTTAAGGCGGGTTTGGATAAGAGGTACTTAAGAGGGTCAACCTTGGAAATAAGTTTAGTTCTATTTGTTAAGGACGTATTGGTGAATTTTTTGAAATGTAAAGACAACTGCCAAGTAGGCCTTTTCAATCTGTGGATAGTTCAATTCATAGGCAATCAATGTACAACTAAGGTAATAAACAACTCTCTCCTTATGGTTAAGATCGTACTGGGCAAGAAGTGCACCAATAGCGAATTAGGTAGCATAAATATATAAAAGGAAAGGTTCTCCAGGAGTAGGTGGCATCAGCATAGGTGGATTTAAAAGGTAATGTTTGAGCAAAGAAAATTCTTTCTGACATTCAGGACCCTATTTGAAAGCAACATCCTTCTTTAAAAGATGTGTAAACATATGACATTTATCCGCAAGCTGAGAAATAAAATGGCGAATAGCCTGGATCTTTCCTTGTAGACTTATGAGTTGTTTGAGAGTGGTGGGTGGAGGCATGTCTGTAATAGCAGTGACTTTGGTAGGATCCACATCTATCCCTCTCTGTGATACTATGAATCCCAAGATTTTTCCTGATAATACACCGAAGATGCACTTCTTAGGGTTAAGAAAAACCTTGTAGTCCTTGAGGTACTAAAAGATACGTCTAAGCACTTCTAGGTGCTCTTGTCTGCTCTTTGATTTAGCTAATATGTCATCCACATAGTCCTCCATAATATCATTCATCATATCATGAAAAATGACAGTCATAGCACTCTGATAAGTAGCCCCAGAATTTTTGAGTCCGAACGGCATGACTTTGTAACAAAAGGTTCCCCATGGGGTGATGAAGGTAGTTTTGTGCTGATCCTCTTCTGCTATCCTTATCTGATTACACCCCAAGAAGCCATCCATTAAGGATAGCATCTCATAGCCAGTGGTAGATTCTACGATCATATCTATGTTTGGTAAAAGAAAAGCATCTTTAGGACATGCTTGTTATCCTGTGAAATTGGCAAGGGCAATTTTACAGGTAACCCTACCAAAATTTTGTTCTGGTCCCTCGTCAGGGACCCCTCTGCATTCAGAATTTTGCAAAGTCCCTTTCCAGGAAATCCAGTCCTCCGAACTTAGTCATTTTGACCCTCTTTTGGTAGGGCGCACCTTTCATCCGTGCAACACTAATTAAACCTGTGCCCTCTTCATTTCCTTTGGCACACACTTTTAAATGTCGACACACGTTTTAGTGTGCCTTCCCGTGTTGCACCTTTTTTGCGTGTGCCACGGTGAATGTGCCTTCATGTTAACACATCAATTATTGCACCATGTTTTGGTGTGCCAAAGGGCGCAGAGAATGAAGTGTTGACAGTCTTAAACTTGCGCCAGAGGTGCAAGTATTTTCGTGTTGACACGCGTTTTGGTGTGCCAAAGGGCACACCATTTTACATGTTGACACATGTTTTGGTGTGCCTCTTAAAAAGTGGTTGGCACATTTATTGCACCTTTGCCTATATATAGGCGTACCTACCCTGTCACTTTCACAATTGAAAACACATGATATTTTATTCCTATGCACCTGTCAACACGCCTGTCATCCTCGTGTCGCATTCGTGGACCCCACTTCGTCTCTCACATTCTATATATTCTAGGTAAGTGGTCCTTATTACTCTCGTGTTTTAATTTTTTACTGTTGGTTGTTGAAGGAGGAATGAATGAATATGAGAAACCCATTAAACCCTCCTACCGTTCTTGCAACTTTCCCCCCCCAAACCATTTTTTATCCTCTTTCTAGATCTGCTGGTTAAGGAGGGCTCTGCCTCAAAAAGTCAACCTAGATCTCCTTGCTGTGCCCCCCTTCACCATCTGAATCCCTGAAGAAAAAGGCTTAAAATACATGCAAACCCATCAGGGAAAGAAATAAAAATTGGAAAGCTCATACTATACTACATTTTCCTCTTGGCGCATTCACCTTTCTTACTGCATAAAATACAGTCACGCCAAGAAGGCACACTTTTCTTGCTTGCAACACCTAATTAATCTGCACCCTTTGGCGCACCAAACTTTCATGTTGCATAACAAATGCATGTGCCATGGGCGCACCCTGCCCCCATGCAACACCAACATTTCATGCGCCAAGTATAAAATTGCATAACGGTGCAGGCGCATACCCTATTACACCAACACAATGTTATGCAGGCTTTCCCTGACGCCACGCCAAATTCTCCTTTTGCACACAGAAAGATAGTGCAACATGCATTTATCCTACGCCCTTTGGCACACCAAAATTTTATGTTGCATAACAAATGCATGCGCCATTAGTGCACCCTGATTCCATGCAACACTAAGTTTATTTGCACCCAGCATAACCTTATATAGATGGCGCAGGCGCATCCCCACTTACAATAACATGATGTTATATGCAAAATCCATGCGCCCTACGCCCTTTAGCTCTGATTTTTTCCTTGTAACACTCTAACTTAGTGTGCCATTCTGATAGCTCTGCAGCCTGCAGTATTTATGCACCCTCCACCCTGAGGCCTTAAAATTGCTAACTCGTCATTCTATTCTGTAGTGCTTTAATGGAAGACCTGACAGCTAATATGGCTCTTTGGCGTTGAGCCTATCTTCTTCTTCTTGTAGATCAGCAACTAAACTCAGAGCTACATATGTCTACATCAAGAAAGAAGCCAACCAAGTCAAAGAGTAAGGCTAAGCTTACTGAGAAGAAGAAATGAAATACAAGTACCCAGAGGGTAAGAATGCCCAAGTCCCAAGTAGAATGTGACCTGGATATAAGAGACTCTGAGCTCGGTCACATCGACATGGAAGATTTCTTGGCCAGAACTAGAAGAGTCACAGGAAATCCTTGGATGGACAAACTGGTAGGCAACAGACTACATTTTGCTGGAGGGATTCCCAGTCAGTGGAGTAAATAATGAATTCATGATGGTAGTGGCCCGCTGCTACAACAAAGACACAATGTGTGTTTAAAATTGAAAAAGGGCGAGGTCATAATCAACCTCACTGCCTGACACTTTGAAATCATGCTAGGAATCCCTCACCACCGACACTTTGTGGCTGTAAGCCAAGAAGACTGCACCAAGGCATGGGAGGATAATGAAGACCAGTGCATGCAGCTCATGAATGAGGTCTACCTAAAGAACAAGAAGGTGGTAACCAGATGGCCACAAGTTATTCACTGTAGCAACTTATCCGAGGAATTGAGCAACACCATCACATTCCTGAGTAGAGTATTTGGGCTTTCTGACACCCATTACTTTCACAAGTGGATGCTTAGATACCTTGAGACCATGAACAAGAACATACCAGATCAACGCTTCGAGTGGGTGGAGATCATAAGTAGTACCATATCCAAGCAGCTCCAACAACTCACCACAATGGGGAGGTTCTACATGAACTCCTACATAGTTTATGTTGTTGTCGCGGAGTTGGACCATGCAAGGCTGTAACACGAAACTTTCCAGAAAATGCTTGACTGCTCAGTCGATGATCTAGTAAAATTTAGCGTCTTCAGTCACCCCAGGGTACCCAGCAAGATCCTTGTTGCGTTAGATTACCGGGTCGTCCAGATGGAGCTCATCCTAGAAAATATTGATAAAGTTAAGGAGGATGCCCTAGATGCAATGCATCAAATGGAGAAAATCATTCTGAGAATGTCTCTGAGTTTTCTTACTCCTGCTTTCACCTTGAGGAAGCTAGAGGAAACTATCCGGACCTTCAAAGAGATCATCTCGCAAGGGTTAGGGCCAGAAGCCACTTTCGACACCGAATGCATCAACAACCTTCTGGCTTCCCGTGATTTTTGTGGGGTTCCTAATGGAAGCAGGAAATGAATATTTCAAACTCCCAGAAAAACTCAGAGATGAGCGGGGAGACCTATGAGGTCATCGGTGATCATACGAAGGGTCCTGCTTCAGGATTAACTTTAGCCCAATGATCAGTAAATTTATTGAATATTGGACCCAATTCCCCATCATCTCTCCCGAAGAGCAACAAAAGCAGGATACCCCCTTTCAGCCACGAGACGATGATGAATAGTTTCCTCCTCTTGGCTTCTTTTTGTAAATATCTAAGAGTATGTTGGTACAAATGATGACCTCATCCATGTTACATCATGGGATGATGTCATCCACCAAGTTTCCAAAAGTCAACATTGACTTTTAGATATTTTGTAGATATTTTGTAATTAGATTGTTGTTTCCCTTTTTGCCTTTCTTTCTTTCTCCTTCTTCTATATATACTTTGGATACTTGTTGTATTCAGGTGGTGGACATTTTTTTTAGATGAAAAATAGAAGTGAGAAGAAAAGGCTTTGTACTTTTTTGTAACAGAAGAAAACATTAATACAAATATTAAAGACTTTTGTGTTTGAATATGTGTTATGGGCATCTGATCTTTCTTATGTCAGATCTATGCGTTTATTCTATTGGCTCTATCTCTATTTTTTTTTCATTTTGTTCATCATTATTTTCTCTATTCGTCTATGCAAGTAGGGTTTGAGGCTCTATTTACTACCAACCCAAAACATAGACCCTCTGACCTTTCTGCTTTTGGAATTCATTTCTTTTCTCCCTTCAGATCTATCATATCTCCTCTCCTCACTTCTTTCCCTTCTTTCTGCAGTTGGAAATAACCCAACTAGGACGAAGATCCCAACCCACCTGAAAGGGTAGAACACTGGAAGACTTACACAGGTTCTTGCTGGTAGAAATAGCAATAAACCAGTTTTCGCTTTGCTGTCTCAAAGAGGGGCTATGCCCTGCACACTGTTGGCTCATCTATCCATAGATCTGCTCTCACGATAGAATTTTTTTAGACCAACAGTTTTTGGTGAATATACTGGGGATCGAACAGATCTAACAGATCTATGATAGTGGGTATGTTAGAAAAATCAGTAAAAATCAGAAAAATCACTACCTGTTTGCAAATTTTAACTTTTTGTTAAAAATCTAATTTTTTTTTGCAAAAGTGCTCCAAATTGAAAATTTTCTTTTGAGATCCATAGATCTGGGGCCAGATAGAGATCCTTAGTTCACTGAGTTTTTACAAAAATCTGTATTTCTTTATAGATCTGAGTTTCTGACAGTTTACCAACAAATTTCAAACTCTTCAAAAAGTCAACTCTAGATCTGAAAGTCAGTTTACTAAGTTTTACATCGTTTTATCCTCGTTAATCTTTTTCATAAAAACCGCAATCAGTTTTCAAAAGAAGGATAAAATTAAATATTCAGAAAAGTGCATGCTACTGGATTTTGTCAGAAAAATAAACAAGTCAATCAAAAAGAGTTCTTAAATATGCTCCAAAAATTACAGATCTAGAAGATACACTGGCAGGTGAACCATTTACTCGTAGCAGGAGAGCTCGCGGAGAAGTTGATCTTACTTTCGATCTGCTTCAAAGGAAAAACTTCAGTATTACACCAGCACGCTTCTCATCACTGAGCTCATCCAACTGGTCATCCAGGAGTGTCTCACATCTATGAAGGAAGCATCTCTCACTAGGACCATCCACATCACTTTGCAGTGCCTTGCTGCTCAGTGGCACTGTGCTTCCAACTCGCGTTCTTTTTCCAGCCGTCCAAATGGCACTACCATGGGGAAATGCTATGGGCCCTCTGGCTTTGCCACATCCTGTTCATGTGCTCCCACATGGAAACCAAAACAATTTTCTCAAATTTTATGGGAGCGGAAACCAAAGCACCGATTCACATATATAGAGCGAAGCCCCCAACTTGATCATCCTGGGTAAATCCTGTGAACCAATGTTAACACTGAAGGTTTCCTCAATGAGAATTTTAGATGCATCCTCCATTCTAGTAGGATCAGGAGGGAGGGTGAGATAAACCTCCTGAGCAAAAATATTTATCATATTCAAAATGGATAAGTTATTTTATCCATGTGCTTTGCATTTTGTTCTTCTATAAGTGTGTTTCAAAAGAGTTTTTTCACTGTGAGATTTCCATTTATTCTTTGTACTAGGCTGCTCTAAAGTATTTTTACTTTTATTCACAACATTCTTACCCAAGCTGCCACACATCTCTGCCTCTTCTCTGAAGTATGCACATGTGTTTATAAATAACTTGAATGAAGAAATAAGTGTAAAGAAATAACGGTGTTCTTTTCTTTGAACAACTTCTAATATCATCCAAATTTCCATTTCAATACAATAGTTATATACATTTTTTTTAATCTTTCTCCAATGTTAACAAGAAAGAGATACACTTTTATTCAAGAACCTCAACATTTCAAGAAGAATACTAATTTCTCCATTCCACATTTTTAAGCTAAAACCTAAAATGTATAGATTTTTTTAAAAATACAACAATGAAGAGCATAACTTCTTAATACAACATGACTATCCCTCTCAAGTAGAGTAGTAATATTTACACATCACATACAACCTTCAAATATATTAAAGAGAGGGACAAACACAACTTTGAAACACACATGCTTCCACGCACTATACATACATCCCAAAAGGAAGGCTTACAAAGAGGCTTACTTCAATATTTTTACCAAGAACACATGTTGTAGAAAGGCTAAAATTTTTCCAAAACAAGGAGAGAGCCATAAAAGACCATGCCACCAAAGATACTCCAGAAATCTTCAAGCTTAAGGCTCCAACTATCATCCATATGAACTCCAACTTTTGAAGGTTAACAAGGATCCCACTTCAAGAGAACAAGGCTTGTTTAACCACCCAACCTTTAGGCATCATTACATTTCTTTCCAAGGTTGGAATGCATGCTAGCCTCCCCCAAGCCCATGGGAAAGAGGCCTACTATCCACAAATTTGCACAACCAACATTACATTCACATAAAGACAAGACAAATATTAAAAAAAAACACCAATTTTGCAAAGAGGAAAAATAGGAGAAACCATGTTCTACCTCTAATGTGGGGAAGAGAAGAAAGGAGTTCTCCAAATGCCAAAAGTGGTAACCAACATTGGTAACACAAAACCAAGATCTCCACACCCTCCTTATTCCTCCAAAGTCATTCAAACCCTCCTTATTTCTCCATCCTTTCACCAAATCCTTCTTGGAAGGATTTTCCAAACCCCAAAGGGGTTTCCTCACCAAGAATGGGGAAGGAGGTTCAAGCCATATGAACCACCTTCCCCACCTCAAACCATTTGAGGGGAGTAACTAAAATCCTACAAGGCTTGCCCATCAAGCCTATGAGGATTGAGAGGGAAAAAATCCCTCTCTCTTCCCCCACAAACTCTAAAAATCCATCATGTCATATGATGGATGGAGAAAAATAAAACCACACACATAACAACAAATGGTAACACCCAAGTAGCACACACATTTTAAACAAACAAGGCTAACATCTAATATGCAATAAACACAAAAATGAACTCAAGGAGCCTACCTCCAAAAGCTCTCCACTTCTAACTTTTCTCTTTCTTTGTCCAAGTAAGCTCTAGCTCCAAAATCCACAAGCCTCTAAGCAAAAACTCCCCCCCAAAAAAAAAGTTCTCTTCTTTCCCCATGAGGAAGAATTTGAAGAGGAGCCAACAGAAATCCTCACAAATGAGGGGGTGACATGTGTCACCCCTCTCTTCCCTCAAGGTCAAAGATTCTCAAAATAAAAGGGAGAAAGAATAAAATAGCTTTTAACCCTCTTCTCCCAAATTACTCAAAATGAACAACAAAACAAACTTGTGTAACTTTTAACAAAGCACACTTACCCATCCACCTTACATGGATATGACCAAAGGGAGGGAAAATGGGAGGGAAACTCCCTCCATGCCTTGGAATTAAGCCCCCTACATATTAGGTAGGGTCCAAGGGCCCATTTTCATGCTAAGTGAACTCCCAAACTAAAAAGGGGTCACTAAAAATGCCTAAAATAGCCCAATTTCGGGTTTGGCACATTTTGGCAAAAGGGTAGAGGATGTGGGGCCCACCCAAGGTTTACATGTGACCTTTATCCCTTTTGATTAAATACATCATTATAAAAACTCAAAACTTAATGCAAGTGGGGCCATTAAGTCCCCAAAACAAGTTTACAACACAAACTAAACACCCTAAGCAAGATTAATATTACAAGACATATTACATTACAAATGAGGGTCACTCATGGTGCCCAAAACAATAAAACCTAATACTAAGGCCTCATACAGTAAACATGGTTAGGGCTTAGCCCCGTGGGCTTCTCGTGCAAAATTGTGTAGCTGGCCTGAATCCCACGTTCTCCTATGACCTGTCACCTGCACACTCATTACACACATTAAACACACCTATCCGATAAAATGTAAATCATCAAATCAATAAGAAGTAAAAGAATTTCTATGCTAGCATATCATCATTCTGGAATTGAAAATGCGACAACATGCATAATTATACACAATCCACCATGAGTTAGCCATAACGATAAAGTGACATGCATCCATAGAATACAAACATGCAATCAAATTGAGTATCCATCAAATATAAATGAGGTCCAAACAACATCATGTCAGTTAGTATCCATGACATCATAAGATAAGGTGATAATATAGTAATCAAGCTAGATTGGTGTTATACGCATAAATCTCCATACATGTCTAATAAGATCAAATATCCTAATGTAATGTCCAAAATATATAAAATCCCTGCCAAAACATGTCTATGAGTAAAAGGAACAACAAATAACTGAGGCTATAAAAATGTGGGCACTACATCCCCCTCTACTAAAATTAGACTTCCTCCTGGAAGTTGCTGGAAAAGATAGGGATATCTGGCCCTCAATGGTGTAGCATGCTCCCAGGTAGCTTTTGTCTCATCATATCTATCCCACTACACTCTAACCTGGTCTAAGTCTCGACCCCGAAGGGCCAATCTCTAGTGCTCTAGTATGCGTACGGGCTCTAGTCTCCACTTCCCTTTGTCCTCTACTTATAATTCCGACCAATCCAAAACATGAGAAACATCTGGTACATATCTACGTAGCACATAAACATGAAATACATCGTGGGCCTGTGCAAGGCATGGTGGAAAAGCTAGGCGGTAGGCAACTGGACTGATGACCTTTAAAATATCAAAAGGTCCAACAAAATGAGGTGATAGCTTAGAACCTTTTCCATAGTGGATTGGGCTCTTATGCGGATGAACTCTCAAGAAGACTTTGTCACCCACTGAAAAGTGATGATCAGTCCGCTTGGTGTCCGCATACGCCTTCTAGCGTGCTCTAACCTACTCAAGACGTTGTTTAATCAAAATAACCTGTTGCTCTAAGTCTTGTAGGTAAGCCAGTCCCAGAATAATCTTGTCATCTAGTCTGTCCCCACTCAAAGGTGTCTTGCAAGGTCATCCATACAAAGCCTAGTAGGGAGCCATACCAATGGAATTGTGATAGTTGTTTTTGTATGCAAACTCAACTAAATGAAGGTAGTCCTCCCACTTCTTCTACTGGTCCATCACATACATCTTGGACATGTCCTCTAGCACCTGATTAACCCTCTCTATTTGTCCATCTGTCTCTGGATGATATGTTGAGCTGAAATTAATCTTAGTACCAAAAGCAGCCTAAAAGGAAGTCCAAAAAACTGAAGTGTAAATGGTATCCCTATCATTGATGATGGTCTTCAGAATCCCATGCAACCTAAGCAATGTCCTCCATAAATATCTTTGGCGATGGCCTGTGTATTATAGGTGACTTTGGTTGGTGAGAAATTTTCAACCTTAGTCAACTTATCCTGCCATGACCATAATGGCAATCATGATGATAAGAAGACATAGGGAGCCCTACTATGAAATCCAATGGAGATCACGTCCCATTTTCCACTCAAGAATATAATGAGGATGTAAGAGTCTCTTTCGGGATGAGATTGCTCTACCTTAACCCTTTGTATCACTCAAGGCATCATGCAAAAAAAATATGCTATTTCTTGTCGAAGACCTAGCTAATAATATAACTCCCTCAGATTGACATGCATTTTCTTCACTAGATGTGCCGCATATAGAGCTCGATGAGCCTCTGTGAGGATGAAGCTACGTAGATCACCTATCTTAGGCACATATATGCATATATGAAACCAAAGTAAACCATTTGTCTCTAAAATGTACATTGAATATCTACCCTCTAAGGAACCCTGAGACTCCAACATCTGTCTAGTACCCTCATAAAACCTATCCCCTGTAATATGCTCAAGAATTTTACGTCTCAAATCTTACTACAATGTCAATGAAGCAAGAATATGTCGTCGTCTACTAAGTGCATCTACCATGACATTTTTCTTCCCTTTGATATACTGTACCTCCATGTCGTACTCACATAAGAACTCCATATAACGTCATTGTCGAGCGTTGAGGTTTGGCTATGAGGAGATATGTTGTAAACTACAGTGGTCATTCCTTAAGATGAAAGGTCTACCCAACAGGAAATGACACCAATGCACAAGCACATGAATGCTTTCTGCAAGCTCTAAATCATGGGTAGGATAGTTAAACTCGTAGTCCTTGAGCTTACGTGACTCAAAGGAAATCATCTGACTCTCCTACATAAGAACGACTCCCAAACCCTCTAGTGATGCATCAGTGCACACAAAAAAATCCTTTGTTGGGTCTAGAACTGCTAAGATGGGTGTCGTGGTTAACCTTCCCTTAAGCAACTGAAAGGCCTGCTCACACTTTTCTGACCAATCAAACTTCTTCCCTTTTCTCTGAAGAGAAGTAATAGGGTGAGAAATCCTGGAGAAATCCTAAACAAACCTGCTGTAGTAGCCTGATAAGCTCATAAAACTCCCCACCTCAGTGACTGATGTTGGTGTTGGCCAATCCATGATAGCCTGTATGTTAGAGGGATCTACTGAGATACCCTCTCTTGATATAATATGACCCAAGTACTAAATCTCTGTCTGAAAGAAGCTGACATTTTTTCTAAGTTCCCATATAACTTTTTGCTCTCTCAAAACCTGTAGTACCTATCTCAAATGCTCCTTGTGTTCCTCCTCGGAACGAGAATATATCAAAATATCATCTAGGAACACTATGATGAACCGATCCAGAAAGGTTTGGAATACTCCATTCATGACGCTCATGAAGACAGTTGGGGCATTAGTCAAACCAAATGGAACAACTGTAAACTCATAATGCCCATAACATGTGCGAAAAGTTGTCTTATGAATGTCTACATTTGATATGCGCAACTGATGGTATCCTGACTTGAGATTGATTTTGAAGAACACTCTAGCTCCCTGCATCTAATCAAACAAGTCATCAATCATGGGGAGTGGATAACGGTTCTTTATTGTGACTTTGTTAAGCTGCGTGAAGTCAACACAAAGTCTGAGATAACCGTCCTTCTTCATGAATATGACTGACGCTCCCCAAGGAGATACACTAGGATGAATGAGAACCCTTCTCCAATAACTTATCTAACTGAATCTTGATCTCATGAAGCTTCGGAGTCATAATCCGATAGGGTGCCCTAGAAACTGGTGTGGATCCTGACACTAAATTGATGGTAAAATCCACCTCTATGTCGAGTGGTAAACCTAGAAGCTCACCTAGGAACACATCTACATACTCCCTCAAAACTGCATGATCATCTAAGGGTGAATGCTCTGGAGTGCTCTCTGATCGATCACTAATGGTGATAGCGAACAATTGACACCCTTTATGTATGCTCTACTTGAGTTGTTTAGCCGAGATCATACACAAAGAGATAGGCCTCTGCATCCCCGATATCACAACTGCACTCCTAAGGTCATCCTGACATTCAATGACCTTATTTCTACAATCTACTTTAGCTCGATGAGCCTCGAGCGAATCCATACCCAAAACTACTTGATAGGATCCTAGAGGAATAACTCAGAGGTCAAGTGTAGCGGAGAAGACTCCTAAATGAAGTACGTAACTCTCCACATACGATTCCATGGTGAGTTTGGCCCCAGAGGCCAACTCAACCTGCCAATTATCTAGTTGCCTAGCCACCACTAGCCCACATTGGTCCACTACAG
Source organism: Taxus chinensis (assembly GCA_019776745.2). Lineage (NCBI taxonomy): Eukaryota > Viridiplantae > Streptophyta > Pinopsida > Cupressales > Taxaceae > Taxus > Taxus chinensis. The sequence goes on from CM034151.1 coordinate 98,309,642, forward strand.
TAGGAGATATAAAAGAATCTGAAGCACTTGAATCAAAAAGTACTGAGACAGAAATACCCCTAATAGTACCTGTCATCTCAATGAATGTGGCCTAATGCTCAACTTGGTGGTTTACAACTGCTGCATATACATGATGGTCAAGTCCCACATCACCCACCATCTACTCGGATCTAAAGGATATTTGCATATCCATGGTAGTGGGTTTGTGTGGGCACATAAGCACATAGTGGTCAGGAGACCCACAAATAAAACATCCTCCTGTACCCCTCTGAGATGGGGTCCCTCTTGTACTCTGGTGAATTGATCCTATCAGTCCAACCCTAGCAGACTGCTACATATAGGCTGGATGTACCTACTGAGTTCCCTGTCTCCGATCCCTGGCTCCACCAAAACCTTCTCTAGTGCCACCTCTCTGAAAGCTCTAAGTCTATCTAACCCTCTGCTGCTGGTGGCCATGATCCTGTGTTTACTATTGTGGGTACGGTGGAGCTCTCGTGGCTACTGGTGGAGGCCAGAATCCTCCTCTAGGAGGTGGTGTTGTACCATGTGACCTCTGACTCTAAAATGCCTGAATCTTATCCTGAAACTTTCTCTTGTTTCTATATTGGTGCTCCTGTGCCTTGGTCCTATTCTCCTTAGCTAAGTAGGCCTTCTCAAGTGTGGGAGGAGATAACATCCTAACTACTCCTACTATGTCTGCATTCAGGCCTCAAATAAACCTGTTAACCTATAATTTCTCATCTTACAGGTAGTCCACATACTGTAGAAGATCCAGGAACCTTCTCTCATACTATGCTACTATGTCAGATCCCCGTCGTAAGTCATGAAACTCATCGATTCTCTTTTGCACAAATTCTCTGACATATAGTGGGCCCTAAATCACTCCTCAAACAAGTCCCAGGTCACTGTCTCTCGAGTCAAATGGAGCTTTTCCTCCTCATTCCTCCACCAAACGTCTATTGCATCTCAAAGAAGTTGTATGGAAAACCTGGCCTTGATATTTCTCTCATAAGAGTGTAAGCCAAAGCAGCTATCCATGCTAAGGAGCCATGACTCAGCCCAAAATCCATCTGTAGAGCGAGCATAGGTAGGTAGCTACAAGCAAAGAAGGTCTCTAATCACACTACATGTATCCCAATCCTAACGATGGAGTCCAACAGGTGAGTGGGTTTGCCTATCCCCAAATAGTCTCTCAAGACTATGAGAATGGCTCCGATGGTAAGAGGCCACCCTCTCATGATGGATGGAAGGGCTACGTGACCTCTCCCACCTTGGTGTATCATGCTCTAGCGGACTTGAGTGTGCATCCTCGCCTATCGGCTCCTCATCTATCGGCTCCTCATCTCCTAACAAGATCTTCTCCTCTCTCACCTCCTGTGGTAATGGAAGGCACTGCTGCACAACACCGATCAACTACTGAAGAGCCTCTAAGATCTAAGGCCCTAACTCGAGTTCCTATGGTTTGGGCGCAGGTGAACTACGTCCCAAACCCCTAACCGATCTTTGCCTCATGGGTGCCATCATATGCATGACGCAAGCAAGTGGATTATTAAATTATTAACTTGTCATGTGGGGCCCACCCAAGGGTTCACATGTGACCCTAATCCCTTTTGATTAAATACGTCATTATACAAACTCAAAACTTAATGCAAGTGGGGCCATTAAGTCCCCAAAACAAGTTTACAACACAAAATTAACACCCTGAGCAATATTAATATTACAAGACATATTACATTACAAATGAGGGTCACTCATGGTGCCCAAAACAATAAAACCTAATACTAAGGCCTCATACATTAAACATGGCTAGGGCTTAGCCCTGTGGGCTGCTTGTGCAAAATTGTGTAGCTGGTCTAAATCCCATGTTCTCCTGTGACCTGTCACCTACACACTCATTGCACACATTAAATGCACCTATCCGATAAAATGTAAATCATCAAATCAATAATAAGTCAAATAATTTTTATGCTAGCATATCATCATTTTGGAATCGAAAATGTGACAACATGCATAATTATACACAATCCACCATGGGTTATCCATAACAATAAAGTGACATTCATCTGTAGAATCCAAACATGCAATCAAACTAAGTATCCATCAAATATAAATGAGGTCCGAACAACATCATATCAGTTAGTATCCATGACATCATAAGATAAGGTGACAACATAGTAATCAAGTTAAATTGGCGCTATACACCTAAATCTCCATGCATGTCTAATAAGATCAAATATCCTAATGTAATGTCTAAAATATATCAAATCCCTACCGAAACATGTCTATGAGTAAAAGGAACAAAAAATAACTAAGACTATAAAAATGTGGACACTACAGTATCCTCCAACTCCTTTTTATTTTGTTCTTTTTGATATATATTTTTGGCTTCCTCAATTTCCTTATGTTTCTCTTCTTTTATCTTCTTTTGTTTAGCCACTTCCGTGTCTTTCTTTTGTTATTTTTCTATTCATTTTCTTTTCTTTTCCTCTAAGTATGCCTTTGTGCCTTTATCTTTCTGAATTATAGCCATCTTGGCTTCTTCTTCTATTTCTTTACCCATTTTGATAAGCATCCCAATTAGCTCTTCCACATCTTTTTTCTATTTCGATCTTGAGTGGTCTTCTTCTTCTTTTGTTTCAATGTTGTCCTTTCCTGTTGAAGGGATTGTAGTTGGTTTGTTTTTTCCCTCTCTACTTGCTCTTGGATTTCCTTAGCTAACTTTTTTAGAAGTAAGTGAATAATGTCTCCAATTACTAAGACAAATTTATCCATGTAATACAATATGGCTTCTGCTATATCCATTTTCTCTCTCCCTGTACTAGTTTTTTATTCTTGGGCTACTTAAGAAATGCCACCTGGAGATAAACATTTCTTATAATACCCATAGGAATAACTTGGTTAAATTTGTTTCCACGCATGGTTCTGTCTCCTTTGAAAATTTAGTTCCTAACTATTTTGGTGATAATGAGGTAGAGGGAGTTCGTTCTTCCTGTGAGTTAGAAATGTTTTCTACCTCTTGTGATGATTCTTCTTCCTTTGTATTAATTGTGACTTCTTTAATTTTTCCTTTAGATGATAGTGCTTTCTAGGCTTTGGTGGTAGGTTCTAAAGCACTAGGGCCTTTTTGTGGTCTTCTCTTATATGTTTTTGGTCCTTCTTTACTAGGTTCTGATTTTCCATATTGTGGCGGGTATTTATTTCTATACTCTTCCCAAGTTTCTTCAATGACCTTATCAAAATTTGGTGGTGTTGGATTTCTATGGTCCATAGGGAGATTTTTTATTTCCTCAGCTGAAGTAGCCACTAATTCATCAGAAGACTCATATGGTAAAGGAGTTATATGTGAAGTTTTTGGTATTAGAGGTCGAAGGAAGGTATAATCAATAGTTGCAATAAAATTAAATCTTGCTCATATTGTGCCATAATCTGTTTAGACACTCGGGCCCTATTTGAAACTATCTCTCTAATTTCATTTTTCCACCCTAATAAAGAAGATATTTGGGTAAACCCATATAATGTATACATATGCTCCCAAATCTTCTCAGCCAAAAGTGTGTCAGTCTGCTAATCAACCAATTCTTATTTGTGTGGTAGGGTTTTTGTAAAATACATAGCCAAACACAATAAGATTGACCCATAACAAAAGGTATGTTTTCCTTCCTTAATTTTTCTAGTATTTTTGTGGAATTCTGAGGCTAATAATTCCACTAAATTATATTCTGAATGAGAATTCACCATATCTAGGGAAATTTGTGCACTAAGCCCATGAGTGCCATCTTCCCGATTTATATGATAAAATTTCAATCATACGGCCTTGGTAGCGTACCTGAGTGTATGGTTTTCTATATCTACGATGCATACTCCTCTCTTTGTCTTTGTTACCCCCATCACTCATGCGGTATCTTTCATTGCAATATTCTTCTTCATAATAGCAAATCATCCTTGTTCATGTGGCCCCGTAACCCTAGCCATGACATATTTGTTAATTGGGTATGGTTGATCTAAATACAACATCTTATTGTGTATCTGGCTTAGAAGAATTCGAATTACGTGATCATCCCTAGAAAAGTACATAATTCGGCTCCAAAAATCTATCTTCAATTTTCTTATCACTTTTGTATTCTTTTTTTATTCCAGCTCTTTTGTATTGAGATTTTCTTCAAGAAACAATTTTTTATCTACTTCAAGCCATGTGTGGTCATATTCATAGATCTATGAGTGAATATATTTATGTAAATCCCGTGTATGGGTGAATTAAGGATCACTCTCTTCCTTCCTAGGATTTCAAAATTGACCTTAGTGATCACAAATCAAATATATGATGATTGAATCTCTTGATGCTTATCTTTCATTCATTGAAATAGATCCTCACTTTACAGATAGATGATTTCTTCCTAAATGAGATTCTTATCATGTGACTGCCCATTGGAATGAAATGATGTGATTAAAATATGGTTCTTTATTGAGGTTTAATAACATTGCAAGGTATGGAATGAATGCTTAAGCACACTACTAAGTTAATGAAATCAAGTGGGACTGATGTGGTTTCTCATTTTTCATACATTGTGCTCCAAAATTATCTTTGAATGAAAACAAATCATACACCTGCTAATCACATGTTTCTCATAGAAATAGTTGACTTCTTGATCTTTCACACCTAGTGGTCATGAGTACCTTGATAGCTTGATTATCCCATTGTGAGTTTTTTCTTAGGGAAATTTTGATATGATGATAGATTCAACGTCTTGTTTCAATTTTGAAGATGATGATCTCTTCACAATTCACTTTCTTCACCAAGATGCTACCTGGGTGGAAGCATGCTTATGGTACTCAGACATTCTTTTGCAAAATTGATCCTCATGGATATAAGATTCATATTCTTGATAAAAATATTGATCTCAAAATGGTACTTTAAGAAATGAATGAGAAGGAGTTCATGTTCTTGTCTCCCATGTTGCATTGAAACAATGCAATTTTCACCTCCTTTGACTTGAAATATGTGAGATTCTTATCAAACATAGACCAAGTGTTTGGAAAAACTTCTAAAGTTATGTATTTCTTGAGATGACTTCCAATATTTATTGCACTAAGATTATTAATGAGTTTGAATTCTTTTTCAACATCATAATGTTCTCAATTTCACATGTTAAACCTCTACATGTGCTTTGATATGTTCTTTGACACAAATGAGATTTAGAACGATGCCTTAGGATCCTTTGAAATCCTATGGAGTGTTAATTTTATTTTTTATCCATGAAATATATTCTTGACCTCACGATGACATCTAAAAGAAAAATATAAGCAAAAAAGGAGTTTCCACAACTTTCAAGGACAAAATTGGAAACTTTTTATTTTTAGCAGGTTCTAGCCAAGACTGTTATGTTTTAGTAATTTTGCAAATTTTTCACTTCCTGATGTTTCTTTCCTATTTTGGGATTGTGGATGCCAATAATTCACTACATTTGATAAATTACTATTTTTATACATGACCTGCCATGAACGCATGCTATTTTATGTAAATACACTACATGTGTTGGATTGTAATGAAAATAGTCTTGAAATTATGGGTTTTATTCCAAGATTACCTACTTCAATTTTGGATGATTCCTTCATTTAGATGAGTGGTAAAATGATTTTTTACTCAAATGGGGAAGAATACAAAGAAAAAATCATTCCTCCATATCTTGAAAAATCAGCAACCCCACCATGTAATATATGTCTCAGACAAAACTAGATTGTTTGAGGATCTTTCTCTCCAAATTTCAGAGCTTTTTCACCCATCATATCTTCAGCAAAGTGAAAATTATTTGACAATGGAAGAATGTTGAAAAGAAACTCAGTCATCAATATCCGTAAATAATGGCTTCTTCATGTTGCGAAAATTGGTTTTTGCAAAAGAATAATTTTTTATGATTGTTTGCTCCAATTTTCAAGTGATTTTATCTGTCAGATTTTCAGGAAACGAAGAAGGGTCTCACTGTACTTTTGATATTATCGAATGGAAACCATTAATAGAAGTTGGAAGGCATGATAGAAGTAACATTGGAGGAATATTAAACTATGTTGAAGAAATGGTTAAAAAATGAGTTATAATATATTTTATTTCACTTTTACTTAACCTTGCTGATCATGGTTCGAACCTAGGTTAAATGAGAACTTGAGTGAGGTTTATATATGGTTTTAACGGTGAAAAGGTACAAAATGGATATTAGAGTTAGGAAAGGGCACCTTAGAGCAATATGAAGACATGTGTCAGCATGAGAGTGAGGGTGAGTGAGATGGAGGAGCTGGGAAAACACCCTAGGGAGGTGGGAGAGGTCATATAAGTGATTAGGATTTGGTGCTTGGGATTGGGTGCATTGTATTATCCCTTATATACCCTTGTACATGAAGGAAAATGTGGACACAAATTTATGCCCATGGGGAAGGTTGGTTGAAAGTTTGAGCATGAGGGGTTGAGCACGAGGGCTGGAAACAAGCCTATGGAGCCTAACCGAGGTAATGTGAGTGAACAACAGATAAAAATGGGACTGAGGAACATTTTATTATCCCATATATCACCTTATGGACAAAGGTACAAAAGATACAAAAAATATTTCCTTGGAGAAAGGTGGTGACACGTGGCACACTGAACAAATGGCTAAGTATGTGTATCACTCACCTAACTCTTCTTAGACTCAACTTGGGTTGCCTTGACTGCACATGGTTTATAGGAGGGTTACAAGGATGTCATCGGGAGAAATTTATTTCCCCTCTATCCCATTAGGGAAAAAGGGACAAAAAGGACACAAAAATGTGCCTTACTCCATTTAGAAAGCTAGGTTTTGCACTAGTTTACCTGAAATAGCCTAAAAACATGAAATCTTCACCTCAGGGCTCAGGATGGAATTTTGAGGTAAATTTTTATATGAATATAAATAAAAATACCATTATAAGATCAATGTAATAGGTTTAAAACCTTATTTATTCTTGAAACACCAAAAAAATGTCCCCTTTTTTTATCTGGATAGACGGTACACCTATAAAGTTTGAACTGTCTCAACAAACCATTAGGCCTTGGATCAAATTTGAAGCTACCATCATGTAGAGGATTTTTCAAGATTTAAATTTCCTAAATTTTTCTTCATAACTCCTTACTAATCTCTTGGAATCATCTGGAGAAGCTCAGGTTCATAATTTGACTATTCATTCCTTACACTTGAAAACCCACTTTTTAATAGACTGCCTATGAATCACCAAATATTTCATAAATATTCCTAAACTAATTTAAAAACATTGAATTCTCACCAATACCACCTTTTAATTTTTATAAACTTTTTAGAACCCTCTTGGAGGATACATACATGTCCCAAAATAGCCAAAATTGGCCCTTCTAGGTCTGTGAGAGAACTAATCTTCTATTGCACTTAACTGAATGAGAGAATTGACCTTATCATATCATTTTGAAAAAATTTACATGTTAACCTAATGTAATAATAATACTATTATGGGAAATTTTACCATGCCACAGGAGGTAGGATGACCAGAGAGGGATTTAGAGAGATTTTGAAGGAAGTTTACACTTTGGTGGTTTGATTGTCATGATGAAAATTTTGCATTTTTGGGCTAGTTAACTCACATGAAAAAAATGGATCTAACTTATGTAAATTGGACCACAAGGGGAAATATATGACATCATAGTTTTCATGGGTGAGTAGATCAATTCCTTCTTAGATTGGATAATAGAGTCACTACACTGAACAACAAGAAAAACTACAAACATGACAAACAAGACCAACACATGGGAAACTGAACACGAGAAGAGAAAGGAAACACAATATGGGGAACATGAAAAGAAATTATAGATAACCTATGTACATGTGGGATACAAAAATATTTCATTGAAGCACTAATTCAAACTAAAATATTACCCGTATGCAGGTGTCATTGAATGCATTTCTTTAGCTAACTCATTAACATGATCACTGAAATATGATTTATTTGTCAATTTCTTGAGAAATATCACATGATTGAAATTGATGACCCACTTATTCAATCTATTGCATTTTTTCTTTGAAACACCCTTCCCATAGTTTCATTTATTATTAAGTTCATTCCAATTGTCGATTCTCCTTTATTGTTGTCGAGATGAATCTTGATCACATTAGGCCCATTATCTTTAGACTGAGACCTATGATATTTTATAGTAATTTATTTTTCATTTTTCATATGACTTCATGACCACCATTTCCATGAGTTTATTCTTCGATAGATGATTTGGGAGTTCATAACACTATCATAAGCCCTCTTCATGTTCCATGTTTCATCAGTTCCTTCTAAGGATGTCTTCCTTCATGACACACCGTACTCTTTCTTGACCTACGAATTACTATGATGTGACTGTGCAAAGTTCTTCATCATCTTGAAAATGAAAACGATTCATAAGGTTAGCTATGAAGAATGAAAACCATCATCTTGTCTTCATACTTGTCCATTTTAGACCTCAAAATCCATAGCTTCATGATGAGAGTCCTCCTTTTCTTGAGTGGAGTCAACATCGAGAGATTCAATCACATAGTTATTCATAGCATTACTTTTTGAGAAGGTCTATCATTTTGAATTAAATCAACCTTGGGAGGTTAATCAAACACCATCTCCATCATATCCATTCTTCATTTGAGAAATTCCTCCATATTTATGAAAGAAGAATGAACACAAGATTGCGGCATAAATATCTTAAGATTGTCCTTTTTCCTGATCTTGAACACCAATGAACTAGGGATTCCATTTCTATGATGAATTCATAATATTTTTGGGATTAGGTTAAACTTCAAAATACCTGATCATGTTGTAATGTTCATTCATTCATTCTTTGAAGATTCATTCACTCCTGGTGGGAAAGAGAAATTCTCGTATTCACAATCATACTTATCAAATAGATATTCATTGATGAACTTTGAGAACATGAGTGGAAAATTTAGACTCACCTTCCAAGCAGTTTATTTTCATCATTTTTCATTTTTGACCCTGGAATTTCTCATTCTATCAAGGTATTTATTTGTTCCAAATCCAAGACCTTCATGTTCATCATCATCACTTCAATAGAGAAACTACATTCATGTCTCACATCCAGTGGGAAGTACAATGTTTTCTAATTTTGACTCCATTCAAGTTACCATGATGATTTATTATTGGATTCATGTAACACTTGGATGTTCCTCCTATCAACATATGGGCAGCTCATTATTGTCTTCTTCCAAATCTGTGAAAAATCCGTAAGACTTTGAATCCTTAAAAATGATATCCACTCTTAGGTAATCTGACCTTTGAATAGTGTACTCCATTTTCCTGATGGGAAGAAGTTTTTTCAAATTACCATTGACCAAAATGGTGGCATGTGACCAATACATATATATATATATCCACCAACATATCAACACAATATTTGGATCAATAACATACAATACGATGTTGACATATCTGCTACAAGTATTTTCATCATGATCTTTTTATTAGGAAAATCTGCAAATGCTACTTGAGCATCTCTTACCTAGCCAAAGAGAGGTACTTATTTTATTTCCATGAAATAGTAATGGACATTAGTAGGAGGGAAGGAAAGAACAAGAGATTTAACAACTTGTACACAAGTATGATGTTGTTGGAGGTACTAGAGTCAATGATGTAATTATTCAATTTGTACCCATTGACCAACAAAGCTAGATAGAAAGGTTGTATCTTACCTAGAGGTGGAGTGTGTGGAAGCAAGACAATTCTAAGAAGAGGTGGTATGAGGAGTGGGAGGTGGTTTATTGGTGAGTAGATTTTTTTTTAACATGAAACTGAACTACTTCACCTTTGATAAACCAGACTATCCTATAAAATTACTTGGGATGCAGTTCTCAAGTACTTAAACTTAGAAAATTTGAATTTTTTCTTTCTTGAAATGGTTAATGATGTCAAAAGGTGGAGAAATAATGGGAATCATTAGGGATCCATGTAATCCTTTACATGAGTAGGATCTATATACTTAGGGCTCAACAGTAAACAAAAAACTTGATTTGTCAAGAGAAGGTGAATGATACTTACCCGAAGAAGGTAGAAGGGTTATTGAATGAAGTGGTCTTGGTATTCTTCTTAGTTAATACTCGTGGATGGAGATAATGATGATCCTCCTTTAATTTTTATTTTTTCATATAGTCTCCACTTGAGGATCCAAATTCTCAGTCTTGGGAAGCGGAAGAAGAGGCTTATCTTTATTCATTTGTGATCGATTTAATACTACATAGGTGTATCTATCCATGGAATATTCAATATTTTCATCTAGTGAGTATTTGAAATATCTCAATCCTATGGAACATTCATCTTCTTCATCTTCTTCTTTTCCAACTTACGGTTCAAAAATTTCTTATTTTTTATCTCCACTTGTCTGGCACATATTACATTGACTGGTGGAGACTTCCAAGGAAAGTATTTGGGGTGATCTTGTAATCTATTTCCTGTTTTAGTTTTGGTACGATGCCACATTGTTAAAACTTTGTTCTTTCAACATTTTCAAATCATTGGCCAAATTTTAAGTAATGGATTAGCTCTTTCATCTTTAGAACTCCGCACCTTATCCTTCATTGAATTATTCTTGACCTTGCCTAACATGATGATATCATATTCCACAATCAATGGAAAGTTCTTGAGAATTGTCAAAGGTGTTTGGTTGATACTCTCCACAGTAAATGAAGATAACTTCATGAATCTGTGCATTCATGAAAGAACATTTTTCTAATTACTATGTAATCAGGATGAGTAAGCGATGGGAATCTTGTTGATCAACTTATTGAATTTTACCATGAAATAATCTCATAGGACTCTTGCGAGTTCCTTCTTTCATCTAGGTAATGTTGAGCAATAGAGGGCATGGATAATATTTTGTACAATTTTGAATCTTTCTTCAAAATTTAATTTTCATATCATCCTTATCAGTAATTGAGCGTGATGGAAAGTATTAGAACTAGTCCACAATAACATCTTGATAATGTTTCCATGTGAATAAATGCACTACAACGTGACTTATTTGTGTTGTACTCCAAGAATTCCTCATGATGTGATGAAAACTTTAATATGGTCATTTGGTAATTATCTTTCCATCTCAAAATAATTTGGGGAAGTTCTTTCATGATCCTTTTGAAATTTTGTGAAGCTACGGTGGAGCTCAAAGCCAACATACCAATATTTTGTCCCTATGGCAGAGGTGCAACCATTCTTTATTATTCTTCCTTTGGTTTTTCTTCTCTTTATTCTTCAGTAGGAATGAGTACTAGTGGTTCTACCAACTACTTCTCAAATAAGACTTTTAAGAGGAAAACTAGGATAAAATTCAGGAAAATTAATCTTGACCTGTTTGCCTTGCTATTTGAACAATGGGAAGTCTGAAATAATACTTTTTGTTGTTCATCGAATGTGGGGTCCACAATGATACTTTCATAATTATCTCATTTGTATCTCCTTTATGCCATTTGTACGAGCATTTAGAGATGAATGAAACTAGGAAAATACATATTTTTTAGGTAGGATCACAACAAAGATTTTTGAACATTCAGATGGAATTTCTGAGTATTTTTTTGGTTTTTTTTCATTTTTATATGGATTTTTGAATATCTATTATTTTATTTATTTTGAGATATATTTTATGGGTGTAAAAAGGGAATAGGTCTTCCATAGTGGAGTTTCCAATAATTTTTTGTGAAATAATTTTTCATATTGTAAATTATTGAATTTTCACCAACGGTCATAGGGTTATGCCCCTCCTTCTTGTATATGGGGGAGTCTGAAATTATTAAATGTAAACTAACGTAAAGAATTGTGGGTGGAAATTAGGCTGGAGATCATCACATAGGAAAAATCCACTGAACATGTGGCAAATTTTTTGTATGAAATACAAGGGAGGAAATTATTGCAGTGAAGAGAAGGTAAAGGGGAGTTAGGAGAAATAAAGAGAGAGAGAGAGAGGTTACTAGTTGTGATTAAGCTTAAAGAAATCACATAAAATAACCATAATAGGTCCACATTCAATTATAATAACACAAAAATGCAAAAAAAAAATAAGAACATAAAAATCATAGACAAAAATATATACAAATATATCAGTTAAAGGATGAATCTCGTTGACCTTCTTTGCTTGTCCAAGATGATCATGCTTACAAAATTGGAAAGTTAAAAGAGATATAGTAGAGGAACATCTGAAAATTTGGAAGATAGAAGATGTGTGTAACTTTTATTGCTTGAAGCAGTAGCAGTAAATCTCAAAAACATACATTCAATGAATAATTTCCAACAAGAATTTGGAATGGATAATCCATTCCAATTTATAGAATTACAAATTGTATCCTCATCCACCTTCCACATGACCCTTTACCTATCTTCATGACCTGCGACCTTTCACATTCCTAGAGCATTGTGAGTCTTTTTCTTATATGATTACAGACTATATCAACTCTTATAATGTTAATGTCCTGAGATGTCTCTTCACTGAATAAGCTGAAATAGGCCCGAGTACCCTCTTAGTTATGGCATGATCCCTCTTGACTATGGAGATTTTTCTCAGGATCGAAAGAGAAGTGACTTGACTAAGCTAATGAAGATGGTGATCTGTTGATACCTAATACCTCAAGAAACATTTCCTGAATGAGGATATTGCACCCTACTGTTAACTTGTTTCCTAAAAGTAGCCTGAGATCTACAATACTTTTCTCAAAATTTCTACTATAGAGGTACTCTAAGGTGTTGTAATAAATACTATATCACCCCACCTTATAGCCATAGCCCTCTGCATGTATAACAGTGGCCACGATGGCCTTCCTGATCCTAGAAAAAGTCTAGGACATCTAGGATCACTTTCTATATATCTTAGGATAACAGAATGTGGTGACCTAAGTGGGGATCACCCATCATCCCCATGATGCTTGAATATGTGGATGCTGATATTTCATTCCATCACTATCTCCCCCACATTTTGTGAATGTGTGGAATCACTACCCGAGGCGGTGAGGATGGAATTATGTATCATGTGACCACATATTGGAATGAAATGAATTCATTGCAATGTGCTTATTTCTTTAGGTGTGATGACACTGTCAAGTTATGGAGGTAAGTTGCTATAAAGGCTGCTGCTATGTGAGGTTTTTATGGGGGTGGGACCCTGAGATGGTTTCTATATGTACCTATGTCAGTAAAATGTCCCTATCCCTAATCTATCACCTGACCTGTAGACTCTACCTCGTCCTTTAGTTGTCCTAATCTAGCCCTGTCTCTCACACAGCATGACCTTGAAGACCTACTACTGTTGATAGCTACACCAACCTGGTGGTCATGAGTACATGCAATAGATAGATAATACGACACAGTACTAACATGTAGCATACCAGGCACCATAATATTTTGTGGCACCCTGGATCAGAGTTAGTATATGTGCTCTCACTATCCCATGAACTATGGGATGACATATCCATAACTATCTCATGCTCTCCTGACTATCGGATGTTACTTGAGGCCAAAAATCAAGTCTCCCATGCTCTACGTGCATGCCACATATCATCTCCAGGAATTGCTCCTTGATCGAGACCCAGGATTTCACCACTTACATCCTGTCGATACGGTATCCACTCCATAATGGTAATCTATGACTATCAATGAACGAAAATGCTCTACCATCGGCTATTCCTCCCAGCTTATTGGCTAGATTTTATGCACAGCTAAAAACCTAGGCAATCATGAGATAAATCTACCTGATTTACAGGTGAGACTCCCATGTAAGATGTTTATCAATTTAGTGGGTATGAATCCTAATAACTATTTGCGGGGGTTTTACTTTAATCAAAAATCTCATGAACATATCTAAGGGATTCTGCAACAAGTAAGCAACTATTTATGAAGTATTTGTCAGAAGGGGAAAATAATTGAATTTGGGAAAGAAGGAAGGAAAATACGTGATTCAACCAATAGTTCACAGAGTTGGTCTCATACACATAGACTAAATAAACAAGTAGATCTCACAATATTCAGAAGTAAAGGAAAATAATTTTTTCTAATCTAAATCTTGGATAATACAAAATTTATCTAAACATCCACACATAAGTAAGAAGCAAATGCTCCGTGGACACAAAGTTCTCTGGAAATCTAACTTTATTCAATCCCTCAATTTTCATTGAAATGACATCAATGGCTGCAACACAAAGTCTGGAACTCAAGAATGTTGATTAACAAATTGTGATGATTTTTAACCCTTAGGCTCTTCCTCTATTTATTGTGTATAGAGGGAAATTACAAATATGAAGATTTCAATGAATTGCCACATATGGAAGATATGAAAAGGGGAAGTAGTTGGAAATCTTCCACCTGGAATTCCTCTTTCCATGACATGCATGATTTATAACTTAAAATAGAACCTTATATTTTACATGTATGCAACCTATTTCCAAGTAATTGACCTCCTTTAGTAACTTGAAGTAACAAATTTTATAATCAATTACCTAAGTTTTATAATCTTAATTGATTTCTCAATTGCTTTGTCGGAGAAAATAAGAGAAAGAAGAAGAAAGAGGATACACAATTAGAAGAAAGTTGCAACACTCTCAGTATTGTTCTTCTTCCACACTCTACATGCTAATCCAACTTGTATTGCACTTTTTCTTCATTCACTTTAGCAATGAATGATCTGAATGATATCTCTGCCTTGAATTTGAGATAATTTTTTCTCCCATATGTTGTTGAATCCTTTCCATTGATTCTCACCAAACAGGGTCTCGAAACAACTGACTGATATTTTCTTGCGGGTGCTACCTCTGACCTGTCTTCCCTCTTATGCTTGATGATTTTGTAGTTCTTCTCATGTACATGCACCAGTGTAATGTTTTCTGTAAATAATTCAGACAAAACTCATCATCCTTTATTTTTAATTTCATATGAGTAATTTTAAATCCTAGACAACACTCTAGGTGAAGGAAAATACAAGTAAATTCAACAAAGACTTCAACTAGAAGATTGGGAGCACATGCACAAGCTCCTAAAAGGAATTTTCCATGCAATGACTTCCACATGGGCTGCATTAGAAACAAGAGGATGATTTTTTATCAGAAGCCTTTGTAATTATGAGAGATGAATCTATTTCTTCTTCGGATTCTGAATATATATTCAATGTATCTGACATTGAATTTTCCTTATTTTCACCAATATAAGCACCAGTGAAGTATTCCTACAAATAATTTAGACAAGTATGCAGTCCACAATATGAATATCTAATTTCTTCACTGAGACATGATTATAAAGCATGTTTCCCTCTAGTTTTAGACTTTGCTTGCATGTCAAACAAACTAAAAATATTATTTAATTACCTTGTGCACTCACATAAACATGTAGATAGCTAGAATAATAAAAAGGAAGCCTTTCCAACCCTAGGCACCAAAACGGGATAATTACTGATAATTAAAATATGTCAGCTTTTAGGCATTTAGCTATGCTAGAATGGGTTTCACTTTTTGGTGCTAGAAATCCTGTAGTGAAAACAAACTAAGAGGGCAAGGAAGTGGGAATTAATTATCTCTTCAAAGCATGGCATCCAAAATTTCCATTATGTAGCTTTAAGTGAATACTATCTTTAATAATTGGGAAAAACAACCTTCCAGGAAGCCTCCAAATTCCCACTTCCTACTAAGCACAAAAATTCCCATTGGCACTTAGAAATCATCCTGGGCAAAAAAAATGACTTGCATGGAAGAAAGATTTTTTCCAAAAGTGTGACTTGCATGGGTGAATAAAACTTATTTGGTGGGAATTTTTACCCTTCTAGGAAGCCCCAAAATTCTCATTTGTACTTTAAGTTATTTATCTTTAATAATGGGAAAAAACAACCTTCCAGAAAGGCTCCAAATTCCCACCTTCCTACTAGCTCAAAAATTTCCATTTGCACCTTAAGTGATTATTAAATGCATATAAACATGCCAAGATGGGTCACACTTTTTGGCTAGAGGGTGTGCTAAAAATAAGAAGTCAAAGTGATGGGAATTTTTACCCTGTCAGGAAGCTCCAAAAATCCCATCCTTCAGTTAAGTGATTTGTCTTTAGTGATGGAAAAAAACAACCTGCAAGGAAGGCATAAAATTTTCACCTTTCTACCACTACCAAAATTCCCACTGGCAGCTTAAATCCTTCCTTCCAAAAAGTGTGACTTACATGCAATAGAGCTTATTTCTCAAAAATGTGACTTGCATGGGTGAATAAACTTCCTTGATGGGAATTCTTACCCTGTCAAGAAGCTCTAAAAATCCCATTGATAATTTAAGTGATTTATCCTTCATAATAGGAAAAAATAACCTGTTAGGAAAGCACAACATTCCCGCTTGCCTTCCACCTCCAAAATTCCCATTGGCAGCTTAAGTGACTTGACTTCATCATGGGAATTTTTATCCTACTAGGTAGGCATAAAATTCCCACCTACTTTCCACTACAAAATTCCCACTAGTAGCTTAAAGTCGTCATTCCAAAAAGTGTGACTTACATGGGAGAAGCTTATTTTGCTAAAATTCTTGCTTTTTATCAGAAGTTAGCACTCCATGATCAATTTATTCCATTGTATGATGCCATGAATGAATTCCAGAACTTATAAGAAAATAAACTGGCTATATAGAATGGAAAAATGGATAAAGAGGAATTTCACAGATAGACTACGGAGAAAACCAAAAACAAACAAAATAAAAATGAAAAAATGTTTCTAGAAGTAGCAGACAATTGCCTTGTCAAATAACTGCTTAGTAAAAATCATCCCTAGTGAATACCTTACTGAGAGGCAGGAATACTAGTGTGCAAACCTTCAGCAGGGTTCAATTACGAAATAAATTATTTTAAACAGAACTTTATTTATTTAATAAATAATTAAATAAAATTCTCATAGATAAAATATGATAGAGGGATAAAATGATTTTTGGCATCTGGGTATTCGTCAAAATTCACTCATATGATTATCTGAGAATACCTTAAGGAAATGGAAATAACATCAGGAAATAAAAACACAAAATGACTCATTATTTTAAAGAGAACGAATTTTTTTAACAAGGGGTAGTCCTAGATTTCAGGGTTAAATCTAAGGACACCAGTCAGCTCCGTCTACGGACATCTTTAGCTCTATCAAAATGAAATGAGTGAAGATGATATCCCAACATTTTTGGTTTCATGTCTTGTCTGTTGGGTTCGGGTTCAGGCCACAAAACAAAAGAAAAAGAAAAAGAAAATAAAGAAAACAACAAAAGTTTAATTTATATACAAACAGGTTTTACACTATATCTCAGTTTCTAAATAGCCTCAAATGCTTCCCATGGAAAGGAAATGGTAACTCAATTCCATCCTGATCAGAAAGGAAGAAAGTATCCATTTCGGCATCTCTCTTAGTCATGAAAATTCCTTTCTAGAGTGAATAATATTTTTCGTGCACGCCCTTCGGTTCATGTCTCTTATCCCACCAGAATACCCAGTCTCTGATCTCGAACTTCATTTCTTTGGCCTTCTTGTCAAATACCTTGGGGAATTCATTATCAACTTCATCTTTTGATGGCTCATCCTCTCTTCTCTCTGTGGTGAGTAAGTTTTCATCAACTTCCTCCATACCTAGATTTATCGGCTACATTCCTAAGGAAGAACTATCACCATGTTTTTTTTTCTTCTTCAGGTATTGATTGTTAGGATATATTATTAATTATGCATAGTTAGATTATTTAATTAATTTTATTAATTAAATAATTAATGGTTAAATGGTTATATGGTTAATCAACCATATTTGTCAGTATTCACATTGTTATATTGTTATAAACAATATATTTTTTTTTATTTAATTGTTGCTTCCCAGATGATTTGGAAGCTTGTTTAGTCTGGTTTTTGGTTGCACCTGTGCAACTCATTCTTCTGGATGTATATGGCTGTGCAATATCTATAAATATTGTAGCCTATTCAATGTACTGTTTACTGATTAAGATCAATAAAATATACACAGGCTTCCGTCCCTGTTTCTCAATCTGCATTTGGTACCAGAGTGAAATTCTGGCCCTGTGAAGGAGTGGAAAAAGAATGCAGAAGAAATAGAGAAGATTGGAGAAGAGTATGCAGCAATAGAGAGCCTGTGCAACCTCCTGCAACCTCCCAACCTCATCTCTGCCTTTCCACATTCCCCAGTTCGTTCCAAGTGTTTGGAACGCAAAATTTTTTTTTGCACTGGCAAAAATAGCTACAGGTATTGAATTTTAAAAAAAAAAAAAAAAAATTCCAATCAAGGTTTTGTTTTACTGTATTTGGAGATTGTTTTGCTTGTTTGGAGGACTGTCTGTGCACCTGCAGTGAATACACAGAGCAAATAAATTAAAAAAAAAAGAAGGAGACGTTTTTCTTCATCTAGCGCCTGTACAAAAAAAAAAAGCGTTTTTTTAGAGCATACGTGCCCTTGGCTGTCCCCCACGGCCTGCATAGCGAAAAAAACGGTTTTTTTGAGCTTGCCCACGCCATTTGCTGCCCCCAGCGCCTGCACAAAGAAAACAAACGTTTTTGTGAGCAAATACAGTAAAAAAAAAAAGTGCCCCAAGTCAAAAAATGCCCCTAGCATTGCAAAAACGCCCCGAGCATTGCAAAAACGCCCCCAGCATTGAAAAAAACGCCCCCAGCATTGCAAAAACGCCCCAGCATTAAAAAAAACGCCCAGGCAAGAGAAAATGCGGCCAGGACAATAAAAACACAGTTCAGGCATTCAAAACGCAGCCCACGAAGAAAAATACAGCAAAAATACATGCTGTACAGTGCGTCCAAAGCAAAAAAACGTGGCCCCAGGAGGAAAATATAGCGCCCATACAAAAAACGCGGCCTGTACTTGCATATTTGTGCGTGGAAAGCAAAAAAACGCGGCCAAAGGAGAATACAAAGGAGTGGAGGTGAAAAGAAAAGCTCCAGATCCGTTTTTTGGGAAAATACAACCCTAAAAATGCCCCTTCACCAGCATGCGCCACATGGAGGCTCACCAAGCTGGATTTTTTTAAAAGGTAAGTCAATTTATTTGACATTAAATACAAATTTCTTCCATTCATAGTCCAAGCGCCCCAAGTGGCCAAGTTGGTTATTGCATGTGCCTTAGGAGTGAGAGGTTTGAGGATCAAATCCCACTCAAAAACTCTCCTTTTGCATCTGGCGGGAATTCTGGCGGAACTGCTAAATTTAGCAGGCTTTTTTGAAGTTAGTTACGACTAACTAAATTTAGCGGAGAATCCCTAATTTAGGGTAAAAAAAAAAATTTCTCCTATTTGGTCTGTTTTCTCATTCCAGACATTTTTTGCAAAAGGAGACCCACCTAAAAATTGCATTTTCAGCTATTTTTTTGCAATTTTTAGCATTTAGGGCTCAGGAGGTCACCAGGACCCCGAAACTGAAATTTTTTGCCTGTCATTCAAATTGTATTATATATTGTACTAATTTGCAGGTTGCCATAGTCAACTACAAAACTTTGTAACTGCTCAGAAACTGGCAGAATTGTAATCAAAAATAGTAAATTTGGTTCTGTAACACTCACGAGATCCTAGATCTCATTCACAGCGTTCGGTATATACAGTGCCTCTGGGAAGCGCTTACGGGTAAAGCCGTCGTGACTACTACTGCACTTAACGCCTAATATAGCTGCAACAACGTCGTCTGGGCATCGTCCCTATAAATCGACGGGGAGTAATAAGGTCACAGTGCACACACTATGAACCATCCCATCCGTCTGTGAACGATTGCAAGACATAAATCTGGACTGAGAAATTATCCGAGTATATAGCGAAGTTACGCGCGCGTATGAGGATATTTCTTTGAGCCGGTGTCAATAATCGCACAGACCCCATCAGTACTGTCTTGGTACCACGTATCGAATTCTTTCACGTACGTTAACGCCTCTTTCACGTACCGCCGGGTATATAGAAAGGGCGAGCTTCTTCCACGTACCGACAGGTATATCGGAAGGGCGCGTATATAGAAAGGTTCGGTATATCGGACTGACGATATATAGATTGGGAGACCTTATACCTGGAGTGATAAGAGCCAAACCCTGTCAGTGATCTCTGCAAAATGGGCACCAATGCCCCCAAATTTTTTCTTCCAGATTCACAATTGCTCAGAGGAAGCAACTATGCTGCTTGGAAGACAAAAATCAAGACACAGCTTGAGTTTGAAGAAATCTGGCCTGTTGTGACTGGTACTCTAACCAGATCACCAACGGATGCAACACAACAATGACAATTTGATAGAGCAGATCAGAAAGAAAAGCTCATCATCTTGTTTGGAGTATCCGACGATGTGCAAGTCCACATTCGAGATGCTACATCAGCAAAAGAAGCTTGGGATAAACTAAGCACAATATATGAGGCCAAGAACAAGAATGTCATACTCAATTTGTAGAGTCAGTTACATACGTTGAAATTTAAACAGAATGAGAAAATTGAAGCCTTCCTAAGAAGAGTTGCAGAGTTGAGGGCTTCACTTCTAGCCCTAGGAGAAGAGGTCAAAGATGAGTCTCTCATTCCCATTGTTTTGAGAGCTCTCCCTTCTTCTTACCGAATTTTTGTCACAACTCTAAACTTGTCAGATACGACAATTAGTTTTAACAAGTTAGTAAACCTACTGCAACAAGAGGAAGCAATGCACAACAAGGATGATGAAGAGGAGCAGGCACTGTCTTCACATCAAAAATGGAAAGGAAAAGGTAAAGGAAAACCTAAATCCTATCAGAAGTCCCCACATCAGAATCAGTATCATGGGGACAATCAACAGAAGAAGCGATGTCCCATTTGCAAAAGAGGACATGACTTGCAAGAATGTTGGTTTAATACATATAAGAAAGGTTCATCAAGCAATGCTGGACCTCAACAACAACAAACTTACAAGGGACATTCAAACAATTATCACGGGCAGAAAAAGGGGAACTGGAAAAGAAGACCCCACCAGCAAGGTAATATTGCTGAGCAACAAGATCAGTCAGACAATGAAGACTTCTTGTTCACTGCTCGATCAAGTGAACCATCCACGTCATCTAGTGAAGTCTGGTATGTTGATTCGGGAGCTACTCGACACATGACTGGCCACAGAGACTGGTTTATTTCATGAGGGACACGCCATCGAAAAATCATGTTTCGTTGGGAGATGATTCTTCATATACAGTACAGGGGATTGGAAACATTTCTCTACCCCTTGGTTCACGCAAATGCAAACTATCAGATGTTCTATATGTCCCTGGGTTGACAAAGAAACCTTCTTTCGGTCAGTCAACTCCTAGATCACAACCTGAAAATTGACTTTGATAGTCAATCCGGCAAGAAAATGTGTTTGATTCGAGATAAATCCAGAGGCTCGAAAATAATTGCAAAAGCCTCAAATGTGGGAAGAATGTTTCAACTTAATTTCATTCACAAAAATGATCAAGCACTCGTGGCTAAAAACTCCACCTCAGCTCAGTTGTGGCATAGGAGATTTGGTCATGTAAGTTTCAAATATCTCAACACACTTCGCCGGTGCAATATGGTACATGGGCTGCCATCTCTTCAGAAGGATACAGACAAGTGTCCTCACTGCTTAGCAGGGAAACAACACAGAGTTTCATTCCAAACAAGTACTTTTCGAGCTCATGGAAAACTTGACCTGGTTCATACCGATATGTGCGGTCCAATGCAGCCAAGTCATTCAGGGTTCCAGTACTTCATGCTCTGTGTTGACGACTATTCACGCAAAATGTGGATTTTTTGTCTTCGCAAGAAAAGTGAGGCCTTTGAAACGTTCAAAAAGTTCAAATTGGCAGTTGAGAAAGAAACTGGTCATCACATCAGAACTCTCCACTCAGATCGAGGGGGGGAATTCACCAGTGATGAGTTCAAAGACTATCTACAAACTCACGGGATTCGTCGACAAATGCCTCCTCCCACACAACCGCAGCAAAATGGTGTTGTTGAGAGAAGAAATCATACTACCATGGAAATGGTGCGATGTATGATCGATGATTCTAGACTTGCAAAGGCATTTTGGGCAGAAGCACCAAAAAACAGCAGTGTATTTGCTAAACAGAGCGCCCACAACTGCTCTTGATGGAATTACACCACAAGAAGCATGGTCAAAAAGGAAACCATCCATTGCAACACCTCAGAGTATTCGGGTGCAAAGCCAGCATGCACATACCCAAACAGAACAGAAAGAATTGGACATGAAGTCACAAAATCTCATCTTCATTGGATACAGTGAAGAGACTCTTGGGTACAGACTGATGGATCCTAAGACTAGAAAAGTTTACACAAGCAGAGATGTTGAGTTTTTCGAGAAGAAGGAAGCAGAGACTCCTCCTCCGGACTCGCAAGATGTAGATTTTTCACCAGTTGTAAAAACTGAAGCAAATGTTCCCTCAGAAGATGAAAGTGATGATGGGGATGATGGTGTTGATCAGATAGGACCAACAACCCATGGGGAACAGCTCAACGTATGCCTAAATGGTGTACAAGCACATTACGAGATGCAAGACTGGATGCTCCACCGGATACATCCACCCCTGGACCACGGACTCACAGTAAAGCAAGAGAAGAAGTTAACTTTGCTTTGATGAGTAGAGTTATTGAAACAGACGAGCCATCTACAGTCCAGGAAGCCCTACAGTCAAAAGCTTGGAAAGATGCCATGGATTCTGAATATCAATCAGTGATGAAGAATAACACTTGGCAGCTTTTCGATCTTCCACCAGGGAAGAAACCCATTGGTTGCAGATGGATATTCAAAACTAAGTACAAAGCAGATGGGATAGTGGACAAGTGCAAAGCAAGACTTGTAGCAAAGGGGTATGCACAGAAAGAAGGCATTGACTATGAGGAGACATTTTCTCCCACAGCTAAGATCAAAACGATCAGGATGATCTTTTCTCTAGCTGCTCAGTTTGGATGGAAAGTTCACCAGATGGACGTAAAAAGTGCCTTCCTGAATGGAGATTTGCAAGAAGAAGTCTACATGACTCAACCTGAGGGATATGTAGTACTTGGTCAAGAAGAAAAGGTATGCAGACTCAGGAAATCTCTGTATGGCCTCAAACAGGCACCCCGGGCATGGTACATCAAGATTGATGAGCATCTTGTACAACATGGATTTGTCAGAAATCCATACGATCCCAATCTCTACCTCAAAAAGCAAGGGGGGGAGATGGTGATTATTGTAGTTTATGTCGATGATCTAGTCATCACTGGCAGTTCAGTGAAGATGATTGATGAAACAAAGAAATATCTTAAGCGATCATTCGACATGACAGATCTCGGGCTTATGCACTACTGTCTTGGATTGGAAGTATGGCAGAAAGAGAATCACATCTTTGTTTCTCAGATGAAATATACCAAGACAACGCTCGAGAAGTTTAGGATGATGGATTGCACACCAATTGCTACACCTATGGAGAATAGATTACAGTTATCTCGTTCAGATCCATCTCTTGAGGTAAGTGCCACTCTCTATCGGCAGCTGATTGGGAGTCTCATTTACCTGACCTACACTAGACCATATATCAGCTTTGCAGTAAGCTATCTATCTAGGTTCATGCAAGAACCCAAAGTTTGTCATTGGAAAGCAGCAAAGCGCATTTTGAGATATCTCAAAGGATCAGTGGATCTTGGTCTAGAATACAAGAAGAATGAAAACTTCTTCTTGACTGGATATTCGGATTCAGATCATGCAGGTAACATTGATGATAGAAAATCCACTTCTGGATTTGTATTCTTTATGGGATCTAGACCAATATCATGGGGAAGTAAGAAACAACACTTTGTTTCTCGCTCTTCCACCGAAGCCGAGTATCGTTCTGCAGGAGAAGCTGTCTGTGAAGCGATTTGGCTACGTCGCATACTGGAAGAACTTGGAATACCACAGGACAAACCGACCACCATGTATGTTGACAATGAAGGTGTTCTCAAACTTGTTCGCAATCCAGTTTTTCATGAGAGAACAAAGCACATTGAAGTTCAGGTTCATTTTATACGCGAACATGTGTTGAAGCACAACATCCAGCTTCAATTTTGTCCAACAGCTGAACAACGAGCAGATATTTTCACAAAGTCACTTGCACGTGACAAGTTCGAGTTGTTCAGGGCATTTCTCTCCTCATCTCTTCAGACAATGCACAATTAAGGGGGGGAATGTTAGGATATATTATTAATTATGCATAGTTAGATTATTTAATTAATTTTATTAATTAAATAATTAATGGTTAAATGGTTATATGGTTAATCAACCATATTTGTCAGTATTCACATTGTTATATTGTTATAAACAATATATTTGTTTTTTATTTAATTGTTGCTTCCCGGATGATTTGGAAGCTTGTTTAGTCTGGTTTTTGGTTGCACCTGTGCAACTCATTCTTTTGGATGTATATGGCTGTGCAATATCTATAAATATTGTAGCCTATTCAATGTGTTGTTTACTGATTGAGATCAATAAAATATACACAGGCTTCCGTCCCTGTTTCTCAATCTACATTGATTGCGTTTGTCGAAAGTCTCCACTAAGGAAAATAAATCCTTGGGGATTTCATTACCTTTTTGTTGGATTATTCCAAGGAAATAAGGGATAAAATATGCGGAATAATCCCTCATAGAATCGCAACAGTAGAAACTAATATGCAGAATAAAATAACACAACACAATGAGACAGTATTTAACATGGTTCACCCAATTTAGGCTATGTCCACAAAGAATCACTTGCTCATATTTTATTACAAGCTACCACTCTCTCAATACAATACCCAGATCCATTTGGAGCAATGCTCAACAAACTCTAAAGAATTCACAGCCAAATTCAAAACACATCTGCAATGTTTACATATTATCTACCATATGCACACAACCATATAAATAGACAACTACTTAAGCAGTTTTACAAAACTGTGGGTATCAAAAGTATGGGCCAAAACCGTCACATAAACTTATGGGTCAAAAAGCCCACCCATATGAGAAACTCACGTTTCCCAATATATCGGGAATGTTTTAAGGCCCAAAAAAAACTCAGGGGCTGCTCCCCTAGACCCCCGCTCGGGGCCCAGCCCGGCCCCAAACCCCAGCAAGACAACTATGGAAAGCGTACAGTACTCTTAGTGTACAATCTTTAACACTTCCTCACATGAAAACATGCTCCACAACCTAACAATATCCCACTTGGAGACTAGTTTTCCTCAAAGCAATCTTCTCAACCCTTCACTAGTTTTTGTGAAGACAAGCCAAAGCTAAATGTAGCTTCATTTTTTCCCTTGTGACCACCTTGGTCATCATGTCTATAGGATTCTGACTAGTATTAATCTTCTCCAGCTTCAACTTCTCTTCCTCTAAAGTTATTAATGAAATGGTACCTTAATTGTATATGCTTCGTCCTAGAGTGGAAAGAAGAGTTCTTAGCTAGGTATATAGCACTCTGACTATCACTATATAGCTTTCCTTCCTCCTACTTATGCCCCAACTCCTCAAGTAATTGATGTAACCAAATCATTTCTTTTCTTTCCTTTGTGGCAACAACATACTTAGCCTCTGCGGTTGACAAAGCCACCAACTTCTATAATCATGAAATCCAGCTCACTGATGTCCCACCTACATTGTAAACATAACCTGTCGTGATCCTCTTGTTGTCTACATCTCTATCCATATCTAAATCTACATAACCACACTAAATGGTGTCTAATCCACTGTAGCAAAAAATTATCCCCATGGTCCCTCTCAAATACCAAAGGATCCACTTTACTTCCTACCAGTGATCTCTTCCTGAATCACTCATAAATCTACTCACCGCTCCCACTACATGGGCAATATCAGGACTAGTACACACCATGACATACATCAAAATGTCAACCACTGATGAGTAAGGTACCTTGGAAATCTGGTTTCTCTCCTGCTCTGTCTTGGGACACTGCTCCTTTGATAACTTGAAGTGGTCTACCAAAGTAGTCCAAACAAGGTTAGCAATCTAGCATATTAAACCACTCCAAGAATTTCTTAATGTACTCTTCCTGAGATAAAGTTCATCTTCCATTCCTTCCTATCTCGATATATCCTCATACTAAGGATTTTTTTGGCTACACCCAAATCCTTCATAGCAAAGGATTCACTTAGTTGCTTCTTGAGTACTTTTATTTCCTGCATGTTTTTACCTGCAACCAACATGTCATCCACATACAAACACAAGATAATATAACTACCATCCTCAAATTTATTTGTATACACGCAATGGTCATAATGACATCTAATATAACCTTGCTCCATCATGAAGCTATCAAAATTCTTATACCATTTACGTGGAGCTTGTTTCAAACCATACAAGCTCTTCTTCAATTTTCCACACCATCTCCTCTTTACCTTTGACCACATAGCCCTCTCGTTGCTGCATATATAGTTCCTCCTCCAAATCACCATGGAGAAATGCAATATTTTCATCAAGATGTTCTAAGTGTAAGTCTTCTGCTGCAACTATTCCTAGAATAGTTCTAATAGAAGTCATTTTTACTACAGGAGAAAAAATCTCATCAAAATCTATACCTTTTTTCTGTGCAAACCCCTTGACCACCA
The DNA here is from genome assembly GCA_019776745.2 of Taxus chinensis. NCBI lineage: Eukaryota > Viridiplantae > Streptophyta > Pinopsida > Cupressales > Taxaceae > Taxus > Taxus chinensis. The sequence goes on from CM034151.1 coordinate 98,336,236, forward strand.
ACCATGCCTTGTATCTTTTCTTTCCTCCTTCTTCCTCTTTGACTTTGAACACCCACATGTTCTATAATGCTCTTTTATCCTTTAGGTAGCTTCACCAAATCCCATGTCTTGGTTCTCCATGGGAGCCTGATGCTCCCTCATCCATGGCTTACTCTCACTTCTTCCTAGCATCTACCTGTATTGCTTCATCAAAGCTCTCTGGCTCTCCACTATCAGTGAGTAATAAATAATAAAGAGAAGGAGAAAAATGTTCAGGTTCTCTTCTTACCCTAGAAGACCTCATCTATTATAGGAGTTTGGGGTTCCTGTTGAGGAGGTTCCTAAACTGATTCATGTGTCACTTTCCCATCTGGAAGATCCTCTACCACTGCATATTCTTTCTTGGATTCTTCCATTGTTTTCCTACAACTGCTACTTATACATGAATTTCTCCCTAAATACCACATCCCTAGATAAAATAATTTTTATTGTCCTTAATAATCCAACATTTTATATCCAAAGTCATCACCACCATACCCAATGAAAGTACTTTTTTTAAGATTTAGCCTCTAGCTTTGTCCTATCATCCTTGTCTATATGGACAAAAACCTCACATCCAGAGCACTCTAAGAAATGAATAATCAACTTTCATTACCATACCAAAACTCCTTAGGCATGTCTCCATCTAAGGCACTTGAGGGTCCTCTGTTTATCAAGTACATAGTTGTGCTCACTGATTTTGTCCAAAAAGAAAGAGGTAGTCTTGCATATAACCTCATGCTCCTAGCACATTCCATTGTTGTTTTGTTCATCCTTTCTGACATCCCATTCTATTGTGGAGTTCCTAGAACTATCTTTTTCCTACAGATTCCATTCTTAGAACAGTAATCATAAAATTCATTACTGCAATACTCTCCTCCATTATCTGACCTGAGACATTTTAGCTTAAGAGCTGTTTCATTCTCTACCAAGGATTTCCATTTAACAAAAGTGTCAAATACATCATTTTTTGTTTCTAATACAATAAACCAAAACTTTCCTTGTTGCATCATCAATAAATGTAACATAATAAATTTAACCCCCACGAGATGATACCTAAGCTCGGCCCCCACACATCAGAATGCACCAGCTCTAACTTACTCCCTTTCTTTGTAGGTCCAAATTTGAGAAACCTTACTCACTTTTGTTTCCCATATATGCAGTCCTCATAGAACTCTAAAACTGTTTCTATATATCTAGGAAAATCCTTCTTTATGATCTCCATGCCCTTATGGATCATATGACCGATCCTATAGTGCCACAATGTTGTATCTACTTCTGAAGCCACAAGATTACAAACATTATTGCTATAAGTGGTTAAATACAAGGTTCCAACCTTTTTACCTCTTTCCACAACAAGAGCACCCTTGGTAACCTTCCAAGATTTTATATTAAATATCACAGTATAACCATCACTTCCCAACTACCCTGCCAATATCAAATTTCATCTTAATGTAGGCACATGTCTGACATCCTTCAATAGCCAAGTATTCCCATTCTACATCTTAACTTGAACAAAACATTTTCCAACTATGCTGCAAGGCTCATCATCACCAAGAAAAACATGCCCAAAATCTCCTTGAACATAATCAACAAAATAATGCCTATGTGGAGTAGCATGGAAAGAAGCCCCCGAATCTAAAACCCAAGATTCAGTAATATTGTGCAAAGAAAGAATCAAATCATCCTAACATACATTACCCGTTGCCACATTTGCCTCCTTGTTTTCTTCCTATTGGTTCCTCTTTTCTCAAAGCTCCCAATAGTCTTTCTTTGTATACCCATAATTTCCACAGTGCCAGCATACTATCTTGCTTTTGGATTTTGACCTTGCCCGATCCTTTGATTTTCCATGGCTTCCTTAATTCTTTTGTCTCTGTCTAGTTTCCAATGTCAAAGCATTCCCTAAGTAGAAGATTCACCAGAGATTTTTCTTTGCATTTCCTTGCTTAGAATCACCCCTATAACATCGTCAAACTTCAACTTTGAGTTAGCTGGAACCGAGTTGCTTACCGCCATTACCAAGCTATTCCAACTCTCAGGTAAAGAGCACAGAATTAATAAAGCCCTAACTTCTTCATCAAATTATATTGTAACTGAAGCTAGCATATTTACAACCATATTAAAATCATTTAAATGATCTGCTATTGAACCATTTTCATACATCTTCATATTAAACAAATTTTTCATTAAAAATATCTTATTAGAGGTAAACGGTTTTTCATACAACTTCCCTAATGCATCCATCAGTTCTTTTGTAGTCTTTTCCTTTGAAACATTAAATAATACCAAAGATGCAAAACATAGCCAGATTATCCCAAGTGCCTTCCTATACAGCAAATCTCATTCCGCATCTGTCATACTCGATGGTTTGTTCACCTTCTCAGACAACGGAATATAAAGATCCTTCTAATAAAGGTAATCTTCCATCTGCATCTTCCAAAGACTGAAATTTTTCCCGTTGAATTTATCAACCCTAAATCTTCCATCATCTGCCATAGCTCCCACTCAAGATAAAACTTTCCCTATAATTCAACACTTTAGCAAACCAAACCATACTTTGATACCAATCATAAGGAAATAAGGGATAAAATATGCAGAATAATCCCTCACAGAATCACAACAGTAGAAACTAATATGTAGAAAATATTACAGATCTCAAATAAAAGTGCAGAATAAAATAACACAACACAAAGAGACAATATTTAACATGGTTCACCCAATTGGGCTATGTCCACAAAGAATCACTTGCTCAGATTTTATTACAAGCTATCGCTCTCTCAATACAATACCCAGATCCATTTGGAGTAATGCTCAACAAACTCTAAAAAATTCATAGCCGAATTCAAAACACATCTGTAGTTTTTACATTATATCTACCATATGCAAAAAACCATATATATAAACAACTGCTTAAGTAGTTTTACAAAACTGTGGGTATCAAAACCATGGGCCAAAACAGTCCCATAAACTTATGGGTCAAAAAACCTGCCCATATGAGAAAATCATGTTTCCCGATATATCAGGCATGTTTTAAGGCCCAAAAAAAAAATTCAAGGATTGTGCCCCTGAACCCTTGCTACCGGGGGATGCCGCCCCCGGATCCCCGCTCGGGGCCCAGCTCGGCCCCAAACCCCGGTGAGACAATTATGGAAAGTGTACAATACTCTTAGTGTACAGTCTTCAACAGTTCCTCACATGAAAACAGGCTCCACAACCTAACATCCCACTACTGTCATCATAACTTGGATCAATTTCTCCTATGACTATTTGTGGTGGTCATGATTTACTCCCTTCAACACATAACATGCCAAAGTTGTCTTGTTCCAGACATGCAGATGTTTTTTTTCGTCATAGAAAGTCTGCCACTATTCAACACTATTAGGGACTTTAGGGCGATACACCATATCCACTTTATAGTTTTCTTTTCTGAATATGGACGGTGGTCTATCTATATTCAATAGTGTAGTTGTGACCACCAAAGAGTATACGTTGGAATTTGGATTCATTGGAATGAAGTCGATAGAGAAGGCTGTAAAATCGAGTTTCTATAATGCTTCATCTTATCTCCTTTGACTTTATTTCTCCCTCGAACCTACTTTACCAGAATTTCATCATCTCATTTAGCTTTAAGGAGTTTTAATCCTTTATTTTTAGCTTTCTCCATTCCTAACAGCAACGCTTCATACTCCACTATATGATTGGTGTTCTCAAACATCAACTTTTGGGAGTATGGTAATATCTCATGATCTAGAGATATTAGTAGAATGCCAACTCCTGATCCAAAAGAACAACAAATGCCTTAAAATATAATGTCCAAATTTTTTATTTTTCTTTTATTGGCTCTAGTTCTAGTCAAAGTTCCAGTTCTGGTACATTTTTATCCATTTCCAATAAATAGACCCCACAATTAGATTCTTGAAAAATAATATGAGATCTTAGATCCTCAGTTTTTGTAGCCATGTACTTGGAATTCTTTTCCAGAACTAGCTTCTGATTTATTCCTTTGATAGGAATATGAGCACATGACCAATCTATTTTTACTTCTCCTCCCAGCTCTTTACAGAAGTTTCTTCTCAACAACATCTCATAGGAGATAGGAATATCTGTAACTAAGATTTTCATCTTTAATCTTTTGTCATGTAAACCTACCAGAAACACTTGTGCATCTTTTATTTTTCTAATTAAAGGGACTTGTCTCTCCATGGAATAACACCTTTTTATGGTATTTGTCAAGGTAATCCTAACAACATCTATAAATTTAGCTGGAATGATATTTTGAGAAGCACCCGAATCTTGAATGCAGTTGCTTAACTTGAAACCATTAAGCAATAAGCAGACATAGAAATATTCTACTCTTTCAGAAGATAATGAGGGTTTAAGAACTGCAATGTTATTTTGGGGAGGATTATCTTTGGGCTTAGGAAAAAGGCCCTTTGATGTATTAGATTTTCCTAGTGATTGTGCATATTTGACTAGCCTATTTAAATTCTTAGGAAAGGATCTCAAGTATTCAACTTCTGACATTTGAACTTTGGTCTTCTTGACATGATCAATAATTTGAAAAGAAGGAATAGATTTAGATACCTGAGATTATTTTTGTGGTTGAGACGAAGGACTCGCGTTCTTATTTCTGGGAGCTAAGGAAGAAGGTAAAGGGATACCCCTTCTTTGTTCATCAGCTAATGCCTCATTTTGGTGAGTTTGTGATTATGTAAATACTGCATAAACAAGACCATGATTTTCTTCAAGAATATCCTCATAGTCATGTTCAGATTTGTAATTTAGGTAATTAGTGTTAGAGTTGGTAGCAAGACCTACAAAATCATCATTCTCGAGATGATCAGTGTCAGCTTCTAGGTCTTCTTCATTCATCTCCACAGTGTTTCTGGGAGTAGCTTCAATTGCTAATATTTTGGAACCAACAATATGGTTTTGGTTGTTGTTGTTGAAATTTTGAGCAAGGGAAGTATTGTTTCCCTTATCCATTTGATCCATTTGTTTCTTCATCTAAAACATCTCATTTGCTAAATTTTGCAATATTGAATCAAATGTAGTAGCAAAAGATGAAATTTCAACTCTAGAAGTGCTGCTCTTTATCTTTCCATCCATGATGAGGTCATCTTCAATTTCAACCACCATGTTTTGAGCTACTAACAAGTCAATAGAATTTGCTATTTGTAGTTGATAGCTTACTTTGGGAAGTAAAGAATTGATGAATAATACCTTTTTATTCTCATCATTCAGAGAAGTAGAAGCCAGAATTTTGTACAGTAATCTTTGGAATTTTGTAATGAAATCCCGCATGTGCTCATGTGGATCCTTCTTCAACAGAGTTAGTTGAGTTATAAATTTAATTGAATCTTCTACTGGCTTGAATATTTTAAGGAATGCATCTCGCATAGTAGCCTAGTTGGTTATGGTACCAAGAGCTAGCCGGTAGAACCATTCTTTAGATAAGTCATGCAGAGTATCTATGAAGAGTCTGACAAACACATCTTTATGTTTGACTGCAAGCACGCCCAAGGATATAAAAAAGACAACCAAGTGGTCATTTTTATTCTTCTTTCCATCTCCAAATAATTTTGGAAAATTATTATTCATCCCTTTAGGTACATCATGCATAGGAAGATTCGGATTCATAGGTCTAAAGGCTACACCCCATAGAACAGATGTTGTAGGGGAAAGTGGCTGATTCTTCATCATGAATGGAACATGTCTTCTTCGAGAATAGACTAGTTGAATAATCCCAACTATTGGATTGTGTTGTACATGATCCAAATTTGGAAGATTTTTCAATCTTCTTCCTAGTGAAAGACTAGATCTGTGGCTTCTAACTTGAGGAGGATGACTGAAATTAAACTGCTCCTGCAATCTATAAAAATGGACGATCCTTTCTTGAGCTCTACTAGACCGTGTGAATGGACGTTCTATCAGTTTGAGCTTATAATATAAAATCAATCTGGAAAGAGAAATCTTTGGTATTCTAATTTGTGTTGTTCCCTAGTGAAGTCACCAAAAACTGTTGGCTAGATTTTCTACATAGCTAAAAACCTAGGCAGTCATGAGATAAATATCCCTCATTTACTGGTGAGGCTCCCATGTAAGATGTTTATAAATCTAGTTAGTATGAATCCTAATAACTATTTGTGGGGTTTTTAATTTAATCACAAATCTCATGAACCATAACTAAGCAATTCTGCAACAAGTAAGTAGTTGTTTATAAAGTATTTGCAGAAGGGGGAAATAATAGAAGGAAAGAATAGAGGAAGATATTTAATTCGACCAATAGTTTATAGATTTGGTCTCATACATATAGATTAAATAAACAAATAGATCTCACAATATTCATAAGTAAAGGAAAATAAACACTTCTAATCTAAATCTCAGATAACACAAAGTTTATCTAAATATCCACACAGAAGTAAGAAACAAATGCACCTTGGACACAAAGTTCTCTGGAAATATTCCTTTATTCAATTCCTCATCTTTCACAAAAATGACAACAAGGGCTATAACACAAATTTTGGAACTCAAGAATTTTGATTAACAAATTGTGATCCCCCCCTTTAACCCGTAGGATCTTCCTCTATTTATAGTGAATAGCGGGCAATTACAAATAGGAATCTTCTTTAATGAATTCACATATGTGGAAGCTATGAAAAATTGAAACAGCTGGCAATCTTCCTCCTAGAATTCCTCTTTACATGACATGCATGATTTATAACTGAAAATAGAACCTTCTATTTTGCATGTCTTCCACCTATTTCCAAGTAATTGACTTCTTCCAGTTACTTGAAGTAATGAATTTTATAGCCAATTACCTAAGTTTTTCAATTTTAATTAATTGCTCAATTTTTTTGACGGAGAAAATAAGAGAAAGAAGAAGAAAGAGGAGAAGAAATTAGAAGAAAGTTACAACACTCTCAGTATTGTTCTTCTTCCATACTCTGCATGTTGATTCAACCTATATTGCACTTCTGCTTCATTCACTTTAGCAATGAATGATCTGAATGATATCTCTGCTTTGGATCTGAGATGCATTTTTCTCCCTTATGTTGTTGAATCATTTCCTTTGATTCTCACCAAATTGGATCTAGAATCAATTGACTGTGATTTTCTTGCAGGTGTTTCCTTTGACCTATTTTCCCTATTATCCTTGAAGCTTTTACAGTTCTTCTCCAGTATGTACACCAATAAAATGCTTTCCATAAAAAATTTAGACAAAACTCATCATCCTTTATTTTTAATTGCATATGAGCAATTTTAAATTTTGGACAGCACTCTAGGTGAAGGAAAATACAAGTAAAGTTAATGAAGGCTTCAACTGAAAGATTGGGAGCACATGCACAAGCTCCTGAAAGGAATTTTCCATGTAATGACTTCCACATGGGCTGCATTAGAAACAAGAGAATGAATTTTTCCCGAAAGCCTTTGTAATTATGAGAGATGACTTTATTCATTCCTCTGACTCTAAAGATATATTCAATGTATCAGACATTGACTTCTGCTTTCTTCACCAATATGGGCATGAATGAAGTATTCCTACAAATAATTCAGACAAGTATGTAGTCCATAGCATGAATATCTAATTCCTTCACTAAAATCTAATTATAAATTATGTTGCTCTCTATTTTTGGACTTTGCTTGCATGCCAAGAAAGCTAAAAATATTATTTTATTCACCTCGGCACTTATACCAACATGCAAATGTTTGGAATAACAAAAATAAAGATTCTCAAACTGTAGGTGCTAAAACTAGAACCTTCCCCGAAATGGAAATACTCTTTAATGTAAAATATTCCTTCTTTTGGTGCTAAAATCCTCTAGAACAGCAAGCTCCATCAAAAAGAATTAATTATCTCTTCCTCATGGCATCCCATGCTTATATAGCCAACAACATGCTATTTTTAATAATTGCTTTCTCCTATTTTTGGCAATTATTTAATAATAATCCATGTTTCTTCTCTTAATTTCGGCACCCAAGTTTGCATGCTCTTGCTTTCTTTTTATGAAATTATTTTATTTATTTTTAGCATGCATCCTTGACTTCTCTTTAGCTCAACTAGTTGCTTTAAATTTTCTCCTATTTATGGCACCCAACTTAGCTGGAAATAATAATAATAAATATTATTAAATGCACATAAACATGCCAAGATGGGTCACACTTTTTGGCTAGAGTGTGTGCTTAAAATAAGAAGTCAAAAAAATGGGAATTTTTACCCTTCCAGGAAGCTCCAAAAATCTCATCCTTCACTTAAGTGATTTTTCTTTAGTGATGGAAAAAAACAACCTGCTAGGTAGGCATAAATTTCCCATCTACCTATTGTTATCCATTTTTGCTCCTCAGGAAAAATGGACAAACATGACCTTGCACACTGAGAAGATGGAGGGACCATTTGGCCATAGGAGCTCACATTTCAATTCTAAAAACTTAGGTTGTAGGTGAGCTCGGCAATTGCAAATGCAAGGTCAGAAAAAAAAAAGTCAGAAAGAAAAAATTCCGAAGGAAAAAAGTCTGAAAAAGGAAAAGTTCCAAAATTCAAAAAGTCTGAAATTTTGGACTTATGGGTTTCAGAGTTTTGAAGATCTTGGTGAGATCAAGGGATGAACATCACGCCAAAAAATTCAGAAAGGGAAAAGTTCCAAAATTCTAAAATTCTAAAATTTTGGACTTTTGAGTTTCAGAGTTTCGTAGATCTCGGTAGGATCAAGCGATGAACAGTAACTCAATCTCTGAAATGGATATGTCCAAAAGTCTAAATTTTTTGGGATTTTAGAAGTTGCATACATTTCAAAACTTTGGATAAACAAAGCCAACAACTTGCCATTAATGCAGTATGGCACCCCAATCTTCAGATGGCCATAATTTGACTGAGAGCTTAAATTTGCACAAGAAAGGACTTTTTTGAAATCTTATAAGTCTAAACTCTACATCTGGTTATTTAATTTGTGAGACTAAGTTATTCAAAATGGAGAAATACTTCTGCCATTTTAGGATGTTCCAAGTTTCTCACCTACCACAATGATGAAGTATGGGTTTCCTTTCTTGCCCAACAAGGCATAGTACATGGAGGTATGGGTTTTGCAGTAGAACCCATCATTGTTGCAGGTGAATTCAATGCATTTTAGGGTGGTTGGAGTAAGATTTTGAATTCTTCTCTCCCCTTCTCTCATTCTTCCTATATATTGTAAGGAGGGGCATTTTTCTAATGTTGGATAATTTTTCTTTGCACCCTCCCTTCTTTTCTGGTCTGTAAGTGAATTTGTGGAGTTCAAACCTCCCATTCAAGATGTAATGCAAGTTTGTGCCTCTTGGCCATTGTAATGCACTGTATCAAATTGTGGAGCAATAAAATAAGTCTGTGGATGATTTCAACCCTCTCTTGTGTTCATTGCATTTTCATTGATCTCTCATTGCAATTGCATGGTTATTACTTTGCATGTGTGGTTGTGATTTATCAATTTTTATGATGTTTTTTGTTTAATGGAAAAACAAATGTTCAACATTCCTTTTGCTATATCACCTCTGTTAGTTTAGATTTAGTTTCTTGTAATCTTCTTAACCCTGTCTCCTTGGAAAGTTAGAGTATATTTTAGAGTAGATCTTCTAAAATTTGGATGTGTGCATCAAAATAGAGGAATAGGAACCGACCTTCATCTAGAGAGCTTTCCTGATTACAAAGTCCCACACTTTGGGAAAAGCTCCATGTTATGCAATCACACTGAGAGTTTCAACCCATCGAGTTACAGACATTCAGGGGTGTTGTGATTCGACATCAATAGTTTTTATATGCTTGGTGGGAGCAAGAAGTCATTCCACAAGATTTGAAGGCATTTTCAAGAAATTCAGACTTAGAAATTGTAAGTTCTCCAATTTTGGATTTTTCACCTCTCAGGATGAACTCTGAAATCAACTTTCAAGGGCTTAACTTGCTCAAAACAAGTCCAAATTTCACCAGTTGATAGATCAGGGGCTAATCTTCAAAAGGGTATTTTTAGTTTTTTGAAATTTTGATTTTCAAAATTTCAGATTTTTTTGAATTTTGGGTTTTGGGATTTTGGGATTTCAGACATCTCAAGATTTCATAATTTTGGGTTTCATGATTTCAGAGTTTTCCAAATTTTGGATTTCAGGGTTTCAAACATTCGGAAGTCTTGCATTTTTAGGTTTTTAGGACTGTCATTCCAAAACAAATTCCAACCTCCAGAATATCAATTATACAGGTCCTTCAAAGTTTTAATTTTAATTTTGTCGAGTTTGGTGTGTAACTTGGCAAAATCCAGCCTTTAGAGGCTCATTTCCAAAACACATCTGGTGACTCTGAAGGGATAGAATTTAGTGGTGTAGCAGCACAAGTTTCCCAAGTACATGAGAAGAATTCAAACTAGGTCTGATACTTGAGAAGAGGGACTATTTGTCTACTTGTAATTATCACCAGGAAGAGGAAGGAGAGGAAGAAGACCACAAAGATCACCATCTCCACCTAACAGGACTTTTTCTACACCTCCACCTGGTAGACCTTTTCTTCAATCAACGAGAGTTCTCTGACTAATCAGGATGGCACAACCCAATCCCTATGTCAACTTCACAGGCAGTAGCCCACTTTCCCTAAATGCTCAAAATCAGGTCCTAGTTGTAGCACTAAAGAATATTCCCTATTTCACATAAGAAAATCATACTACTCCTATTGACCACATCTAGGACATAACCAATGTCTATGTAATTCATGAAATCAATGAAATGGATATTGCGGTCAAGTTGTTAGCTTCATCTTTTAAAGGTAAAGCTTTGCAATGGTTTAGGAGCCTAACAGCAGGGTCTATCCAGAATTGGGACCATTTGTGCACAGCCCTCCACAATCAATTTGGGGAAAAGGGAGATAATTTGTCTTTATTGGAACAATTGACAACAATCAAGAGGGCTCCTAATGAGCAAATGACAGATTTCAATTTCTGTTTCCAACGAACATGGGACATAGGATTATGATAACTGTTAGACCAACTGCCGAAGGAGCATTCCTCTATTTCTTGAAGGCTATAAATTCATATATAGCCATGATGATCCAATCAATGGGAGGAACAACATTTTCAGGAGCCTATAACATTGTTATTAGAGCTAAAAAATGCTTGATTCAAGCTGGTAAGCTAGCACCAAGGCCACCAATGCCTCTCTATCCAAACATGGGAGATCCTACAGCTAGTCAAACACTAGAGTTGAATCCCATTCCACCCCCTAGAAATCAAAGCAACAATGAGTCATCGAACTTCTTCAAGCACTTCAAAAGAGTTACAAGAGGTTATGAAACAACTGCAGAACCTAGGAAATGAGCTAGTGACTATCAAGAGACAACAAGCTCAGAGTTCTAGACCATATCAGCCTCAAACTTAGTATCAAGCTAGGCCCCCATATCAAGCAAAATAGACCACCAACTCAAGCTACAAATGAAAAATCAGAACCAAGGACAACCTCAAGCTGTCAGGTCATTCCGACCATATGATCCAAACACAGCTTCAACATCAAGAGCCTTGGTTCCAACACAAAACAACATGGCACAGGAGTACAAATGGTGTTACCCCTGTAATCTACCTCACAGTCAATCAACATGTTTTAATGGTGTGCTTAATCAGGATTTGATGGTACATACCATTGGTGTGTCCCAAGAACCAAGTCAAGAGGGAAATCCATAGCAAGAAACTCAGCAAGAGGCACCTCCAATAGAAACTACGTTGGTTAATTGGAAAATAGAAGACTTATGTGGAGTTAACCAACCACCTTTTCAAGGCATGGCTGCCAACACATGGTCAAAGAAGAGGAACATAGAGGAGGGATAACTATCTAATCCAGTTGTTTCTCATCCCACTCCTATACAACAAGGAGTTAGTAGATCAAATGCAGCATCGAATGTGCAAAATCAGCCTAAGGCACCCATTGCAGCAACACATGTGCTTGTTCAAGCTCCAAAAAAGGTCATGCCAAGTAAAGGGAAACAAAAGGATAATTCATCCCCTTTCAACATCATCAACCAAATGAAGAAAACACATGTGAACATTTCCATGTGGGAGTCACTAGAAATCCTAGGACAACAAGATTTGTTGCAAGCTGCAATGGCCAATTGGTCTGTCTCGAATGGATCAAACCAAGGACAGGAGAAAGTTCTCACTAATGTAGTGCAATAGGGTGGGGGTCAACTAAGAAAAAATTTGAAGCCTCCACCATTCTATGTGTCATTGATTGTTGGGAACCACTTGGTACATAACTGCATGATCGATTTAGGGGAAAGTAGCTCAGTAATGCCAAAACAAATAACAGATCAATTGGGACTAAAGTATGAGCCAGTGCTGAAAGGAGTGGTGTAACTGGATGGAATAGAAGTGGGAATGGTTGGGATCATCAAAGGTTTAAGTCTTACACTACATGCTTTTCCTAATGTCACAGTCTTGTAGGATGTGTCTATAATTGACCTTCCGCCACTCTTTGTGTTGTGTCTATCAAGGGACTTCACAACAAAAATTGGTGGGTATCTATCTGTAGATTGGTCACACATGATTTTCAGGATGAGGTATGGAGCCAAAGTGACCATCAGATCAGAACCAATTGCAAACTTTCACATTGAGCCTCATGTGCCAAGTCCTATCAATGCAAATTGCTCAGCCTTTGATCAAGAAGAGTGTTCAAATGATCTAGAAATAGGTACCAAGGTTGAGGGTATTCTAGATTTAACTCTGGATGAATGGGCAAAAAAAGGCATATATTTGACCCATACAAGGAACTGGGTGTATATTGTGTACACGAAGAAAATTCACCCATTCCTAATATCACCAAGCCAGAAAATAAGGATGACAATGAAGTATGGAAACTATTTTTTGATGGTTCAAGAAGAAAACAAGGTGTTGGAGGAGGTGTAATGTTGGTTTCACCACAGAACATCAAGTATTATTCAGCTTTTCATTTCCAGTTTACCTGTTCAAACAACACAGTTAAATATGAGGCTTTGATTCATGGACTTCATTGGGCCAGGAAAAGAGGCATAAAGAACTTGCATGTATTTGGGGATAGCGAGCTAATTGTTAACCAATTCAAAGGACAACATGTTACAAAGAATGACCTACTCAAAAGCTACAAAAATAGGGTATGGGACCTAATTGAAGATTTTGAAGCATTTAATATTGAGTCCATACCTAGGAAGAAGAATGAAGCTGCAGATAGGCTTGCAGCAATTGGAGAAAATTTTGATGTGGTTGACAGCATCAAAAGAGACAAAACACAGCCACATATCCATGTGATTGTAAGGCCAGAAGTTCCAAACAATAACACAAGCTGGAAGGTGTTTGAGAATGATCAACAAATCATCAATTTCTTGCAAGAAGAGGCTGAATTCTCAGCTAGGAATCAAGAAAAATTAGAGCAGTAGTATGGGGATCAAGTAGTGCAGCTGTGAACAAACAAGCTTCCAAAGGGTTTAGTAACATTGGAATCCATATTCAATCCTAATGACCAGTTCCATAAGGAGAAAGCCAACATACAGGTCAAAGGAGAGGATTCAGAGCCAATTTCAGTTGGGAAAGGCAAAACACTCCAAATTGGCAAAGTGGCCACTGAGAAAGAGAGATATGATTTCATACAACTTTACCAAGAGTTTCCAAACACCTTCACTTGGAGCTACGAGGACCTGCAAGGATTCAATCCAAAACTAGCACAACATACAATAGAGTTGGATCCAAATGCTAAGCCCATCAGGTAGAAGAAAAGACCAGTCAACCCACACATTGAATCTCTTATGAAGAAAGATCTAAACAAGCTAATAGAGGAAAGCATTATATTTCCAATCAAGCATTCAAGATGGGTTGCAAACTTGGTACCGGTTAGGAAAAAGAATGGAGAAATCAGGTTGTGTGTGGACTTTTGAGACTTGAATAGGGAATCTCTCAAAGACCATTACCCACTTCCTTCAATGGAACAAATCTTATAGGTAGTAGCTGGATCAGAAATATTCTCTCTCCTAGATGGCTACTCAGGGTATAATCAGATAGTGGTGAAAGAACATGATCAATTCAAAACAGATTTCACCACTAAGTGGGGTACCTATGCCTATAAGAAAATGTCATAGCCACTTTCCAAAGGGCAATGGACATGGAATTCAAGGGTTTGATCAACAAAATAGTACTGATATATCTTGATGATATCACTGTGTTCTCCAAAAATGCAGTGGATCACCTCTTTCATCTGAGACAGGTATTTCAAAGATGTAGGATATTTGGGGTATCATTGAATCCCAAAAAATGCATATTCCTGGCTCATGAAGGCAATCTCCTAGGCCATATTGTGTCAAAGGAAGGATTGACGATTGACCCAGAAAGAGTTGAAGCAATTCAAGCATTTCCCTTGCCAAGCCATAAGAACACTCTTCAGAGCTTTTTAGGAAGGATCAATTTTGTCTGTAGGTTTGTACTGAACTTTTCTGCTCTTGTCAAACCAATAACACTGATGTTGAAGAAGAACATGGCATTTAAGTGGAAAATTGAGGGAAAATAAAGTTTTGAGGCTATCAAAGAGGCTATATCCCAAGCTCCAACTCTCTTCAATCCAGACTTCTCTAAGGACTTCATGCTCTATGCCTTTGGTGGTGGGGACACAATTTCTGCAATCCTAGTACAACAAAACAAAGAGGGATCTGAACAACCAGTTACCTTCTTCATCCAAGGTTTGGGGGACTATAAAGTAAGATACTCCTTCATTGAGAAGCATGTTCTTGTAGTAATTAGGAGCTTAAATAAATTCATACACCTAGTTTCAAACAACAAGATCCAACTACTGGTCTCTCATGAGGGAGTCAAGGACTTCCTTCTAAACAAAGATCTAAATGAGAAACATGCAGGATGGATCACTCATGTCATGGAATATGACATTGAAATTAAGGTCACTAAGCTTGATTCTGGAAAGGGATTATGTGAATATTTTTCCTCGAGTCAACAAGTTGAAGTAGGTGATGAAAATGAAGTTTTTTTGGTACTACAAGATGGTCAAAAGTAGGAAAATGATGATGTGCCCACTCCTTGTTGGACTCAAAACATGATACACTTCCTACAAATAGGATTATGCCCTCCAGAAATGAGAAAAGAAAAGAGGAGATACTTTAGATTACAAGCCATTCCATATGTGCTTGTCGATGGTATCTTGTTCAAGAAGGACATCAATGGTGTTCTACTGAGATGCATTGGAATAGGTCAAATTGAGAAGGTGTTGCAGGAGTTTCACAATGGAGAGGTCGGAGGTCATTTTTCTCTGTAGGTAACAACTCTCAAGATAATGAAGGTAGGTTATTATTGGCCCACAGTGTTCAATGACTGCTATACATGGATCAAAAAATGTAAAAAATGTGCATTCTTCACAAGCAAAGAAAGACTAGCAACACTTCCATTGCATCTGATTTTGGTTGACCAACCATTCATGCAATGGGGATTGGATTTCATTGGGGTCATCAATCCAAATTCAAGCCAAGGTCACAAGTGGATTCTCATAGAAATAGACTATTTCACCAAGTGGACCGAGGCGGTAGCACTCAAAGAAGCAAATGAGTCTAGCATACTAGAACTTTTATGTAGGAATAGTGACTAGATTCGGTGTGTCGGCCATTATCATATCAGACAATGCATTGGCATTCCTAGGTTCCAATATCACATAATGGGTTGTTAAGAATGGAATCTACTTGAGCACCTCTTCAAACTATTACCCACAGGGTAATGGACAGGCAGAGTCCACAAACAAGAATTTGCTAAGAATCATCAGAAGGACTCTAGATGAAAACCAAAGGACATGGCATACAAAGCTAAAATCAGCATTATGGGCTGATAGGATCACACCAAAGAGGTCAACAGGTAATTCTCCATACAAGTTAGTCTATGGGAAAGAGGTGGTTTTGCCTATATCATTAGAAATACCCACATTAGAGCTCATGAAGAAGTTGGAGTTGTCTGAGTTTGAACCAATGGAGGCTAGGTATGTAGAGTTGATGGAATTGGAAGAAATCAGAGAACATGCAGTTCAAATTATAGAGAAAGATCAAGCCTTAGTAAAAATATGGTTTGATAAGAAAGTAAGAGAAAGGACCTTTTAAGAAGGGGATCTAGTTCTAAAGTGGGATGCAGATCAGGAAAAACCAGGAAGACATTCCAATTTTGATGCCATTTGGAGCATCCCCTACATGGTCATGGGATGTAAAAGTAGCAATGCCTTCCAATTTTCTGCATTGGATGGAGAGGAGCTTCCGATTCCGGTTAACAAAATCTATCTTAAACACTTCTACTAAAAAGAAAGGTTTTACCCTTGTCAATATTAGCCTTGGATTTCAATTCCTCTAAGTGTGTATGCACATTGTCTTGTTGCAGTTTAGGTTTCAAGTTCCCTTAGTGCTTTGGCACATGTTTTGTTACTCCCAGGTTGTATCACTATGCATTTCAATGTGCCTCCCAATGAATGTTGTAGAAGGGAAGAAGTTCATACTTATAGGAACAGTTGCTAATTTCAAAGGAAAACAAATGCCGAGAAGCTAAAATCATGTTTCAGGATAGTCCATTTCCAGGACATGTGAAAGCTCCATGTCAAGAAAATTTTCTACTCTCAAAAATCTCATCTTCAATATTTTCTTATGAAAATTGAGAGTTCAAGTAGCGGAACAAGTTCAGGATTAGCAAGTGCAAGAATTCAGGTTCATGTTTCAAGTACAAGATCAGTATCAGGATATCATTCATGATTCCATGCCCAATGGATACTTCAAGGAAATTGATCTTTCACCTAGTAGGTAGGTGATCCCGCGAGTCGCCAAATTGTTATCCATTTTTTCCCCTCAAGAAAAATTGGAAAACAAAACCTTATACAATGAGAAAATGGAGGGACCATTCAGCCATGGGAGATCACATTTCGATTCTGAAAATTAGGTTGCATGCGGGCTTGATAATTGCAACAGTAAGGTCGGAAAAAAATTCTGAAAGAAAAAAAGTCCGAAAGGAAAAAAGTTTGAAAAGGAAAAGTTCTGAAATTTTGAAAGTTCAAAATTTTAGACTTTCAGGTTTTGGAGATCTTGGTGGGATCAAGGGATGAACAACGTGTCAAAAAATTCTGAAAAGGAAAATTTCTAAAATTCTAAAAGTCTGAAATTTTGGAATTTCGAGTTTCGGAGTTTTGGAGATCTCAGCGGGATCAAGTGATGAAGAGTAACTCAATCTCCAAAATGGAAATGTCTAAAATTCTAAATTTTTGATAGTTTGGAAGTTGCATGCATTTTGGAACTTTAGATAAATAGAGCCAATCACTCACCATTAATGTAGTATGGCACCCCAATCTTCATATGGCTATACCTTTTGACTAGGAGCTTGGATTTGCACAAGAAAGGACTTTTTGGAAAGCTTAAAGTCTCCTCTACAATTATTCAAAATGGAGAAATACATTCTGCCATTTTGTAGGATGTTCCAAGTTTCTCACCTACCAAAATGATGAAGTATGGGCTTCCTTTCTTTCCCAACAAGACATAGTACATGGAGGCATGGGTTTTGCAGTAGAACCCATCATTGTTGCAGGTGAATTCAATGCATTTTAGGGTGGTTGGAGCCATATTTTGAATTCCTCTCTCTTTCTTCTCTCATTCTTCATATATATTGTAAGGAGGGGCATTTTTTAAGGGGGATAATTTTGTTTTTAACCCTCCCTTCTTCTCTTATCTGTAAGTGGATTTGTGGAGTTCAAACCTCCCATCAAAATTGTAATCCAAGTTTGTGTCTCTTAGCCATTGTATTGCATTGTATAAATTTGAAGAGAAATAATAAAAAAAAAATGGATGAATTTCAACCCTCTCTTATATCCATTACATCTTCCTGATCTCTCATTGCAATCCTATTTATCTGTGCATGGTGGTTGTGTTACATTTTTAATGTTTTGTGTTTAATGGAAAAACATATGTTCTTCATTCCTTTTGGTGTATCACCTATGTTAGTCTAGCTTTATTTTCTTGTAATCTTCATAACCCTGTCTCCTTGGAAAGTTAGAGTAGATTCTATATTAGATCCTCTACAATTTGTATGTGTGCATCAGAATAGAGGAATAGGAACTGGCCTTCATCCGGAGAGATTTCCCGATTGCAAAGTCTCACACTTTGGGAAAAGCTCCATGTTATGCAATCACACTAAGATTTTCAACCCATCGAGTTACAGACATTCAGGGGTGATGTGATTCGGCATTAAACACCTGCCACTACCAAAATTCCCACTGGTAACTTAAATCCTTCCTTCCAAAAAGTGTGACTTGCATGCAATAGAGCTTATTTATCAAAAATGTGACTTATATGGGTGAATAAAATTGCTTGATGGGAATTCTTACTCCGTCAGGAAGCTCTAAAATTCCCATTGGTACTTTAAGTGATTTATCCTTCATAATGGGGAAAACACAACCTGTCAGGTAGGCACAAAATTCCCACCTGCCAGCCACCTCCAAAATTCCCATTGGCAGCTTAAGTGACTTGACTCCATCATGGGAATTTTTACCCTGCTAAGTAGTCATTAAATTCCTACCTGCCTGCCACTACCAATATTCCCACTAGCAGCTTAAAGCCATCATTCCAAAAAGTGTGACTTGCATGGGAGAAAATTCTTTTTCCTAAATTCTTCCTTTTTGTCAGAAGTTAGCACTCCATGATCAATTTATTCCATTTTCTAAGGCCATGAATGACTTCCAGAACTTCCAAGAAAATAAAAAGGTTATACAAAATGAAAAAATGGATCAAGAGAAATTTAACAGACAGATTACGGAGGAAACCAAAAACAAACAAAATAAAAATGAAAAATGTTGTCAGAAGTTGCAGACAATTGCCTTGTCGAATAACTGGTTAGTAAAAATCATCCCTATAAATACCTTATTGAGAGGCAGGAATATTGGCGTGAAAACCTTCAGCGGGGTTCAATTACGACATGATTTATTTTAAACAGAACTTTATTTATTTAATAAATAATTAAATAAAATTCTCATAGATAAAAACTAGCAGAGGGATAAAATGAGTTTTAGCATCTGGGTATTCATCGTAATTGGCTCATATAATTCTCTGGGAATACCTTAAGGCAATTGAAACAATAAGATGCAATAAAAACACAAAACAACCTATTATTTAAAAGAGAACGAACATTTTTAACAAGGGGTATTCCAAGATTTCAAGGTGAAATCTGGGGACACGACACCCTATACTAAAACAATGCAATTTCCACCTCTTTTTACTTGCAAGATGTGAGATCTTTAATAAGCATGGATCATGTGTTTGGAAACAATTCTTGAGGTATGTATTGTTTGAGATAACTTCCAATATTTCTTGTAGTGGAATTCTTGACGATTTTGAAATATTTGCTAAACATCATAATGTTCCTAGTTTCACTTGTTAAACCTTGATGTGCTCTGAGACGTTGGTTGACATAAATGTTATTAATAATGATGCTTTATGATCCTTTGAAATATTTAGGAGAGTTAATTTTCTGGTTTTAGCCATGAAATATGTTTTTAACCTTGTGATTATGTAAAAAAGAAACAACATATGCAAAATGGGATCTTCCACATTTTAAGGGTTGAATTCAGAAAAATTCTATTTTATCGAGTGCTAGCCAAGAATTTTTGTATTCACTTTTATACCCCTAGAATAATATTCTAATCCCATGTGCGTCAGCCTATCACCTAGCGGGCGTCAGGTGCTCACTCGAGGCACGCGCAGGCATCGAGCCCCTCCTTTATATGAGTCTTATTGGAATACATCCTTAATGACACATTTAGATGCGGAAATAAAAGAACCATGCATTCAGCTTAGGATGAGTTATCATATCAATGCATTTATTTCGATAACAAAGAGAAGTATCAAATAAAATACATAACTTATTCATAACACAAAGGAAATGCACTAGGATTTATGCTTATGAACAACATATATTATTTAGAACAAGACCTTATATTCATGTCAACAAGTTCAATAACCACATTACATTCATTAAGGCCATAACAAACCAATGTATCAATGTAGATCAGAGTCATGCATCAAGAAGCCTAAGCTATTATTTCCACATTACAAAACTGGTTACAGACCCATCCCTCTAAATATGCCATCACTCCTATAGTTCTCCTAATCGTAACCTAAAGGATCCTTCATTATTCCCTCAGAGCCACGCCTATCTAGCGCTTTATGATGTTTCTCTCAGTGTGTGTCTCTCCCCATTTTCTTCTACCCGAACATCTCTATATATAGCTTTAGTCTCCACCACCATGCCTTCCTGAGGTAATAGATCGGTTGCCAAGTGTCCATGTGGTCCTCTAATGGAGCATGCTTCCTTTGATCCAAGTTTAGACACCTAAAACATGTTTACACTTAGCATTTCATCCAATCTAGTCAATGAACGACACTTCGTTAATTACCTATTCTTTGCTCCATTCTCGGATGCCCATTCATGACACTCTTTTGGTCATATTCCCCCTATAATAAGCTTATTTGGCTAATATATTTCTTATTAGCTAAACATTCCTCCTTTTGACCATTCAAAACCTCCCTAGTTCTCTATAGACTGCTTCTATTGGGTTCGTAGGCTATCTATCAGTCACAATTGGTTACCCATACCCCTCTCAACTCTCAATGAGTCTCTAATCACTTGCTAATCAAGTTTGACTAGCCTAAACCCTAGTTAACTAGCCTAAACCAAGATTAACTAAGCCTAAAGCATGTTTATCCTAATCTAATCTAAAAGTGCTTTTTGATCTTTAGTCCCACATGCACCCAAATTTTAAACTCTCCCAAATGGAAAACTATAAATAGAAGGGTCACCCCTCCCTCTCAACCTTACACCTTGTTTTCATAACAAAACTCTCTCATATTTGGAGATCCTGGAATTAGAAATCATTTGTGATAGCTTTAAGCTATAAAACATTTGGATCTTGGTTATACTCCATTGTTAAGAGCTCCCCCATCTTGCATCCATCCATTCCAAATATAGTTAGTAAGGGAAGATTTAAAGCATGTCCATGTAGCCAACTTGGAGAGATATCTTCACTATGTTTGAGAGTAAACAACACATAATTTGATTTCTTAGAATCTAACTAGGTTCACTTTCATTAAGCTTTCATGGAGTAGAGAGTAGTATATATGCTAGGGTTTGAATGCTTGTTTCAAATTTATATATGCAGAGAGAGTTCCTTGTTTAGCTCTAATCTTATGGTGCATGGTTGAGTTTAGTCAAGCTTGATGTTATTTAAACCTCATCCCATAGCTTTGCAAACATTTTCATTGCATACATTTGGCATGCCCGGTGGGAAACTTATGTGCATCCTCCATTAATGGAAGTCTTTTAAGTTTTTCAAAGTTTGCTTACAGGGTTTTTGGAGAAAACAGCTTGTTATTTTCTCATTTCCATTTCTAAAACTAGTTAAACCACCCTTGTTTTACATATAGTTTGTGGGTTTGAATGATAAATAAGCTTCTTTGACTAACAACAAGCTTGTTTGTTTTTGAAATTTTCAAAATCTATGAGTTTTGCAGGTTTTTTAGGGGGTATGCATAGATGTCTTGACTGGGTGCATCTCCATTAAAACCCTAGCGTGGGTGTTGAGTTTGGGCATACTACACAATTGATAGCATATTTAGATGAGGCCGCATCTCCATCACAAGGTGGGCATTTGCATTGGCTAGCAAGCACACCTGTCTCTCTAAAAGCGTTGGCGTATATCAACTTACTGTGTAAAAATATTTTATATTTTTTACCCAAGTCGCATCTCTGTTGATCTGTCGGCATCTCTGTTGAACCATCGGCATCTCTGTTGAACCATCCTAGCTTGATAAAATGTGTTTTCTAACAGTTTTTTCCTACATGCGTACACATCAAAACAAGAGTGCATGCGTCAAAACCCTAGTGTACCTTTCTGACAGGCCCACATAGGTTTCATACCCCTCTATTAGTTTTTCTTTCCCCACATCTGCGCTGGTAAGGGAACATATCCATCGGCTGGGGCATGTTGGTGTCATTCTGGGCATGCAGGCATCTGTGTAAAAATTTAAAAAAATTCTACAGGCTATGAAATCATTTTTTCTAAAACTTTTCTGAGGTTTTTGAAAACTAACAAGGTGGTTGTAGGGTCTTGTTTCATTATTTCAGCTTGCATAACTTAAGTGTTTTCATTCATTAGCTTGAATAAATCTTGTAAAGTGTGTATGTAACTTGAAACCACTTATTTTTCATATAGGTTGCCAAATGATGTGTAACTTGAAACCACATTTAAAGTTAAAAAGATAAAAAAACACACCGCTTTTATCACACTGTATTGCAGGTTTCAGAAAAGGGCACGTCTTTATCTGCTCAACTAGAACATAACCCCTTTTACATAATGCCTTAAGCTACAACAATGGGGGTGGTTCTAGGAACCCTAAATTAATCCACTGCTGAGTAACCTTGTGGATGAAACCATAAGTGCTATGCTTATCCACTTGACTAGTATACCTTGTGAGATTAAAATCACAAGTTATCTATATGGTGACCCAGTGACAGTACAACTAAACGAACTAGTTGCTCATTATATTAGAAGGAGGTAAATTAAAACCAAGATACTCCTAAGATAGTCAAGGTGACTATTTGGGTAAATCACGCTCACTTAAGATGGCTTGTGACACCTAGTTGAGAGAACTTATTAAGGAGGCCATTTTTTCTTGGAGCCCGCTTTACTAGTCCATTGTTGTGTCAAGCCATCATGAAGTGACAACTCACTTAGAGTCTGAACCTTATTTTTTGAACAAGGAAAAGAATCCATGTATGTTTGATCTAAGTTTCCTTCATCGCGGAATTAAAATACATCCTAGTTTAGCTCACTTTTGTTCTTTTTTTCAGATGAGGTGAAACTCTGCCCAAGTGGCGCTTAGTTTCTTTTCATCTTCTTTTTTTATCTATACCGTTGCGTTCTCACCGCTCATTTGTTGGGGTGAGAAAGGAGCATACCTTGCGTGTTTTTATCAAAGATAGTACTTGCCACTTTTTTGTCCGTTTACACCCATCCATGTTTGCAGCTGGGTTGTTAAACGTCTAAAGTGCATAGGTCCATTTTTCGTATCTTTGATAAAATCCTTCGATCTTTATTTCAAGATCCTCTTCACTATTACAAGTTCAGTTCATCATTTGTCTCTTCTTGATTTAATAGTTTTTGCTCACATTCTAGTCACACATTCTTGATATTTACATCGTGTTTTCATTCTTTTTTTAAATGTGGTATAAGTCCCTTTATTGCGTGGTTACGATGCTCGCACAATTAGAAACTCCTTGTTATACTTATTACTTAGTCTCAGTTTTGACACCATCTGAGTCTTTTAAAAGGTGTTGATATCACCTTATATATATCATAATAAGTTTTTCATGATGCTAACACCTTGCTTGCTTGGTTAATGTATCACGATAGCGTTGTTATGCTATATCTAGTCACAACTTCCATTTTTCAGAGACTTAACTTTTATCGGCATTCAAACTAATTTTAAGTATACCTCGTTGGGAGACTGTGTCAATATCACTTTGATACTTAAGTCTTGTTAGAATTCTAAATTGACCTATGCATTGATACAATATTGTCACTATCTATTTTAGGGTATAGGCTCAGTAACAATATTATTGAGTGATCATTACATTTAGGTGTGCATATGAGTGTTCTTTGATAAAAAAATGACTGCATAACATTGCATCTAGGACACACTGTGGTATATTTCAAACATCACCTTGAACTGTTTACAAAAACCACACACTTAGGGGTCACGCTAGCTTCATACGAACCTCAGCTAGTAATGCCTAAAATCGCAAAGATGGCAACCAAATAAAATGAGCATGACTTAGGAGAAAACCCTTTCGAGACCTTCCCATTTAGTGGAAACAATTTAACACCTCTCTTTTCTCAATTCAAGGATGTAAAACTATTAATTGACCACAGTGGAGAAGAGTTAGAATCTTCAGGAGAACAACAAATATTAGACCTAGGTAGATTTGATGAACTCCTATATTATAATAAAGATCAAGTACTCACAAGAGTCTTGGAATTAGGAGATAAACTTCCGTAAGAGCGTGAAGCAGAAACTAAGGTCATTAACCCTAAACCAGGAGAACAAAGGTTCCTCTTAGATATAGATAACCCTTTTGATGTAGAATACACTTCTACTTCTAGGCAACATCATGCCACTGACGAAGGGGACCCATCATGAATACCTCACTACAAAGCTTCACGTAAAGTAAAAACTGAACATAAAGCTTTTCCTCCTCCCAAATTTGATGAAGAAGAGGACCCTCTAGTTGAAGAGGAGGTCCTTCAGAAACAGATCTTGAAGTTGAGCCAGAAACTAGCAAACTTAGGCTCTTTAAGAAGAAACATGTAAAAATACAAAGACAAAACTAAACCTAGCGAGTTTCACTTTGATCCATATAGTGACAATACCTTTAAGGTGACTCAAGTACAAAGACCAATGTCACCTACTAAAGAGAAACTCACTCAGAAAGAGTGATAATCAATGAAAGATACGCTTACTACGTTACAAGAGGGAAACGTAGGCCAGAATAGGAAATATTCATATGAAGAACTATGCCCTTATCCCTTCAATAAAGACATGTTGTGGCAGCCCTTCCCAAAACACTTTACTATTCCCAAGTTTGATAAGTATAAGTGCAAGATTGGTCCTCATGATCATATGAAATACTTTCACATGGCTTGCTAAGAGGTCGCATATAGTGATAACTTATTAATATGAATTTTTCCTCGTAGCCTAGGAGCACTAAGATTGGAATGGTTCTATAGTATCCCCAAGGGCTCCATTACAACATGGTCCGTATTAATAGAAAAAATCATACGACATTATTCCTATAACATGGAAAATGATATCACGATGAATGATCTGTGTAATATGAAACAGAAACCTAATGAAACCTTTGTAGGATTTTTACAATGATGGCGAGGGTTAACAAGTCATTTCCCTTATGCATTACTGGAAAAATAGCTAGTGAGCATATTTGTTCCTAACTTAAACCCAGAAATAGCCTTCCATTTACAAATGCATTGTGGCTTAAACTTTGAAGAGGTCATAGAGAAAGGCGGTCAAATCGAGAAAGCCTTCATTACAAAGGGAATGCTTGAGTCTGTCGTTAAAGACAAACATGAAGCCAAATCTGTAGATAAACCAAAGTTCTTCAATAAGAACAAACATGTTGTTGGTGATGGCATTATGGACTCCAAGAGAGTCCAATCTGTACAGATGGGCCAGCTTTTAAATCTTTCACAAGGACCTCATCTCGAGGTGCCCACTAAATACATGTTCACACCATTAACGGAATCCCTATTAGCCATACTAAAGTAGTTAGATAATGTGAAAATGGTTGAATATCCAATTATAATAGTACCATACCCAGAGGATTCTCTAATACCTAGTTAGTTCAAACACCATGAATATTGTGACTTCCACCGTGTTAAAGGACATAAGACAGATAGGTGTTTAAAACTGTGTCACTACATACAAGACCTCATTGAAGGGGGTATGATAGCCATAGATTCTCCCCCTGACTAAGGACAAGGTCCAAATGAGAAAATGGGTATCTACAAAGAGCCTTTACCTAATCATGCAGATAAAACGAAAAGGAAGCTATATCACAGGAAAACCTCCAACGACTATAGAAATGTGGCTTATGTTTACCCTACTAATGATAATTCCTTTGATTCTCTCATAGGATGTATTCACTCCTCTGATGAACAGGTCAACACTATCTAGATCTTAGAAAAGAGTTGCAGAGTAGGGACAATATGGGCTCGTTTAATCATACCATATCCCATGCCTATCCCTCAGGAAGGTCAATATAATTAGATAGATCAGCTAGAAAAAACGCCTGCTAGGACATCTATTCTCGATCTCCTTAAAAACTCTACTACCCACAAGAACATATTGTATAAAACATTGCAAAATTTAGGAGTTTCTACAGATGTAAATCCCACAAACCTCCAAGCCATGATTGCGCACATAGAATCCAATGATGATATTACTTTTGATCGCACCACAATCCTGCATAACAATCTAGAACACAACTTGACCTTATATCTATAAGTGGTGGTTACCCATCACAAAATAAAGAGGGTACTTGTGGACAGTGGATATGATCTAAATATTTGCACTTTGAAGTTGGTTAAGCAACTAGGTCATTTAGAAATAGATCTGGGAGCTAATACTATCACGATCACAACTTACGACAATGAAGAACGAGAATCAGTGGGTACTATAGTAGTTCCCATGGAAGTAGGCCCAACTTGTCATGACACAAAATTTCATGTCCTTGACTTAGACATTCCATATAACATGCTCTTGGGGCACCCATGGATTCATCCCATACATGTCGTTCCATCAACTTTCCATCAATGCATCAAGCTATGTCATGAAGTACAAGTGGTTACCATTTTGGGTGACCCGGAACCATTCACACATTGTAGGGCATTGCATAATTTTTCCCATGCGGCTTATGAGTGTCCCTCAGTGGATGTTGTTATTCCCCTACAAACGGAAGCTATTAAGAAACAGGTAGATTCAGAGTCACTCGCGCCTTATAATCAATATTTTCCTTCGTTAGTCAACTTGTTCTCTTCATGGGAGGAAACGTCGGAAAAATATGGCCCAGGTGAGCCATTCACTCTTGAACAGGCTATTGTTAATATCATATTTATCAGTATCTCCTAGAACAAGGGGTAAGCCTTATTTTCAGTTCAAGAGCACTCGGGAGTAGTGTCCTAAACCATTGGAAAAGTTTTCCCATAGTGGTCTCCTATCTGAGGAGAAAATGTTAGAATATCCTACTAGTAAAGTGCCAGAAGGTACCATGGCTTCATGCCATCAAGCACCCCAGTACATCAAAGGTCACCGCATGATGGCTTTCGTGGGCTATAGTGGGTTTGGATGTGGCATTAATGCACAAGCCCGGCTAGATCCTATTCCCATTCCTCATTTTAAGTTAGATAAGCATGGCCTGGGGATAAGGCCTCATAATTATCTACCCTCTAAGATTGATGCCACCTCTTCTGAATGTGAGGACGTTTCATCTCATTCTGATAGCAACGCAAATTCCTAATGTAGCCTCTACTAGGATCTTGCTTGCACTAACCTATTCCTAGATTCAGCGGTCCTTACCTTATTTTTGAATCCAACCCTCTAACCAATGATCAAATAGCCCTTTTGTATCCTAAACTTATAGATTGGGACCAAAAACTTCACGTACCACTTGATTTCTTTTAAAATGATGAAGCATTTGCGGAGTTCATGGGACTCGAGGATTTTATTCCAGCTGGAGACCATAAGAAAGAATTTACATTTCAACTAAACAATTGTGCATAATTCGGAGAAGAGGTGGAGATGTATGAAATCTTGAACAAGAAGGTGGTAAGTAAGAATACAATCACTTCAAAGAAACCTTGCAGAAAATATAAACAAAAGTCTCACAGTGAAAAACTCTTTGAAACACTCATAGATAAATAGAACAAAGAGTCTAAAGATGAAGTGGTTTATCCATTTAAAGATGATGATGAACTACCCAAGGAAGTTGATCTTACTCTTCCCCCTGATCCCACACGGATGGAAGATGCATCTAAGATGCTTGTTGAGGAAATAATTAATGTTAACATTGGCTTAGAAGAGAAACCTAGAATAATAAAGTTGGGAGATTCACTCTCAACTCAAGAGCAAAAGGTCTTTGTAGAGGTCTTAAGAGAATACGCAGATATATTTGCATGGACATATGCAGATATGCCTGGTTTGGACCCAAATTTAGTTGTGCATAACCTCGTTGTGCACCCAGATGCCAAACCCATCAAACTAAAATTGAGAAAGATGCACCCTAAGGTGGCACTCCTTGTCAAAGAAGAATTGGAAAAATTGTTAGCTGCTGATTTTATTAAACCCATTGACTATTCATAATGGATCTCTAACATAGTCCCTGTATAGAAGAAGCCTATTGGCATAAGAATTTGTACTGATTTTTGTGACATCAATAAGGCATGCCCTAAGGATGACTTCCCTTTGCCTAACATTGACATGATAGTGGATTCCACCACTGGTTATGAAATGTTGTCTTTAATGGATGGGTTTTCAGGTTATAATCAGATACAGATTGCAGAAGAAGATCAACATAAAACAACGTTCATTACCTCGTGGGGAACATTTTGCTACAAGGTCATGCCTTTTGGACTCAAGAATTTTGGGGCTACTTATCAGCGGGCCATGACTGTTATCTTCCATGATATGATGAATGACATCATGGAAGATTATGTTGATGACATCCTAGCTAAATCTAAGAGTAGAGGAGAGCACCCTGAAGTGCTGACATGTATTTTTCAGTGTCTCCAAGATTATAAGGTTCACTTGAACCCTAAGAAATGTTTCTTTGGTGTTTTATTAGGAAATATCCTAGAGTTTATTGTTTCACAAAGAGGGATTGAAGTGGACCCTGCAAAGGTCACGACTATCTTAAAAATGCCACCACCTAACACTCTCAAATAGTATAATGGAAAACTCATGTGATTCGTCACTTTATTTCACAACTGGCAGATAAGTTCCACTCCTTTACCCATTTACTAAAAAAATATGTTGCATTTAACTGGGGACCAGATTACCAAAAGGCCTTTGTACTCCTAAAATAGTACTTGGTCAGCCCGCCTGTACTCATGCCGCCTACCCCAGGTGAACCTCTCCTCTTGTACATTTCTGCTACCCAGTTTGTCATTGGTGCATGACTTGCCCAATATGACTTAGACCATAAAGAGAGAGCATTTTACTATCTCAGTCGCACCTTGATTTTGTACGAATTGAATTACCCGCAGATTGAAAAGGCCTACTTGGCAGTTGTCTTTACCTTCCAAAAGCTTTGCCATTATCTCCTAAACAATAAAACAAAAATCATATCCAAATTTGACCCTCTCAAATACCTTTTATCCAAACCTGCCCTCACAGGATGAATGGCTAATTGGATCATTCTCCTGAGTGAATTTGATATCAAGTTCATAAATCAGAAATCCTTGAAAGGACAGGTATTGGCTGATCAATTGGTAGAAGCTCCTCTGTCAGGAATGGAACCTTTGTGCCTAGATTTTCCAGAAACATCTATGATGTACATTGAAGAATCCGTAGAATGGCAGGTCCATTTTGATGGATCTTTCACCTTCCATGGATCAGGAGCAAGGAGTGGTGCTTATCACTCCCACAGGAGATGTCATACCAAGAGCATTCCGGTTGGGATTTTCGTGCACTAATAACATTACAGAGTATGAGGCACTCATTGCTAGCCTCAATCTAGCTATTACTTGGAACATCAGACAACTACGGGTCATTGGAGACTCTCAACTTATCATTAAAAAATTTAATGATGAGTGTAAGGTTAAAGATGAAAAACTCATTCCATATAAGAAAATGGTCAAAACTCTAAAGGAGTATTTTATGCAGATCATATTTGAGAAAATTCCAAGGTTGCATAATAGATCCGTGGATGCTATGGCTATAATTGGGTCTCTGTTATGCATTCCACCTCAGGAAAGTAAGATGCCTTTCTTTGTAGAGCATTTACAAGTGCCCACATATGATATGTCAGAGTCATGTTTAGTATGTGAAGTTGTTGGTCCATTATCCCCCTGGTATGACCTTATCTTTTGATACCTACAAGATGGTACTTTTACACCAGAAATCACCCATTCTGAGAAGAAAGCCCTTATCCATCGTATAGCTTGTTATACCCTCCTAGGAGGCACCCTTTATCATCATGGATACGACGAGAATCTACTTCACTGTTTGGATGTTGTTGAACTCAATCCACGCTATTAAGGAAGTACATGGTGGTATTTGTGGAGCACACACTAGTGGCATGGTCTTAGCTAAAAAACTATTAAGAGTAGGCTATTATTGGCCTACCATGGAATCAGACTATTGCAATTTTGTAAAGAAATGTGAGCTATGTCAGAAGTATGGAAACTTAATACATGCACCAGCCCAGGCTTTGTATCCTATCGCAATGCCCTAGCCATTTTCTAAATGGGGTCTAGATCTCATAGGGAAACTTCATCCTTCTTCTTCACATGGCCACACTCACATTATCATAGCCACCTATTATTTTACCAAATGGTTAGAGGATTTCCCTCTTACTTACGTCATCGGTGCACAAATTTCTAAATTCATTATGAACCATCTCATCTGTCATTATGGTATCCCCTCCGCCATTGTCACAGATAATGGTAAATCCTTCAAAAATAAAATGGTAAAGACATTGTGTCAACGTTTCCATATCCAACTCAAGTGGTCTACCCCCTATTACCCCCAAGGTAATGGACAAGTAGAGGCTACTAATAAAACCCTTGTACGGATTATGGAGAAAATGGTCAGTAAAACCGGTCGTAATTGGCACTTAAAGATACATCCCGCCCTTTGGGCCTATCAAACTTCCATCTACACTCCTACTGGTGTGACCCATATTCACTTGTCTATGGCACTGAAGCCATCATACCTCTGGAAGTGGAGCTTCCTTCCCTGAGAATATCTCTCAGGGACTATCTTGATAAAGATGAGGACTACAGAGTTACTCTACTGGTAGAGTTGGAACTATTAGATGAAAAGCGTATCAGATCACTCAATCACCTGAAAGTATATCAGAAAATAGTGTCTAGGGGATACAAAAAATGCATCATTCATCGGAATTTGATGTAGGAGATCTAGTTCTAAAATAAAATCAAAAGAACACCATCAAAGACAGAGAAAAGAAAGGTAAGTTTGAAGCTAACTGGCTAGGCCCTTATGTGGTGGTTGCTAAGTATGGGTCAGGAGCCTATAAAATTGCATACTTGGATGGTGAAGAGCTTCCAAAACCTATGAATTCCATGCACCTCAAGCGGTTCTACACTTGAGCATGACGATAATATTTGATAAGAACTAAAAAATAGAAAAACAAAGAAAAAACAAGCAAAAAAAATAAAGGAAAAAAAGAATGGAAAATTGAGAAAACAGTAAATAAAAAATAGGTCATCCACATGTGAAAACCACACAATTGTGGTGCAGTGGGAAGGTATTTGGGTGAAAACCATTCTCTGGCGCTCAAGGAGGATTCACCAGATGCAAGTCACTCTTACAACAAGATGGGTAACTCTCACCGCTTTCTAGATATGACTTCCTTTGCTAGGTCTAGGAACCCTACTAAATCTACCTTTGTCGAACTGTGATCTGGCTTAGTTGCTCTTATATGTGTGAAGGACATTGCCTTTGTATATTCCCATCTAACACCAGGGGCACATTCACACTTAAATTTCTCATACATACATGCGTGGCATTCTGCCTTTTGTATATTCCCACATCACGTTGGGGGCATCCATGCTTCTTTGTCCTTGTACATTTCTTTCAGAACATGACCTTAGAAAATGCAAAAACATTCAGAAAAGGATACACAAAAACCTAAAAATTTAGAAACTCTCCCTTCTAGGGATGAAGCTACACCAACTGCATAACGTTGTCTTAGAGAAGCCTCAAAACGACGTAAACAGTAGCCTCAAAAACTTATCTTTTTTTAGATAAACCCAAAAAACATTAGAAAATATATCAACGTTGTCCCGCAAAAAAAAGGTAATAATTTAATTGCTTTTAGTTGTTGGTTTGTATAGTTTTGATTAAGAATACTCTTTTTCATGTGATGTTGTGACTCCTTTTTCTTACCGTGGGTTGGATCTTAGTTGATTTAATTGTATATGGCATTAGGTTCATTCGTAGCTTGTATGCATCTATTGGGATTCATTTTTACTTACTTAGATTAAAATGTCCATTTGATCTCTTTGGCATGTTTAATAAATTCATGTAGTTTGCATCTTGGTTATGTTCTATTGTATAGGTACAGTTGTTTAGCTTTGTTAACTTTTGCTTGTGTATTTGTTTCATTGAATAGTTGTTTGTTATCACATCTATCACCTATCATTCATCACATATAAAACATCATCTACTACATCATATATACAAAAATGATAAGTATTACATCATGCATGTATGCTAAGCTAATCATCACATATCATATCATCAATGGAGGCAAGAGGGGTTGTTTATAATCACAAATCTATCCCCCCGCACCAATATCATCTAGTATCATCCCAAGTGCTAGAATAAGAAATCAGAAACATTCCATAAATCCAAAACATGTGATACTATCTACAGATATATCATTAATATGAAAGCATGAAACATACACATCTCTAAATCTAAAGTATGTCACATACATAGAGGAAAGGGAAATCATACATCATGATACAATGATTGCAAAGCAATGATCACTAATAATATAAAGCATAATCGTAGTATAACATGAAAAAATCATCATCAAATATCCATATAATACATGTATAACTTTCCATGTCAATACTCAAGTGTACATCATTGATACAATATGCCATCTAAAAGGGGCATGCATCAAAAATAGATCCTTCATCAAGAGGCGTCATCAAAACAATGGTACATGAATTTGTACATCAAAATCAGCCTTCATAAGAGGCATGTATACAATACATCTATACAAACGGGAAAAATGAAGAACTCAACCACAACTCTCGCCCTCACCGGGGCTCCCAAGTCCATGTCCTGGAGGACGGAAGAGTGGTGGCTGTGATGGACTGGCACCAGGGGTATCACCCTACTATCTGGTTGGCTGCTGTCCAGCTGGCTACTTTGCAAATGGACTTACAAACTGATCTAACTGAATGACCTGATCACTATGACCTGGAGCCTATCGTGCTCACACCTGACTGCTCAAAAGGTACTACTCACTACCCTACCAAGACAGTCTTGAAATAGGCAGTCCTATAGCATAATTCATTGCCGCTGGAACTCATATCATCTTATATTATATCAACATCTCAAGAATCAATAGCTTCCTACAGAGCGGCATCTCGCTCACCTATAAATCTGCCACTATCATCCTGAGCCTATCTATAAGCAGGGGGCTCTTGGTCTCTATCTACAATAATAGTCTACACCTGGGCTCATGCCTGATCTCTTTGCATAATATAACCTTGCGACTATGCTGGGTGTGGTCCCTTTGAGAAACAACCATCTGCACCTGGGTCTGAGACTGATGTAAAAGGCTCAGTATCTGAGCCCCCTGTGTGGCCATCTCACTAATCTGGCTCTGCCATGAGGTACTATCCCTGCCCTGAGTGGCCTGTACTCTGGCATGATCCCTCTCCACTATCAAAATCTATACCCGAGAGCATGCCTGATCTCTCTCTATTGTAAGGGCCTGTACCTATGCCGTGGATGCATCCCTCTCTCCTGCCACCTATAACTGAATGCAAATCACCACCTGTAACTATTGTTGAAGGGAAACCAACTGTCCACCATCGCCACCACCCCCTGGAGCTTGAGGTGGCGGGCCCTACTCTGGAAATACCTACTGAAGAGGGGCATATATCCCCGCTGGAATGCCTACTGGAGGAAACTCTATGTCAGGTGCCCTGAAATCCTATCTCAGCCTATGCCTGGGACCCTGTCTCTATGGCTGCTGTAATGTAGGACCCTATCCCCTTCCCCTAACATAACGATGTGAGTCAGGACCACCATCATCATCATCATCGCTATCATCACCATCGCCAGATCCACCCTTGTCACCGCTAGGAGGCCCCATTGGAGGAGCTCTCACACCTACATTATACGCTGCCCTAGAAATAGTCAAATGACATGGAAGCACACCATGGTACCATGGCACATACTCAGGTGTGGTACCAGATCTCTGATCTGTCTCAATGGCACCCACATAGCAGGTACCACCTGTAGGAAACTCGCCAGTGCTCTATCTCGAGAAATATATGGACCCATATCGATTTACTCTCGAGCCCTGTGAGCATACCACCTATCTGGCCCAAGAACATCCTAGGTAATTCCAAACTTCCTTTGACACTGATCTACCCTATATATCTCCCACATATAACTATGGCTACCTAATATGAAGTGCTCAACTCTAGCAGTGCTGAGCTCTAAACCATCCTCAGGCCACTGGAAATGTTTGTAGGGCCTCCATACCATAGATGCCTATTGTAGCTCATCAAGATCATGGCGATAGTGGTATGCATCTCCCATGTATGGCTGCACATTGTCCCCCATCAAGACCTAACCCATAGTAGAAGGCTCCTCGGGAACCCAAACTCTCAAAACACCTAAGGGACAACCAATAACAATGTGGTCCCATGCCCAAATCTGAAGCAATCTGGCTGGCCCTACCATCTTCTGATGGTAGTAAGTAATCAAATGAAGATCCCAGTATAAATGTGCTAGGATGCACTGGCCTCAGCAGTAGGTCTCTCCCTCTATCAAACCACGTATCACTCCAAGGAGGCCAATCGGAAATGATGCACCGGTCTTGTCAGGGAGTAGAACTCCACTGACAAAGGCCATCATGTAAACTACCACTCGGTCTAGCTCTAGGTCCTCAATACACCGCGACAACCTAATAGTCATCCTGCACCATGGTATCGTTGGGACATCAAACAACTCTAAGATATACCGCTGAATATCGGACCAATGGCTCGTAGATTAGATGAGCTGACCCTGGATCGGGACCTGCATAATACGCCACACATCCTCGAGAGTAATCATAATCTCCCCGGTCAGTAGCATAAAGTACTGACTCTCGCTAAGCCATCTCTCTGCTACAGCTATCAGAAGGCCATGATCCAATGTGATCTGGGGCATATCAGCCACATAAGCCAATCCCATGACATATAGGAGGCTATCCAATATCGCCCTATCATCCTCGTCAAACTGTGCCTCTATCACCGCTAGCTGACCATATCGCTTGCACGGTATGTAGGACGGGTAATATATGCTACAAACAAAGAAAACACACATGTATTAGTTGATATTTCTATCTACTTCTATCTAAATTGCTGGTAAATCCTTCATTCTTCCATCTTATTTCCTAAATTCCACTTTCTTCTAGTCTTCTTTCTTTTCTCCTTGGCCGTTTGGCCAGAAAGGTGTTCTGCTCCCTTCTACCCGATGCATGCGCACCCTTCATCCGATGCATGCACACCTATCTCAGTGTGTATGCGCCCTATTTCTTTTCTATCCTACATAGGACAGCATTTTTGATGCCTACACACCTATCTTCATGCATGTGCACACACCCCTATGTTCCCCCTACCTAGGTGAAAATACATCTTGTTCGATGGATGACAAACGTGTGCACATCCTTGTTCTTTATCCCTTCCATATGACAGATACAGTTTTTGCACATATCCATCTATTCTTTAATCGACGGATATGTGTATGCATACCCGCTGGTCAGGAGCATGCACGTACATGTATGCATGTCGCAGCATGCGCGTACACGCATATGTCAAATTTTTTCCTACTCTAGCCTAAAGTGCCCTAAAAAATGCATTAAATGTGTAATTCACAAAGAAGGATAGGCCACTCACGTAGGGTCCATCTTGTTGGGTCTCAGCATGAACTCTCAGATGCAATCTACTCATCTCCTCCTACTCGGTAGCCTCACCATATCACTCCAGGGCTCTCTCTCACTCATGGTAAAAATTTGCAAGAGCTCTGGTACAAATGAACTGGTCATGATTGATTTACCCCCTCGGGTGGGTATATTAGGCTTTCGCAATGCCCCTCGGGGCATGTTTTCTCCGTTGTGGTCATTATGGCCCTTCTTCTATATGCCGAGGTAATTATTTTTATATTAAAATAGTTATTTTTACTCCTTTTGCACGTTGGGGCACTTAGTGCCACCCTGCGGTCACTTCTTCATTGCACTGGAATAATTTACGCATATTCCAGGTGTCATTTCTTATCATTTTTCTTCTATTTTTCCTCTCTTTCACCAATTTCATGATGATTATTTTTATTAAATAATTATTTTTGGCTTATAATTCTTCTCACCGGGGCATTTTATGTGTTAACTGACACCTTTTCCTTTAGGCAGTTGCACATGTTTTAAGGAGATCTTTGATCTCTTATGCAAATTCTAACCAATGAAAAAATTCAAAAAAAATAAAAAATTGTAAAACCATTTGAAATACCAAAAACATCGAAATACTTCGAAAATGAACTAAAAATTAGTAAACAACTCATTTTGCGGCTGAAATCTTTGTCTCTCGCATGGAACTCATCTCGTATTTTGCTGGCATTTTCACATGTTTTGGAACAACGACTCGCGAATCATCTTAATCTTCAATCATCTACAAAAGTTATGCTGCTTACTACGTCTGTACTCTGGGGCACTATCAGTTTTCTGGTACTATTTTCGTCGTGCACGTCACTTTTTCATTGGACCCAAGTGTCCTCCATATTTTCCCTTGCATATACAGATTGCTTGGGGCATCATTTTTTTTAACCCTTGTCATTTATCAGAACATTTGGGACTACATCTCGATAACAAAATATTTGTGCAACAATCTTGATCATTATTGGTTTGAGTGTGTGTGATTGTACTCATTTCCCTGTTAGAAGAGCTTGTTTACTTTCTCGTATTGCATTACATTTTGCATGTTACATGGAGTTGGTGTTTTCAGCAATGGACATTTGTTTGTATATGGATTTTCATGTCATACTACACTTTTGTTCATTATTTTTTTTAAATAAGGACCGATGATGAAGATTTTAGCAATATGATGAAAAATAAAGTTGTTTAAAAGGCACTAGATGGATGTTAGCTCATTCCCCCTTCTTCATACTCCTTTTCTTCTATATCCCCTTTCTTGTCTTCTTCTTCACACTATTCTTTCTTCTGTTCTCTTTCTGTTATCTTTTCGATTGTCAATCGAGTTCTTCTATCACCCCATCGACAATCGAGGGGGCATCCTTCATTCTACTCATTTTTCTTCTATCCCTTCAAAATTTTCTACTTGTTTATGCTTGTCTACTTTCTTTGAAGTGACGTTGCTTACATCACCTCAAAGAGGGGAAAATATAGACACCTAAAATATGCTTACACTTAGCATTTCATCCAATCCAATGAATTAACGACACTTCGTTAATCACCCATTCTTCACTCCATTCTCGGATGCCCATTCATGACATTCTTTCGGTCGTATTCCTCCTATAATCAGCTTATTTGGCTAATATCTCTCTTATTAGCTAAACATTCCTCCTTTTGACCATTCAAAACCTCCCTAGTTCTCTCTAGACCACTTCTATTGGCTTCGTAGGCTATCTATCAGTCACAATTGGTTATCCAGACCCCTCCCAACTCTCAATGAGTCTCTAATCACTTGCTAATCAAGTTTAACTAGCCTAAACCCTAGCTTAACTAGCCTAAACCAAGCTTAACTAAGCCTAAAGCATGTTTATCCTAATCTAATCTAAAAGTTCTTTTTGAGCTTTAGTCCCACATGCACCCAAATTCCAAACTCTCCCAAGTGGAAAACTATAAATAGAAGGGTCACCCCTCCCTCTCAACCTTACACCTTGTTTTCATAATAAAAATCTCTCATATTTGGAGATCTTGGCATTAGAAATCATTTGTGATAGCTTTAAGCTATAAAAAAATTGGATCTTGGCCATATTCCATTGTTAAGAGCTCCCCCATCTTACATCCATCCATTCCAAATATAGTTAGTAAGGGAAGATCTAAAGCTTGGCCATGTAGCCAACTTGGAGAGATCTCTTCACTATGTTTGAGAGTAAACAACACATAATTTGATTGCTTAGAATCTAACTAGGTTCACTTTCATTAAGCTTTCATGGAGTAGAGAGTAGTATATATGCTAGGGTTTGAATGTTTGTTTCAAATTTATATATGCATAGATAGTTCCTTGTTTAGATATAATCTCATGATGCATGGTTGAGTTTAGTCAAGCTTGAGGTTCTTTAAACCTCATCCCATATCTTTACAAACATTTCCGTTGCATACGCCAAGCTCTCCACTCTTTCCAATGGTGTCTTTCTAGATCCTCCCATCGCATGCATGGAATATTCCATTCTTGACCCTTTGGCTATCAGGCTGGCACCCTATCCACTATGCATGCTAGATAGGTCACGCTTTTCTCCTATGCTACCTGGAATGCTAAATATGGCTGTGTCCCAAAAACCCATCTTGTCTTACATGTGTGTGCCATGTGTTCTATTAGACCCTGCTAGAACCCTTCCCTACACACCTTCAGCCCATGTGCCCACGCGCCTTCTTATACTTAGCCAATATTTTGGGGCCCAACATCACCCCACACTATACCTATTCTCTGTCCTCAAAAACACTCCTCTTCAGCGAATAAAGAATTATGGTCTCTAAATAGGGGGGAAAATAATGGAGGAATGAATAATTGGGAGAAAGAATGAAATAATGTGGAAAATGAAAGAGAACAATACATATTTTTGAAGGAGGAGAGAGAAATTCTTCCCTATTTTTGCCTTTAGATTTTCCTAGGTGTAAAACTTGCTCTGTGCTTGTTGATAGAGGTATCTGACTAAGGTGATCACCTCCTCAAAAATTAATTCCTATCCTTTGGCAATCATTTTCTCAACAATACCCTCCAATTTTTTTCCCAAGTCATCAAGTGCATCCATCTTGCGGGTGATCTGAAGGTATAATTCCTTTAGCCAAATTTCAATCAAGCCTCACAAGGTCACGATAGCTTCTGACTTCTTTTATACCTTAGCCAGGATTTTATCCCTTTCTACCCTGTTCCCTTTATTCTTTTCTTGAAAATCCTTGAGTTCCATTTCATGTGTAGTGACAAGGATGCTTGCCACTCTATCTCTATCAGCACAATTGTCATATGCAGCTTCAACAACTTACATGAAGACCTTTACCTCTACAAGGAGTTTGGTATATCGAGTAACGATCTTGAAAACCTTTAGCTTCTCTTCTCTCTCTTGGCATGCCAATGCTTCATCTATGGTCTCTAGGGCAAGTGGTATCCTTTCCATCATGATGATGTAAGTCAAATCCTCTAGGAAATGCAAGGGTGATTCATATTTCTGATCAAGCGGCACTAGGTCGAGATGCTTCAAGATAATGGCATTTGTAATCATCTCCACCTTCTTAGAGAATTTGTGCACCTTTTCCTTCTTTTCCTTCAGTTCGTGCCTTAACTGTGCATTGATAAGATGTTCTTGCTTCAAGTCTTTGTTCTTCTCAACAAGCTCCTCCTTTTTCTTTTCCAATTCCTCCTCTAGGAATCTCACTCTATCATTCCTTCTGAACAGTCTGGCCTTAATCTCAACTGAATTTTTTTAAGTGTGTTGCAGACCTAATCATTTGACAATTGTTGATAATTTACCAAGGGATTTACTCTTTTTTTCTCTGGCACCTTCATCAACACTCCCTAACTTACTTCGAACTCAGGTTCATCCACATGGGACTTGAACGCCTAAGATAACATCTTTCTAGGTTTGTGGATATGTGCCTTCTTCATCAAATGAGTTCATAGCCAGGAGTTGTTCTATTGGTATGATGCTTTGGAAGCACGCACGTAACACCTTTCTTGGATCATTGATGTATCCCATTCCTCACCCTTGTGCTACCACTACACCCTTCCCACTAGTTTGTGCAACCTTTGGGAAGCTTACTGCCAAATTGGGATTTCCACCCATGGTGTCATATTCTTTCCCAATGCTTTCTTCTTCCATTTCCTTCAAAATTTCATCTTCACTACGCTCTAACTCCTGCTCCACAAAATCTTTAATGATGCCCACCACTTCTCTCTCCATGGATTTTTCCACTTTTTCCTTAGTGAGGCTTGGGGTTTCCTAATTTTTGGTCCTTACCTCTTCACTCACCCCCTTGCCTTGATCATGTTCTTCCTCCTCATCATTCTTCTCTTCTTGTTCCTCTTTGTCATTCTTATCTTCATCTTCCTCCTCCTTTGAGTCGTGTATATCATATACTAGATGGTCTTGAGCTTCCTCAGGCTCATCATTATCCCTGTCACCAATGTAGGCCTCTAAGCTCTCTGTTTCCTCTGAGTATGTCTTTTCTTCCATCTTTTATTTCTTCCTAACTAGTAATTCCAGTATAGGAGATTCTTCCTTCTCTTTTCCCTTAATAAGCGAGTGCTTCCTTAGTGATTCTTCATGTGTGAGGGGTACTTCATGCTCTAGCGCCTCTTCTCTCAGGGTCTTTTCTGTGACTAAGGAATTCTTCCTGCGTGCGTAAGTGCAAGGCTTAGTAATTACTTCCGGTGTGCCTGCTGATTGTGTGGTTTGCACACTTGGTTCCTTTTTCTCTTTCACCTCTTCACTTTCCCTTTTATTTGGCATGGCCATTTTCCTCCCTGTGGGGTCTTCTAGAATGGATACATCACTCTCCAGATAGGCACCTTTCTCAAAGTTAGGATGTATGTGCACATATACCCTGACTGCAACCCTTCTAGTGATCAATAGTGTTATCAAATTCATCATCTGTACTTTTTGGGAGATATAATTCTCTGTGTATGTGCACTTCTAAGGGTATACGAGCTTTTGGTGTAACTCCTGGTGGTCTTGGTCTACCTCACTAAGGTTGAACCTTATCCTTTTGGCCTCCTTGAATAGGTTAACCATTGCTTGGAAGTATTGTATGGTGAAGGAGAAGGGTAGCTTACACCATGGGCTCTTAGTCACATTTGTCAATGTAAAATTTGCAATGTAGAAATGTTGATATAAAGAAAACTATGCCTCTCCATCCACGAGTGCAAGAAACTACTCAGGGATCCTCCATTCTGCCCCTGAATGTGTCATGCATTCACTTGTACCACTTTTCTAGGCACGCCTTGTGGGTGACCATCATGGTTTCAAAAGTATACTTTTCAAACCTTTTCGTGGGCAAGGGATTGTGGTTACCAGTGCACAAGGTGCAAAATGGAATAAAAATAAAGGAATAAGCAACGAGAAAGGAAACACAAGAAGAGAAAAAGCGTAAAGGGAAATCCTAAGCTAATTGGAAATACCACCATATTGCACAAACACCAAGAAGACTTATTTATAGTAGGGATTTAGCCTATTCCCATTGAAATGACTTGGAAATCTCATCGCATATAGCACTAGTAACTGACAAGTGCGTGAATCAAGGATGTATGAGATTATGTAAGGTCCTATCCAATGGACTTGTAACTTCCCGAGATGATGTAGAAACTTGGAATCATATAACAACACCATCTACCCAACCTCAAACTACTTATTTTTTATATGAAGATCATGCCATTCCTTTTGACTTTCCTTTTCTGTCTTCTGATTCCATCTAGCAAGTGATCACCTTTTGTCTAATTGCATAAACTTATCAATCCTCTCTTCCAGCAATTTTTCATCATTTAACCCTCCTACATGCACTATACAAAGTGATGGTAACATGAATTCAACTTGTAAAATAGCTTCCACGCCAAACACCAATTGAAACAGTGTGGCATTTTTCAACCTCTTGTAGGTTGTCTTGTATTCCCATAGAACGGATGATACTTTTTCATCCTTAATATTATCTTTTGACATCACAGATCTTGGTCAATGTGTGAATTAGTATTTTTTTAAATGCCTCAGTAATTCCATCCACTTGAGGGTGATAAGGGGTAGTCTTGTGATGGGCCACCATAAATTCTGATAACAGAATCTTGACCGGTTCATTCAAAAAATGTGTACCCCTATCACTTGTCAATATAAAAGGAAATCCATACATACTGATTATGTTATCCCATAAAAATCTAGTAGTCGTCACTATAGTGCAATCCTTTGTAGGTGTTGCATCTTCCCATCTTGTCAAGTAATCAGTGCAAGTAATGATATACCATGAACCAATCCTTTGCGCGGTTAGTGAAATTAGCCCTACAAATTTGATTTCCCATTTTTCAAAGGGTTCAGCACTGGCTATTAGTCACAAGGGAATTTCATCCCTCTTTCTAGGTTTTCCAAGGCACTAGCAATGGTCATAGGCCTCGCAAAACTCAATACAATCTTGATAGATGGTTTCCCACCAAAGCCCTGCCATTAGAATATTCTGCGTGGTAGTATTTCCTACATAGTATCCTCCTACAATCCCACCATGCACTTCCTTAATAATTGCCAAGTGCTCATGTTCTAATACGCATCGGTGAAGAACCTCATCACGTCCTAACTTATAGAGATCCCCACTAATCCACATGTATGGTGGGACGTATATTGCCAACTTTTTTCTCTCC
Organism: Taxus chinensis; assembly: GCA_019776745.2. Classification (NCBI taxonomy): domain Eukaryota; kingdom Viridiplantae; phylum Streptophyta; class Pinopsida; order Cupressales; family Taxaceae; genus Taxus; species Taxus chinensis. The sequence continues at coordinate 98,378,407 of CM034151.1, forward strand.
AAAGCCTTCATCCCATTTTGGAGCCACACCAATTTTCAAGAATACAAAAATATCTTCCAAGATTGAGGGCACACACCGTAACCTAATAAGTTACATGTCTAACACATGGTATCCTCAATTATTTATGTGTCCTCCCTTGAGTCAATCCTTGATAAGTGGTCAGGTCTTGAATTTCTCTTCCCTAGTTTTACAACCACCATGAACTCAAACTCTTGGAATAATAGGACCCAATGGCATATGCGCCCTTGCAAAATAGGCTTGTTCACTGAGTATTTCAACGTCATGTGGTCTTTATATAATATAAAGGGTATTTCCAATAGGTACTGTCTGAAGTTATGTAATGTGTAGATCATTAACATTTCCTTGTGCTCAGTAGTTGTGTAATTCTACTCTACTTTTGTCAACTTCCTACTTGCAAAACACAAGGGGTGATCAAAAATCCCCTATCCAAGCTGTGCTAGTACAACTCCCATGGCTGTTTTTGAGGCATCAACATGTACATGGAAAGGCATATCCTAAGAAGTAAAATGTAGTATGGGTGCAGTGACAAGTCTATCCTTCAAAGTATCAAATGCCTTCTGCTACGCCTCTCTCTAATGGAAGGCACTCTTGTGCTTTAGTAATTCCTCTAAGGGCATGGTGATCTTGGCATACCATTTGATCAATTTATTGCAGTACCCTCTATGCCCAAGGAATCCATGCATTGTGCTTTGACTAGTAGGCTCCCCCAATCCCACAATAACTGTAGCTTTGGTGGGATCCACTAGTAAGCCTTCCTTACATAAAATATGTCCTAACAAGGTTCTAAATGGAGTAGTAAAGACACATTTCTTAATGTTGAGGGATATCCTCAATTTCTAACATCTCTCAAACATTAGCCTTAAATGATCACAATGGTATTTAACTAACCTATACACAGCCTAGTCATCTAGGTAAACTTGAATAAATTTATGGACGAAGTCCTAAAATGCTTGTACCATAATGCGCAAGAACACAACAGGTGCATTCTTCAATCCAAGAGACAACCATGTAGGAAAAACTTCCCCATTCAGTGGAGAAAGTTATCTTTCTCTGGTCTTCTTTTGCAATCATGACTTGGTGATACCCTAAGAACCCATCTGTGAAAGATTAGACCTTGCGCTCATCCAATCCATCCAAAATTTCTTCAGTAAAGGGGGTTGGGAAAGGATCAATGACACATAATGCATTTAGGCCCCTATAGTCAACACAGATCCTTATTCTTCCATCCTTATTGATACTGATGACCATTACGCTTATCCATTTTGATTCCTCCACAACCTCAATGATACCATATACTATCATCTTATCTATTTCTTCCTTGACCCGTACGCGTAAATTCAGATTCATCAGGATAAGACATCTTTCAATTTGGGTGTGAAAATTCCTTTAAATTGATCTTCATCTCCCCCAAGGAATAGTGGACCCCTTTGAGTTCATGGTACTCGCAATGGAACAAATCCTAGAACTCGCGTAATGTATCAATGACCTTTGAAACTTCTTTTTCTGACCAATAATCCCCAATGATAGCTTCCTTGGGTTCTATCTTGGTCCCAATGATAACCTTCTAGGGGCTCCTGGTAGGCGCATGCTCACTCATCAGCTCTATCTATGACTTCACGCGTACCTTCAGAATGGTTAACATTTAAACTTTTCATTTCCTCACCATCTACTACATAGACCATTTTTCCTTTTTCCTTTTCAATACATGCGTGCTCAAGCTGTATTTCTTCTGATTTTGCTTCATTGAGATGCATCTCCAAAAAAGACTCACCCTAAAAAATCCAATAGGATATATTTTGCCATAACACTATCTCCCATTATAAGGCACTTGAAAACTTACAACACCTTATCCATTGATGGCTTGGTACTCTGATACTCAAAATCTTAAATGAGATCAACCATTAACTCCTACTAATTCCCTATCTGACGGCATGTCTCTGAGTGGATATACCATACAAGCGCATAACCCTATAAGGTGGAATATAACTTATGCACACATAAAAAAGGTGGTAAAGCTTTTGTGCCCTCCATCCAGGCCTTCTCACATGCTTGGATATGGAATGAGGTGAGATCCTTGCCATGGTAGTTTTGGATAACAATGGGCACATTGATGCTAGAGAACCTTACAGAAAATATGACTCTTACCTCGTGTCATTCTAGGAGACTCCTGCACGATGAGTTTCCCACCAACACACTACAGTCCCAAGGAAGTTATAACTAAGCATCCTTCTCCTTTCGCCTCTCATTTTCCCACTAAGCCTCCATTTCTTGTAAGAAGTCATTAGATCTTACTCCTCCAGAAGTAGCTTGGTAGCTTCTTTCTTCCCATGCACTTGATTGAGCATTCCTTCATCACCATAATTACAGATCCTCTCAACTATCACCCAATCAACTCATAAGTCTCATGTGCCCAATTGTCACATGTTATGCTAGTTGTATAACTCACTGACTGAGCATTTTCAAATTAGATAACCCCTTTTTATAGGATGAATTATTTCAAGATATCTAATGGAATGCACATAGATTCTGTCAAGGACTTCCTTTCTTAAGGGCTCAATATAGGGTGTTGACTTCACATATGTTAAAGGGATAATCACCCTTTCTTCCTTGTTCTTGAAGCTGGTATACCCCTTGTTAAACCACAAGTCGACATTTTTCTTATAACACCAAGGGTGCCCAAGTAATGATAGAAAATTATCCACCTCGACGAGCACTAAGACTTCAAAGTCCCCACTAAAATTGGCCCCTTGAATAGTGATAACCACATCTTTCAATATTCTTATGGGAATTACCTTTGTTTTGTTTTCCATATACAACACATTCAAAGATGGTTGTAATGTAAGTTTATCCATTTGGTGTTAGGAATCCAAGGTAAGAAAATTGACCTACGCTCTCATGTCAATGAGGATATTACTCAGAAGCCAACCATCAAAAATTACATTTAAAGTAATCTCTTTATCATAGTCAAGGCTATGAGGAGGAATGTTTACATGTAAAAATTTCCTTTCGTGCTCTGCTCTGGCATGTGGTACCTTCTCCCGTAGCCATTCTCCTAACAAGGGAATAATATTTCCTTTCCTTAACATCCTACATACTTCCTTGACTTTATCTAGGTCCTCCTTCAGAGCCTCAACATTCTTCCTTTTCTCCAATTGCTTTGACTACTCCTTTAGACATTGGCTATCCCCTTGTAAACTCTGAATCACATCCATAGTATCTTGATATACTTCCTTCTGATGAGTATAGTATGGATAGTTCCCATGCACCACTTGTTCCCTAACAACTAGTTTATGTCTTAGTATCTCCCTTACGTGCCTAGCCTCTGCTCAACGGTTCTACCAGTAAGGTTCTAATCCGAACTCAACGTGCTTATCTTAGGCATCCACTGAGGGTTAATTTTTTAAACTCACTCATCAATTGTATTTATCTTTCAAGTGTTTGTTGGCTATGTGGTCAAACAACTCAAGGAACTCCTCGTACTTATATTTTTTTCCACACCATGAGCACTACAATAGGTCAAAACACTCACGCTTATAATTCTCTATCGACCCAAATTTATAATAGGTTCGTCATGGGAACTTACTTCTTCCTCCATTGTGGTTACTGCGACCATGAAAACCTATTCCACATGCTCCTCAATCTGTGCGCCCTTTATAGCGACAATAATCATCCTTGGAACTACTTTCAAGACTAGTCTGGCACACATTAAGATTAATAGCATCATCAATCTAGTCAATTAATCTACAATACTAGGTATCATGGGTTGTAGACGTACAAATCTTGTAGTAGCAAGAAAAATTCTTACAGATTGTGTGTTGTAGTAGGGACCTTATTTTGCATCATATCCATGGGAAAATCTCAACAGTTTACTGTTATGGCACGTACCAACTTTTGAGGGAAACTATCCTTTGCATTCCCTTCCACTTCATAGTCTATACACAACAAATCATTGTGAACCTCATGCATTGAATTTGTAGACAACTTCTCCAATTGCTTGGCCATTGCTTCAATTTGAGCCTCCAAAAAAGGGCTAATGCCAGTATAACACATACAACAACATAGAATGTTTAGGGAAGATTTCTAACGGCCCTACACACATGTTTGAAAAGTGTTTATGACAGTGCCTTCTAAATGGTGTTATCAATCCTCCAACACCATTAAAGCATGTGAGAAGGGTGAATTGTCATAGGAATAGTTTTGACAAGAGAGTCTGAACCATGCGGTTATCACTCCCAACACTCTCTTCCATTTCTTGTTGGATCTTCTTTAGAGTGTTAATGGCTCTTCTATTCAATTTAGGGATATGACTCTTAGCTATGAAGGAATTTTTCAATGTAGTGTAGTCTACATTGTTTTATGGGGGTCATACCTCTGATACAAACTATGCACACGCCTTGTAGCAATGTCCATTAAAAACTGACTTGCTTCTTCTTCTCTGCGGGTAGTGAATCCTTTACAACGCCATAGTAATTCACACTTTTAGACCTGAATATGTAGCATCCTCAATCCACATGTAGTCAGTAGTGAAAAGACATCTAAAATATACTTGTGGGGTGAGCTGCGACCCTTTTCCCTCCTGATCCCGAGCCTTGTTTTCCGCGGTGTTTCCTCTCCACAGAATCCACTAGATTCACCAGTTTTTGTTCCTCTAAGCCATTATGATCTCAAATCACTAGTCGCCACTAGGTCTCAGATCATATACCACGAGGTCACTCCTGTAGCCAAAAATGGCTGAAGTGGTCAACTAGTGTTTCCCAACATCCCACTAAACTATGTGCCGACAGTTTGTGATATTATCCCACTACCAGTTGTGTGTCTTGTGCCACTTCTAAATGGAATACGCAAACCCTACATATTTGCACCTTGTCCAAAAATTCCTCCAAATACCAGAATGGTTTGTGTAGCCCATGCGTGTTCAAATGAGAAATTATATCTCCTGGGTAAAATAGATCGTTACTCCCACCAATACCACTAGGTTAACAATACTTCTCCTTGATTTGGAAAACCAAGTGCTAGGGGTTGGTCCTTAGGTGGGTTCAGATGCATGCCAACCACTCTCCTTTCTTCGTGCAACGAACTCTCATCAAAAGATGAAGGGGAATCTCTCCCGTGCTTTCCAAAGTGAGGTAGCACAGACTGCTTAGGGTCCACATCCTCTGCGTGAACCTCAACTCCTCCCCATAATGTTTGCCTCCATAAATCCATCACACTTGCAACCTCACATTTTCTAGGCATCTCCTTTTCAACGAGCTTCACTATATTTGAGTTTTGTCTCTTCTCTTTCCCTTTCAGCTGCAATGTCTGCCATCTTCCTCCACCCTACCTTCCTCACCTAGTGCTTAGAAAATCTTATGCGAACACGGGAAATGCCTCTAAACTTATATTAATGATCAAATATCTTTCATAGCCAAGGGGATAACACATAAAAATGGTCCTAGGCTCCCTCAGAAACTCAAACTCAACAACTCTTCTGTGAAGAATACGTAGAGATGGCATATTAAAAAGTATGAACTAGTATTGTTCCTTTCTCCACCAGTGATCAACAACAACACATCTAAGTGATCTGCATCCTGCAACCTCTGGTAATATCTGTTGAGTCCATACACACAGTCTATAAGTACCAATCTACTCATTTGGATGCATATGGTTGAAATCCATCCATATAGTTCTAATAGAAAACATAGAGAATGTCTCATTAATCATGATACATTTATCCTCTGCATGCATCAAACTTAGGTCTAGTAATAAACCTTTGAGAAAAATCATCCTCTATTCTTTTAAACCATGCTTTGACACTTTCCAAGGTCAAGCGCTCTGTAATCAAACATCACAGGAACCAGAATGTATATCATTTCTCACAACAACTTTGAAAATATGTCCTAGAAATGGAACCAAGATGTATTCTTGAACATATAGATATCAGGCTAGTACCTTATCCACTCCGCATGCTAGACGGGTCATGCTTTTCTCGTGTGCTGCGTGGAATGCCGAATATGGCTAAGTCCCAAAACTCATCTTGTCTTACGCATGCGCTATGTGTTATGCTAAACCCTACCAAAACCTCATCCTACGTTCCTTCACCTTGCGTGTCCTTCTTCATATAGGCCCCGTTTTCCCATGCACCTTCTTGCACTTAGCCAATATTCTAAGGCCCAACACCTTTTTTTTAGCAATTTTGCACAGTTTTCACTTCATGATGTCTCTTGCCTATTTGGGGGACTTTGGATGCCAAGAATTAATTTCATTTGATAAATTACTATATTTATACATGTCTCGCTATGAACACATGTTATTTTTACTAAGCCCATTGTAGGTGTTAGATTGTAATGAAAATAGTTTATAAATTATGGGTTTTATTTCAAGATTCACCTGCTACCATTTTTGGATGATTCCTTCAATCTGGATGAATGGGAAAAATAAGTTTTTAATTAGAGGGGAATAATAATGAGAAAAATTATTCGTCTATATCTTTAAAATCACAACCCCACATGCGAAAAATGTCGTAGACGAAACTAGATTTTTAAAAGGATCCTTTGCTCTCCATTAAGATATTTTCACCCACCGAATATTTCAGAAGTAAAAATTATTCAAGATAGATAAATTCTAACATAAACATAAGTTCCTCAATATCCCAAAAATAGCTTCTTCATGTTGCAAAAAGGTGGGCTTCCATGAAACAAATTTTTTTGATGATCATTTTCTCTAATTCTCAAGTGATTTCACCTACCGAATCTTCAAAAAATGAAGAGGGTATCATTTTCCTTTTGTTACAATGGAATAGAATCCATTAATCAATTTTTTAATTTTTGACACTATAGAAAATGGTGGAATAGCAAACTACGTTGAAGAAATGGTTCCAAAATGAGTTATAATTGTATTTATTTACTTTATATTTGAGCCGCTGCTGGCCACAGGTTCGACCTGGGTTAAATGAGATCTTGATTGGGTTCAAGCTTGTTTTTATATAATGCAAAGGTATAGAATGGAAATTATGTGAATAAAATGGAACCTTGGAGCAAGATGAGGACAAGTGTCAGAATGAGAGTGAGGGTGAGTGAGATGGAGGAGCTCGGAAAATACCTTGTGCAGTTGGGAGAAGTCACATGAGTGATCAAGCGCTGCTTAGGATAAGGAACATTTTACTATCCCCTCTAAAAATTTAAACATGGGAAATTATAGGGAACAAAAACAATGACTTGTGGGGGTGGATGACGGCCACTTGTTCTGATCCCGAGCGCCTTGGTTGTCGGCGGTGTTTCCTCCTCACCAGATCCCACTAGATCCAGTCTTGTTCCTCCTACCCTATCCTCAAATCCCCCACAGTCCCATAGTCCTCCAGATATACACACCAGGTCCACCCCTGTAGCCACAAAATGGCACTGAAGTGGTCACACTAGTGTTCCCAAACATCACTAAACTATGTGCCGACGTTGGATATTATCCCACTCACCATGTTGTGTTGTCTTTTGGGCACTTCTAAATGGAAAGACGCCAACCCTAAATATTTTGCACCTTGTCCACAAAAATTCTCCAACTACAGAATTGTTTGTGTAGCTGGATGTCTAAATGCGAATTCTATCTCCTGGGTTCTAGACGGTTACTCCCACCTCCCAACTAGGAACAATACTTCTCCATTGATTTGGAAAACAAGTGATAGGGCGTGGTACCTCTGCGGTGGGGTTTTCCGAGCATGCCAACCACTCTCCTTTCTTCGTGCCAACGACTTATCAAAAGTTGACCAGGGGAATCTCTCCGTGCTTTCCCCGTGAGTGGTAGCACAGCCTGCGTAGGGGTTTCTGTTGTATCCACATTTCGCTGCGTGAACCTCCCTCCCTCCCATAACTTGTTTGTCCTCCATTACACTCCATCACACTGCCTCCCTTTCTCGGACCTCTCCTTTTCGCGCCTTCAATATCTTTGCGTTTGTTCTTTCTCCCGTTTCCGCTCGCAATGTCTCCCATCTTCTCCACTCCAACCTTCCTCACTAGTGCTTAGACCCTCTTTATGCGAACCCGGTCTGCCTCTCACATATTTCATGATTGCGACTATTTCATAGCCAAGGGGAACCACATAACAATGGTCCCCTAGGCTCCCTTCAGAACACAAACTCACAAACCTTCTGGGTACGATACGTAGGATGGCCTCTTACAAGTCTGCCTAGTCGTGTCTTTCCACCAGGTCTCTAAAACACATCTAAGTCAGCTCTGCATTCCATGCAATCTCTTGGTAATTCATTGTAGTCCATACAACCCATTATCGTGCACTCTCAATTTGGATGCATATGTTGACCTCCATCATCTCGTTCTATCGACCAAGTCGCCGACAATGTCTCATTTAATCATGAACAAGCGTTCTTACCCCATCTGCATGAGCAAAATTAGGTCTGTTCATAACACCCTTTGAGAAAAAATCATCCTCTATTCTTTTAAACCATGCTTTGACCACTTCAAGTCAAGCGCTCTGTCATCAACATCAAGGAACCGCTGTAAGTCTTTTCCCAAACACCTTGAAAATATGTCCTAGAAATGGAACCCAGCTTGATTCTTGAACGATATAGATATAGGCCTAGACCTTATCCCTCGCTGATCGACGGGGTAGATGCTTGTTGTGTTTTCTGTGTGGTGGAATGACGATAGGTCAGTCCAAACACTATCTTGTCTGCCGCAGGCGATTGTGCTATTGCTAAACCCCTACCAATACTATCCTACGGTCATTACCTTGGTGTCCTCTTCTATAGGCCCCGTTTCCCATGCCCCTTCTCCTGAGCACTTTGCTAAGGCCCCAACACCTTTGTTTTAGCCTTTGCCCGTTTACTCTGCTGTCTCTTGCCTATGGGGGGCCTTGGGCATGCCCAGCATTCATTTTCCTTTGATCAATCTCTCTAATTGCTCCTGTCTCGCTCTGCCCCCCCTGTTATTTCTAGCCCATTGTCGGTGTTAGATGTTCGCAAATCGTTGAAAATATGGGTTTTCTGGCAAGCTTCATCCTCCCTTTTGGATTTGGATGCTTCCGTCCTTGGCGCGTGGGCCACTCCGGTTTTAACTCGAGGGGGCCTCCTCTGTGACCCCTTCTTCGTTCCTTTTACCACGCAGCCCCCCCCTGCATACAAATGGTTTCGACGACACCTGGATTTTTCCGGCGCCTTCTCTCAACATGTTACGCGCTTTGCTCCTCCCCCCGCCTATTTCAGCCCGTCAACCCTTCTTCCGCCTTCGCTCCCTTCTACCCATCCCCTAGTCCTCCCCTCCTCCCCATCCCGTCTGTTGCAAAACGGGGCTTCCGAACACCCAACTTTTTTGACTGCAATTTCTGTATTCTTCCCGGAGTTCAATACGATCTTCCAAAACTGAAGGGTCTATTACTTTTGTTCCCCTGGAATCGCCTCCCATTACTCCTTTTTCATTTGGACTCTCGCCACTGGTGGCATAGCAACCTAGTGCAGAACTGGTTCAAAATGAGTTATACGTCTTTATTTCACGTGTTCTTGCCTGCTGGGCTCACGGTGCGACTGGGTTCACTTCGCTTTGATTGGTGTTCAAGCCGTTGTTTCTATGCCAGTATTAGCGGCATTCTGTGACTCCCTGGACTGGGCCGCTGGCACGTGTAGCTTGGGTGCGGTGCGTGAGCATGGAGGCGCTCTGACCAATACTTGCGCAGTGGGAGACCGGGACGAAGTACAGGAGTGAGCCGCGTGCTTAGGAGGGACCATTTTCCTCCCTCTCCCAATTTCAACCTGGATCTCGGGCCCCCCCCCACTGCGCCCCTGGCGACGCTTTGGTGTCACGTTTGAGCTGCGGGGGTGGTGGTCCCCTGGGGTGAACGCCCCCGCAGTGACGCCCGGTAGAGGCCTGTGTGTGCCTAGGGGATAACCCCTAAGCATGAGGTGCTTGACTGTCCCTCCTTTCCCTTTTGGTATAGGGCCCCTCCTTGTGCCGTGGCGTAGGTGTGCCCGTTGGTTACTAACCCCTGGCGAAGAGGGTATCATCCTAACTCTCTAGACTCACTCAGTGCTTGGATTGTCCATGGGTGTTTTGGGGGGTTCCCTCTGTCCTGGAGTTGATATTTTCTCTCACTTGGACAAACATTAACCCGCGGGCTAAAACATTTTCCTTAAACCATTTGGAAAGCCAAGTTTTGCACTAGTTTACTTGAAATAGCTTGAAAGCAAGAAATCTTCACCCCATAGGCTCAGGATGGAGTTTTGAGGTGAAATTTTATATCAATATATATATATATATATATATATATATATATATATATATATATATATATAAATATCATTATACGATAAATGGAATATGTTTAAAACCTTAATTATTCATGAAACTCCAAAATAGGGCCCCTTTTTCAATCGGCATAATGAGGTACACATGTAAAATTTGAACTGTCCCAAGAAACTATCGCAACTTGTATCAAATTTGATACTACTACCATGTAGAGGATTAATCAAGATTTAAATTTTCTAATTTATTTCCTCCTAACTAATTATGGATATCTTGGAATCATTTGGAGAAGTTCAAGTTCACAATTTGACTATTCATTCCTTACACTTTAAAACCAGCTTTTGCACGGATTGCCCCTGAATCACCAAATATTTCCTAAATATTCCTAAAATAATTCCAAAACATTAAATTCTCACCAATAACACCTCCATATTTTTATTACCTTTTTATAACCCTACTGGAGGATACACACATGCCCCAAAATGGCTAAAATTGGCCCTTCTAGGTATGCCAAAGAACTAGTCTTCTGTTGCACTTTAGTGAAGGAAACTAATTGATCTTATCATATCATTTTAAAAACTTTTACATGTTCACAAAATGAAATATAAATAAATTTAGAGGAAATGTGACCATTACATAGGAGGTAGGATGACTGGAGAGGGATTTAGAGAGATTTTGAAGCAAATTTACACTTTGGTGGCTTGGTTGTCAGGATGAAAAATTTACTTTTTTGGGCTGGTTAATTCACACGACAACAATTTCCATCTAATGATATATATGAATGTTGGAGTATTTATATATAAAATGTGGTTGTGCATTTTTTTTAAGTTTCAATCCAAATAAAGTTGGTAAACACATCTTATTTAATTTTGGGTGAAAATATCTTGTGAAACCACTCACTAATTTTACAAAACCTTCTTTAGCCTACAGGGTTTTAGATTTAACTTTTAGGGTTTGATATTTATATTTAAGAAATGATCTTTATATTTTAAATATGGTCTTTCAATTTAGACATTAGGTTTAATTATTGATAAACCTCTTCTAGGGTTTACATACTTTCTAGGGTTTCATGTTTGAGCCAAGACTCTTTTTCTGTTATGTTGGTATTCTATGCCCATTAGGTGTAGTGCTAGGATTAGTAGCTAACCAAATGAGCACAATAAACTTCCATACCTTGTTAATAAGTACACACATCCAATGGATAACATTTATTATCCTAATACTAATGATGCAATTATCATTGAAAATATGCCAATATGTGATGATCACCTACTTTATATTGACAATGATATTCAAACCGACCTTCATTAATATGAAAAATCTAAAAAGGTCCATCCTGATAAACTTAACAATTTTGGCCCTAAACAATTTATATTCTTATCTAATTTTCACAAAGGTTTGCAAGAAAAGACTAAAAAAAATATAAATCCTCAAACTTCTCCTTAGATCTAAAGCACATAAAGATCAATCAAACCATGGGAAATCTTTTTTCAAGTTATCAAAAATCCATCTACATTTATTCCATCTATATGCTCTCACATATTAATTTCTACATCTAGCATATTTTTATCCACCCTTCGTATGGGGGCACATCTAGTCATTTGACAAAATCCTATGTCTATACCACCTAATTCTACTACTTCTACAACACCTATTATGCACACAGATTGATATTTAAATATCTAGTTGATACAATCTCCCTCATACAAGTCATTCACGAGTTATAGGAAAGGTTAATATCTATAATAAGGTAGATCTGGGAACTCTTCTTCCATAGATTCACGTTCTATTTCAAAATCCATTAATGTTTGAAGTGGATTTTTCCTTTAACTATGGATTTTCTAACTCCAAATATTCATATCTACAAAATTAAAGGAAATCGGGAATGACATATACAATCCTTTCACGTAACATGTCTAGATTATTCCTACTATGACAATCTCATTACCAATAATGTTATATGGAGTCTCAAATATCACAACTTAAAATAGTTTTATGACATTTCTATTCAAGTTTTTGGGCCTTAAATAAAATGGAAAATCAATTCTTAGCACACTTCTCAATTAATATTGGTGAGAAAGTATCCTATGCCCAAATGTCGAAGCTTAAACATGATTTTAATGATATTGTTAGTGCCTATTTATTACAATACAAGACCATGCTAACCACAAGATGCATATAATGCTTGTGGAAGATGAGATTCAAGATCTATTCACACAAATATTACTTTATGCATTGTTAGTGTTTATGATTTTTTTAAACTTTCGATCCTTCAATGAACTATGTCATATTCTAAAGGATTGTTAAGTTTATAAAAATGAACATGATTTGATATGTACCCAATGTATATTTGTTCCCAATACCAAGTTTTGAAGTAAACAATGTTTCAAATCTTAATATAAAAAATCAATAATGAAGAAAACATAATAGTCAATGATATATCTCAACGAACAAAGCTTCAATTACAAGAGCCTAATTATGTCACTTTATAAATTCCTACTTGAGTGTAATGTTATATCTATCCCTCCTCTTATAAAAGTTGATGCGAGTAAGCTTCAATATAAATTCTTTGATGCTAATGCATATTGTGACTATGAAAATTGTATTAACCATCCTACAAATCAATGCTAAAAGGTAAAGCATGTCATTCAATACTTCATTGATAATCAAAAATTTAATTTGAAAATAATAAAGAGGAATCTATACCACTAATAAATGAGAATGAAAATCTTAAAATATTCGATGGACCATTACCTCAACATACATTATTTAAGGTACTATTGAAGTCCGTCATGTGTACAATGCACATTGCCAAATATAACAATTACAACTTACCTTTCAAGTTTCTTAAAGATCTATTAGACACATTAATTTACATATTCAAGTGGGGGAAGCTCACCTATATGCACCTTTATTGGTTCTTCAGAGAAATGGGACATGTAATTACTACAATGCCCTTAGCTTAAAACTCTTAGTGCTATCACTTATACTAGGAAGAATTGTGTTAAATACATCTATTATAACAAATTTTTCAAATTTCATGGAATCTCTTATGAGTCTCCTAAGCCACTTCTAGATGTTATTCTTGATTTTACTCCTTCTAAATAAATGACCACATGACCTATACTTACCCCATTTATTCATACAATTCCTAATCAAGTGGAAATAATGCCTATACTATCACCAACTCAACACAAGTAATGATTTAAATTACACATTTATGCAAGTCAATGGCATCTCCTCAATCATTACAATTGAATCACCAAGTCCTATAACTGAAGATTGAATCAACACAATATCCTATCTAGCACGGTACTCCATCAAAACACCCATATTTTTTTGGAAAAGGGTAAAAGTGGGGGCTTCGAAAGAACCCGCATCTATTTACAAGGGCCCCACATGCCAAATATAACAATGAAGTAGTGAAGAGAAGAATCCCAAAGGTGAAAGGAGAAAAGGACCAAAAAGGCCCAAAACAAAGAAGAAAACCACAAGAAAGGAATAAGAGGAGCAACTACTGACCAAAAGCAACAACACAACTGAAGCTACAAAGAAAGAGAAGAAACAACTCTAGAACATTTACATCTAGAAATAACAAAGGGAATAAAAAGAGAGGAATGGGAGATATAGCCCGAGAAGGCTACAAAACCAAGAAGAAGAAGCGAAGAAGGAAAAAACATAGAAAAGGAAAGTCAGAGGGAAGTCAATTCTTTCCATTAATTCCATTCTTTGATAGCACTAACTCCCATTTATCCCACGAAAGTATCTCTAAAATAAGAGGATTTTACTTCATTAAGTCCAAAGGTGAGGAACCATTAAGAGGATGGGAACCATTCTTGTCCGATTCAAAGTGATCGGATTCATGGGGCTGCTTTAGTGTGTGAGAAGCTCCTTCCAAAGAGGGAGTAACAACCTCATTAGAAGGTGTTACATTTGTTTGGACTGTATCTAAAGGGATACAAGATACGATAGATGGAGTTGTAGCTGAAGCTTGTTGATCTTCTAATTTAGAATCATCTTTGTCCTCTATATCTGGTGGACTCCAATGATTCAAGGAGCCTGAGTATTCCTTTGAGGGCATGAAACATGAAGGTGACCCAATGTCTTGTAATTTCAACATCTAAAAGATTTTTTTTATATTCGAGAATCTAAGTATGGATTTTACCTCCCATATTGAGGGTCATCCTATCCGAAAACCCCTTGTTGAGATCAACTTCAACATAAATCCTAACATAAGTATGCAAACCGCTCTGTAAGCTCTAGTTGTCTTCTTTGATAAACAACCCTAGGAGGTTTCCAATTACTACTACTACAAAATTAAAGTGAACGCGAAGATTAGGAAATCTCACCTAGAATAGAACACATGTGATGGAGAAGGTATTCAGGTCAAAATGTATAAACCATGGGGTAGGGAAAAGTCTCATCAATCCCCACAACTAAGGGCCCTCTTCCATAACCCTCAGGTAATCCTTTTGTTCATTAAATAATACAATGAAGAATCCTTGGGAACACGGGGAAAATCTACAATTTTCTATCCATGAGGTGTGAATCCAATAGATTACTACATTAGACAATGGCCATGAACCATTAAATCTACATATGAAGGCCTTTGATTTTATTTCTTATAACAAATCGAGAGATTCTTCATCATTAATTTCCAAGGTTGCAGTTTCAGAGGCTTGTTCAACGATGTAAGAGGGGGAAGGAGGAGAAGCTACTGGAGATTTCAAGGATGTGGCATTTTTAAAGATTTCCTCCTTGACAGGGGCAAAGCTTCATTCCTTAGCCCCCCCAAAAGAAAACTATTCATAATGATAATTGAATCTCAAACTATCTTGTATGAGGTGAACACAAAGGAATCCTCAAGATGTTTTCCAAAAAATACCATCCCAAATTGTCCTACCCTACATCATAGTTTATTAAAAACAATAAATTTCAAGTCTATACCTCGAGCTTGTCGATGGATTTGAACACACAATTTTTTTCCACTCAGGGTGTAAACCAGGACTTGCAGCAGTTCTGTATAGCACTTGAGTGATTGAGACAAAACTATATTGGTGTTTCAGAACATAGAGATGAATTTCTAATCAAATATGTCCACTAATTTGGTAGTGAGCTTAACCAAAAATCCATAACAACATCCTCCTTTGGTAGGATAGTCGACACAATAGATGGTTTTTACAAAAATCATGGCAAAATGTTTTACATGGTAAGGGCGATATAGGGTTGTAGAGAAAGCCAAATCGAACCAAGGAAAAGGCCCATTGAAATTTCCTTTCAAGCCTATAGGAATCTTGTCTCTACCATCCCCATCACTAAAGGAGCCATCATAGATGAGGGATCAGGAGCTAGGTTTCATGGTGGGAGGTGTAGTAGGAGCCAAAGTAAAAGTCTATATTTTCTTTATTTGACCATCGAAACACCCAAATTCTCCAATTATCCATATTACACATTCTCTTATATCAAAACATCCTAATAGTATCATGGAAGATTATGTTATTCCATACTATCTCTTAGGAACGATCCTTGATCCTCCCAATCTATATGAATTTTTCATTGGATAACACATTTTTTACCAACTTCAAATACAAATACAAAAAAATAAAATAATCAAAATATTTTATAAACTCAAAAACATTCAAATATAAAAAAACAAAATCAATACCCGAGCATAGCTTGAGCTACTATTTTCTACTTTACATATGTTGTTTGTAACATGATTTAATAAATAAAATATTCATTTTATATACACATGTTTCAAAAGATATATAATCATGATGTAGGATACATAAGACTCTACATTATTTAGATGATATAATTTCCCTTTATGTAATTGACATGGCTATTATAGGGGCATCTTCTGCACTAGTAGGTACTATTTTTCTATTTATTACATAGTAATCTTAAAACAATTCTATGCTTATATTATATATATGTTATTTATCTAAATATTTGGGTCTAACATATGTGGACTTGGTGATAAAAAAATTCGGTTGGTAAAATTAGGTGTCTCCACCAACGTTCACGTGGCTACACCCCTCTACATTGAATGGTGCATCTTCCATTATTAAATGTAACTAATCTAATCCTACCGAAATGTTGTGGCTTGGCCAAATAGGTTAGGGATCGGATAGGGACACTCCACTGAACCTGTATAAAATTTCTTTTATGGGGTACAAGGGAGGAGATCATAGCGATGAGGGGTGAAGGAGATAAATTACGAAAGGAACGTTACTTCTGTAAGTAGGCCAATTGCATAGTTCACACCCAATAACTAGAGTAGTTCAACATTCAATATAGAGGAAAGAAATGATGAAGCTATCTAGTGAGGTGGACAAACCCAGCCACCAAGTTCTTAGATTAATCTATCAAAGATGCAAAGTCCTTACTAGACCATTATGCTTTCAAAGTGCAAAAAAGAGAGAAGTAGTGGATTACAAGAAAAGGATAATAGAAAAATGTAACTTTTATTTCATGTGCATTGGTGACACAAATCTTAACAATAGTTCATAATCCACTATTGCTATAAAGAACTAAATTTTCAGGATCTAATTTTCATCATCCTTTTGAATGGAGAAGACATCTGAATTTATAGCAATGTGAATTGACCTCTCATCTTCCCTCACATGACTCTTCGTGTCTATATTCCATTTGTGACTTTTTATTTTCCATTAGAAAAGAAAATTTAAGTATGTATCTTATAATTTTGAGAAAATACTTTTATAATTTTAAAAATATGTCACTTAAGTGAATAGGACAAAATGCAATGATGAATCCCAACGAAGAATTAGAAAGGAGAGAGAAGGAAGAGGGAGAAAGAGGGAAGGAGAGAGGAGATGAAGGAAATCCACTCCTTGTAATGATACAATTGAATGCCTTGATCTAGTCATGAACTATGAGTGAATAACTCTGACACTCCATACTAAAAGAAGCCTCCTCCTAAATGGTGAAAACTTACAATCTCGATCTCTTTTGCATCATGAGAAACCTCCATTCGAATGATCACAAATTGTAGCCCATCTGGTACATCGAGTGAAGAATTGAGAAGAACTTGATCACTAGACTACTATAGACAATGAAGGATACCCCCAAAATACTTGATCAAACCATGAGTAGATGTCACTTCTTTGTAACCAATCATGCATATGAATAAATACTTTGGAGAATTTTCTCACACTATGCAACTAGGATGTTTCCACTTGAGAATCCTTAAGGGATCGTTGTGGAATGAATTATTAATTATCGTAGAGAAACTATGACCTTTGGAAGGTCATGCTCAGACACTTGGATGTTTTACAATGAATTTATCCCTCTTGATGGATCTTTCTTATCTTGAGATATTTAACCCAACTTTCTCACCTAGCCCACCGAGTTTAATTTATTTGGCTCACTTTGAACAACTTACTGAACTCACTCATCCTCCTCACATGGGGAGGTCAGATGCCTCCATATTGTTTGAATATTTACAATGATGATATCTGAATCTCTCGAACCTTTTTAAATATCCTTTGGGAATGTAAGATGCTTCTCATTTGTAACTTATGCACCTATTAGAGTAGGTATTTACCTTAGCTCATGTTCACCTAGGTACTTTATTTACCTATTTTTTATTTATCCTCACCGACTTATGTGTGTGGATATTTATTTTATCTTATTTAGATATTAGGAAGATATTATCTTGTTGGTAGGGATAGTTCTTTCATTGATCTATGGTATTGACTAAATCTTTGATGACTAGTTCTTTCCTAAATCTATGGTCTTGACTATTTCTTTGATGACTAGTTCTTTCAATGATTTATGACTTGATCTATGACCTTGACTAGTTCTTAGATTGATATTCCTTGCCTATATAAAGAAGGCCCATTCTCATTGTATTTCCTGGAGTTTCATAATAATATATGATATTTCTTCTCATTTATTTACAAATATTTATGTAAATTTATTATGGTGAGTGCCTTTCATCTTATTGAGTGTGGTGTTTGGTCTTGCATTTTTTGGTGATTTTTGAGAATGGTGTATTTATCTACTTATGCATTAGATCATGTTGAGTCATCAACAACACATAATTACCACACATGGAAACCAAGAATGGAAACAATAATTAAACAGAAAGGATTATGGGATTTAACTTCTTCAGAACAACCAATGTTCACTAAAGAATATAATAATTTGTAGTACCATTTCAAATTTGATGAGTGTATGGGTTTGATAGGAACTTATGTAAGTGACAATATTTTGTTTCATTTGGAAAAATGTTACCCTCCTTTCAAAATCTGGGAGAAATTAGAGGGTTTATTTGGTAATGTGGATCACATGAGAGCCATGCAACTTGAAATTGAGATCACCTCTCTTAATATTGAATATTTTCCACCAATTAGAGACTATCTTACTAAGTTCAAGCATTTTTTGACACAGTCGAAGGGGAGTGGTAGAGATAAGAAAGATGAAGAGTTTTTTTACTTAATTATATCCAAGTTGAGAGGACCATTCCAAATATTTTCTACCTTTTTCTCTAGCATGGATGCCTTAGGTGACACATTCAAAATGTCTAACTTAGAAATTTTTTTTGAAAGACTTACTAGGGAAGAATCTAAATTATCTAACCTTGAGTCTTCCACCTCTCAAAAGGCATTAGTTGCATCTAATTCTAAGGGAAAGGGAAAACCAAAAAGTAAAACCAAATCCACCCCTTCTCCATTTCAAAGTGATCCTAAACCCAAAGAAAAAAACTCTAAACCCAAGGAGTCTTCTAAATCCAAGAGTAAGTCTAGCCTTTCATGCTCTTTTGTAGGGGTATTGGTCATGAAGAACATAGGTGTTATAAGTGAATGAAATCCTTAGAGGATGTAATAAAGAAATACAAAATTTCTATCTCCACTCCAACTCCTTCTAATCAGCATGAAAAAGCACTTAAATTTAATGGGAAATCTCAGTCACCACCTGCATATAGTTGGGTTATAGATTATAGTGATTCTCATCACATGAATTCTTCAAGTGAGTCTTTTATATCTCTAGGTTTGAGTTCTACTTCCAAAATTGAGGTTGGAGATTCTTCCTTTCTTTCTGCTAAGGGAAAAGGTGATATACACCTTGATGGTGGCAGTATCCAAGATGCACTATATGTTCCTAACATCACCACAAATTTGTTTTTTGTTTATCAAATTTGTCATTCTAGTCAAGGCTAAACAATGAGTTTTACACCACATGGGGAAGAAGTATGAACTTTTTTGGAGCCTCATTCACTTGTTGCTCAAGGTATCATTGATCATAGTTATAGACTATATCACTTTGAGGGTTTTGATGACACTTCCTCTATAGGGACATGATTGGTTTCTCATGTAAATTCAAAGAGTAAGCTTTGGCATGAGAGATTTGGACATCTCAATTACATATATTTGAAAGATTTGATCACTCATGGTATGGTTGATGGTATTCCTAGAGTTTATTTTCTTGGGGGATTTTATCATGGTTGTGCATTAGGGAAATAACACCAAGATCCAGTTCCTAAGAATTTTTCCAAGAGATATTCGTTACCACTTGAGCTTGTGCATAGTGACTTGATGGTTTTTCCTACCCCTTCTTTCAATGGAGCTAAGTATGCACTTAATTTTATTGATAATTTATTTAGGTGTACTTGGATTTATTTTCTCAAGTACAAAAGTGATGTTTTTCTACACTTAAAAGTCTTCAAAGCTTTGGTCGAGAAACAATCTTCTAGTTGCATAAAGAACTTTCGCACTGATAATCGGGGGTTTTCTTCAACAATAAGTTTTATGAATTTTTGGCAAGTCATGACATTATTCACTAGCATTATGTTTCTCATACTCCAAAACAGAATGGACTATTAGAACAGAAGAATCAAACTTTGAAGGAAATGGCTAGCTACATGATGCATTCTAGATATTTACCTCTTATCTACTGGGAAGAAGAAGTTAATTGTGCTAACTACATTTAGTATCACACACCACACAGAGCACTTGCGCATTTTACTCTAGAGGAAGCTTGGTCCAACATTAAGCCAGATGTGTCATTTTTTTGAATCTTTGGGAGCCATGCTTGGGCCTTTATGCCAAATAATAAAAGGAAAGCCTTGGATAAGAAGAGAAAACCCTTGATCTTTGTAGGGTATTTTGAGGACATGATAGCTTATCGTCATTTAGATCTTGATACTCATGAGGTTATTTTTTGAACACATGTTCAATTTTGATGAGCACTTCACACCTCATGATTCTTCATCTTCTTCTATACCTACTTCTTCTTGTTTATCTCATTTTTAGGAGGTTGATGAGGAGGTTATAAATGTTGACGAGGATCCTATTCCCACTGATGTTATCACTATGTCTGAGTGGGATCATACCACATTTTCTAAGGCAACACCTTTCATACTGGATCTTCCACCCACTAGGCATCATCACACACATTCTACAGGTTCTAGAATTTTGTGTAAAGTAGTTTCTGAGGATCCGTAGTCTTTTTCACAGGCTCATGGGATACAAGAGTGGGAAAATTCGATGGCAGCTGAGTATTCTTCTTTGATGAAGAATCATACTTGGGATTTGGTATCTCTTCCTAAAGGAAGAAAGATGCTTAGGTGTAAGTGGGTATCCATATACCGAACCAAATACGCAGCTGATGGGTTCATTAACAAGTATAAGGCTCATCTTGTTGCAAAGGGTTTTTCACAAGTTGAAGGTATTGATTACTCTGAAAATTTTGCACCCTTTTCCAAGATGGATTTTGTATGCCTTGTACTTTTTATTGCTGCATCACAAGGGTGGACCGTGTACTAGATGGATGTGAAGAGTTCCTTCTTACATGGAGATTTACAAGGGGAAATATACATAAAGCAACCTGCTAGATTTGTTTAGGATTCTTATCTTATTTGTTGACTCTGAAGGTCTCTCTATGGTCTTAAACAATCCCTGCGGGCTTGGTATGAGAAGATGGATTATTTTCTTCTATCTACTGGTTTTATCCATTAACACTCCGATCATACAGTATATCTCTAGCATGTCGGTTAGGATATTGTGATACTTGTCTTGTATGTTGATGATTTGTTACTTACTAAAAGCTCTTCTTCCCACATTCAAACTATTCAGAGGGCTCTTTCTACATAGTTTGACATGAAAAATCTTGGGTTATTGCATTATTTACTTGGTTTGCATATTTCTCAGATAGATTTAGGGATTCATTTGAGTCAGCAAAATTACACCCATGATCTTCTTTGGTGCTTTGATTATCTAGTTGTTAGGTATAGTTCTTTCCTTTATCTATGGTATTGACTAGATCTTTGATGACTAGTTCTTTCCTAAATCTATGGTCTTTACTAGTTCTTTGATGATTGATTCTTTCATTGATTTATGGATTGATATATGACTTTGACTGGTTCTTAGATTGATATTCCTTTCCGATATAAACAAGGAACATTATCATTGTATTTCATTGAGTTCCATAATAATATATGATATTGTTGCTCATTTGTTTTCATAGGTTTATGTAAAGTTATTCCGGAAAATTACTTTCATATTATTGAGCATGGTGTTTAATTAGCATCTGATATATTTGTGTCTTAGTACAATCTATTTATCATTCCTTTTAGCACCCTAAAGTGTCTTTATTTTCTCACGTACACTACTGTGACCACATTGATGTCGTAGGATACCCCGTGGAGGATGAATTTCCTTATTTGAGCTATGCCATTATCATAAAATCCTAGGAAGAGGTTGCAAAGTAGAGAGATGACTGGAGATAGAACCAACTGCAACTTCCAACACTCAGAATGAGGATTTACTAGTTTTAGAAAATTCCATTTTTCACCCTTTTCAACTTCAATCACCTTGTTCGTTCCTTTGGATGTTCTATGTACACATTGCCTTTGAAGATTTCGCCCACTGTGAGAATTTGGTTTTTATAGTAAGTGCTCATGTACAGACTTACTATTTTTGAAAAGTGGCTTTCCTGACCTTGGATTTTGATGGAGCCAAATTTTTATGATGGATTTTTTCTCTTTATCTTACATACAAATTTTTGGCTCAAACTGATCACTGAAATAATGGGAAATAAAATTTTATAAAATGAGGACATGAATTCGGGTTTTTCTCACCATAACAAATTGGGGCAATATATGTAAGTTCTATCACTTGGGTCTTCAAGGTGCTTTGGAGATGGGGAAGAACGCAAAAAATCCTACTTTAATCTGTGCACTGGTTTGTAAGATATGAATATTTTATCTTCACAGGATACAAAGTCAGCATGGAAAAATGTTTTCCTAGAGCATTTAAAAAATTACGCTTTTTATGGAAATATTCTTTCCATGATCATGGAAATGTGGAGGGATGAATCCAAGAGGAAAAATGGAAGTGGAGGATTCTGGAAATTGTTTTCTAGAGTTCTGGGTAGAAAGAAAGTAAAATGGGGGGAGAGAGAAAAATGGCTAAGCGCTAGGTATTATGAGTTGAGAGAGAGAGGGAAGGGGTAAAAAAAAAATTCCCCATTATCCCCTTGGAAAGGTACTAAGGGACACCAAAATTGTGTCTTAACCCCTAGCGGACAAGTTGTGGAAATGCACTTGCGGAGGCAGGGGCTGGAAAATGAGCAAGAAGTGCTTATAGAAACCTCCCAGAGTCATGTGGTGGGTCTAATAACTCCAAGGTGGGGGGGCAAAATTTCTTGTCCCCCATTTCCCCTTGGCAAGGGACAAAGGGACACCAAAATTGAGCATTAGCGCCATGCTGACATGTGGCACTGGAACAAATTTCTAACTTTGAGAGCATCCTTGAGAGAGAGATTGAAAATGAACTAGCCAAAGGTTTTTTGGGAAATTATGTATATTATTTTGATTTCAAACATAATTTTGAAAATAATGAGATGGGTCTTAAGGCATGCTTCTTCTTACAATCCCTTTAAAAATGACCTTCTTACTTGGAATCACCGAGTGTACCCACAAAAAATGAGCTCCCCTGAGAACCGATAAGGGCTTGTGAAAAATATGAATATTCCTTCATTTAGAGGATCCTGTTATATTTCCAATTAGTTCTTTTTTTCATATTATCTCCGTATGAAGCTCTCACAATCCTTCAAAGAAGATCAGGGACTTGTTGTGACTCCCTTCTCCTTTTTGATCGGGACCGTCAATTGTGCCTACGGAGAATGCTTTGTGGAAACAATGCATGGGTGTTGTGAAAACTCTGAGATTACCACCCTATAGGGAATTATCCATTGATATTTTTTGACCTCCAACTCGTTCCAGAGCTCCCGAAATCATCTCCCAATGCTCAGGTGTTTTTTCATAGTGTAAGCTCCTTTGGCCTCAAAAACCCTTTTTTGCTGAACTTGCTCCAAATTTACAAACTATTTCCTAAATAATCCTAAATAAATTGTATAATGATGAATTTGGGACTTCAAATCTACTTTGAATAATATGCACCAACTCTAGAAAGGCTAAAAATATCCATTTATAAGTTTTCCAAAAGATCCACCTTGAAAGACACTGTCTCCAAATAATCTTATGAACTTGTTTTCATCTCTTCAACACATGGGAAGGGTTAAGAAAACATCCATTAACATTACATGGATGGGGATAATACTGAAATAGGGTGAAATAACTTGGGGAAGTTCTCGCAAGGATTTTCACACAAACATTTTGACACTAGGGTCCGTTGTCATACTCAAAAATATGTGAGTTTCATGTTACACATTTGCATGAAAACAACTGGCTCTAGCTTAAGGACTTGTTATGGATCGAGCACGGTGAAGAAATAGCATGGAGGAATCCCATAATATCAATTCATTTTGTGGACTAGTTCCTTATCTATTAGGCTTATGGAGTCCTTTCTTCCAACATACACACACACACACACACACACAAACAAACACACAGAAGGGAAACACACCAAAAGTAGGAAACACAAAAAACATTAAAGGGGAATTATGTTATAGGGGAGAGGTATTTATAGAGGTAGGGAAGGGATGTACAAATACCTAGTAACGGGTTGGGAAAAGTACATGCCATCATGGACTAATGGAGTGACATGTGATCTTTGAAGCACAAAAAATACTATATGATCATACCATGCTCCGGTGAAATATTTGCATGGTTTGGGAAGAAGAATTTCATTCATGATTCCATCTTCATACTCATACTTCACCGAGAACATTCATGTGTCCAAAGAACACTTCGTTATCTTCTCAAAAATCTTACATCTTGAGACTTCCTCTTGGTGTCTTACGATCATGAGACAACATTTCTCCATGTCCTAGGGAGTGGGAAAATTGATCTTGTCATGGAAACATTCTTCATCTATGAATTGCAGGATGGAAACATCTATTAAATCAATGAGGCACTTAGAGGGAGTGAGAACAAACTAATTTTCTTCCCATTCAATAGCTTCTCTTGACATCTCACTTTTTTTCTATGAGAAAGTAATTTCCAAAATAGAGGTTACATCATTGAATCAGAGGCCTTCATCATTATTGAGCAAGTGTTACAGTATGAAGACATTGGGAAATACTGAGTGCACTGTGATTTTGAATTATTTCACAAGATTCATGCACATTCTCCCTTTATTGTTTGGAAATTTATTTTTCAATGTCCATCCACTCCACATTGGTTTCGGCATCATTCTCAATATTACATCCCTTGATTCATTCATAAAATAATTCTTCACCCTTAAGTGAATATTACAGCATGGATTCTTGTTCCGAATTGGTAGGCCATCCAGCCATGGTGAGAATGAGTTCACAAGACTCCTACAAATTTTCACCTTGTTTTGAACAACCTTATTTAGTACAACTCAACTCCCTAATTTTCTCACTATCATCCTCCACGGTGGATGTCTTCAAGGTAGGGAATATTCATCGTGGATTTAAGAATCTCATTCCTTATACATTCATGATATTCTTTGTAAAGTATGAAGGATAAATACATAATTTCACATTCACTCTCACTGGCTAAGGCATTGGGGAAGACATCCATCTACTCCATATCAACATCAAACCTTGGTGTATCAAAATGAGAATCACGAATTAACTCATACCTATCATTTCCACAGCCCGAGTTAGGATCTTGAGACTGAGTTGAGGTTCTTCAGTTTCTTCTGCATCCTTCAATATTTCTTTCACGTTTAAATCTTCCAAGTTTACCATTTATGCATCTTCATCCTCATTGGAAGAATCATTGCATTGTGCCTACGGGAGATGGTTGCAATTTTTATCTACACATGGCCAAACTTCATTTGAAACATCCTCTTTCACCTCCAATATGCTTCTAGTCATCTGAGTCTCACCTTCTTACAAGTACGGGCATACTTGATTCTTAACTTTTCCTGAAAAGGAGAGGAGATCCATGCTTCCTAAGAAAGGCACTCCTTCAAGCTCAAAATCCATTTCATCATCCTCTTGATGGGAAGGATAAAACCATGTTGGGGTAGCAATATGGGAAGAATTTTCAAATTTATCTTGATCATTCATTATTGAATCCTCTTTCTCATATGGAAAATGAAAGGCTTTGTACTCACCATGATGATCAACATTATGATCCTTGGGTGAGAGTGATGGAGTCAATTCCCCAAAGAGGCTATGCTCAAATTTCTCATCCTCCTCAACTTTGGAAAATAAATTTTCCTCTTCCATTTGTCCATCCATAATTATATCGAAAAGAGAGTTTGATTCATCAACTATCTCCATTCCATCATCAATTGAAAGATCAAAATTTGAAAGGATATTATCCATGATTACCTCGAACTCATCATCTTGAGTCTGGGATGCAGGAAAAACTTCTTGTACTTATTCATTGTTTATGGAGTATTTGGAAATCATTGGATCTTATATTGTGCTTCACTAGAATTTATTGTTACATCAACGGGTTGTGTTTCGAGCTAGAATGAATTGATGAATTGAGATTCAACTGTCATATCCTCTACATCATATTCTACCATGTCAATTGGATTCTCATGAGGAGGTTCAAGGATGTGATCATCTTCAAAAGCATCCAAGAATCTTCTAGGGACAAACACCTTGTACTATGGATGATCATTATAATATTCATGAGTTTCTTTATCCTCGACAATGTGAAGTGCTTCAAGGTGTCATACCTTCTTTACAAAGCTAAAGGATACCTCCAAATTTCATTATAGGTTTCGGGGTCAAAATTTCCTTTTATTTTTCTCAAAAGTCTTTTCCTATATTCTCTTTTTAAAATTTCCATTTCTTCATCACCATAAGACAATAAGTCATCTAGAGGAAGGGATATGAAAGAAAATGCTCTGATATTGTTAGTGAGTTGTGTGTAGTTGAAAAAATTACCCTTAGTGGATTTTACACCATCATGTCCTTCAACATCCTCCATATTGCTGATTTGATTCTCATTAGAAGGTTCAAGGATAATACGTTCCTCCGAAGCATCTAAGAATCTTATAGGTACGAACACCTTGTAGTACATACATTCATCGGGATCTTCCTTCATAGGACAAATCTTCTCTTCTTCTTATTTGCTATGAAGTACCTCAAGTTATTCGTACATTTCTTTCAAGGCCTCAACATATTTCAAAATTTAGAGGAATATTTGAGGGTTAGAATCTCCTTATACAATGTTCATGATTCTTTACACATACTTAATCTTCAAGGTGTTCATTTCTATATGCAAGGAAATCATCCTCGGGGAGACAGATGAAATACATGGCCCCAAGCTTTTCATTTAGCTATGCGAGATTGAAATTATTACCTTCAACATATTCTTGGTCTTTGTGGGCTTCACACAACATATTGTATCTTCTTTACATCTTTTTCAATAGTTGCATACCTTCTTCTTTATCGGCAAGTCCTATTTTTTTTCCTTTTTCTAATTGCAAGTTATTGCTTAAATTAAAAGACCCTTTTACCATTATTGATTTCTCCTCTTTGCAAGAACTGGTCCAGAACCATGGTTCATCAACAATTTGCATTTCTTGACAGTCGTCTTCTTTTTCTTCACTATCACTCATTGGTACTTCTCTCCAATCTGGAAAATTTCTTCATTATCTTTTGGGAAATGAACATGACATGGATTCATTCCTTGACAGAGTCTCCTTCAAGAATGTTTCTCTTTAAAATATTTTTTCGGTTTTTTTAATATATATTTTTTGTATTTTTTTGGGTAGAGATATTTTTTTGGTGCACTTGGGAAAATATCTCCCCAATAGAGTCACCAAAAATTGTTGGTGAGAAAATTTGTTGGTTGGGAAAATTATGTCTCCACCAATATTCACGAGGCTACGCCCCACTGCATTTAATGGTTCATCTACCATTATTAAATGTAACAAATATAATCCTACCTAAATGTTTTGGGTTGGCCAAATAGTCCAGGGCTCACATAGGGACACTCCAATGCACATGTGGTAAAGTTCTTACATGGGGTACAAGGGATGAAATCACAACAATGACGGGTGAAGGAGAGAAATCAGGAAAGGAAGGTTATTGTTGTGAGTAGGAGAATTACATATATTTCACACCCATTAACAATAGTAGTTCAACATTAAATAAAGATGAAAGAAAAAAATGAAAGCTATCTAGTGACATGGACAAACCTAGACAACCAAGTTCTTAGATTCATCTATCAAGATATAAAGTTCTTACTAGATCATTATGCTTGTAAAGTGCACAAAAGAGGAGAACTAGAGGAATACAAGAAAATGAGAATGGAAGAAAGTGGCTTTTATTCATGTGCATCAGTGATACAAAGATCAACAACATACACAATCCACTATTTCTACAAAGAACTAAATTTTCCGGATCTAATTTTCAACCTCTTTTGAATGGAGAAGCCATCCAAATTTATAACAATGTGAATTTACCTCTCATCTTCCCTCACATGACTCTTCACGTTCATATTCCACTTGTGACTTTTAATTTTCCATTAGAAAAGACAAACTAAGTATTTCTCTTATAATTTTGAGAAAATAATTTTACAATTTTGAAAATATGTCATAAGTGAATAGGACAAAATACAATGATGAATCCCAATGAAGAATTAGAAAGGAGAGAGAAGGAACGAGGAAGAAGAGAGGAGAAATAGAAAGGAAGAAGATAGGAGATGAAGGAAATCTACTCCTTGTGAATCGATTCAATTGAATGTCTTGATGCAATCATGAACATTGAGTGAAGAACACTGACACTCCATACTGAAAGAATCCTCCTCCTAAATGGGGAAAATTGAAATCTCGATATATTTTGCATCATGAGAAACCTCCCTTCGAATGATCAACAACTGCATCCCATCAGGCACATTGAGTGAATAAGTGAGAAGAATTTGATCAATAGACTACTATAGATAATGAAGAATACCCCCAAAATACTTTTTCAAACCAATGAGAAGATACCACTCCTTTGTAATTGATCATGCATATGAAAAAATACTTGGGAGAACTTACTCGCACTATGCAACGATGATGTTACCTATTGGAGCATCCTCAAGGGCTCATTGTGGAATTGGTTCTTAATCACCACAGAGAAACTATAATCTTTGGGAGGTCATTCTTGGGCACTTGGATGATTTACAATGAACTACTCCCTCTTGACGGATATTTCTTGTCTTGAGAGATTCAACCCAACTTGCTCACCTATCCCACCGAGTTTAACTGATTTGAATCACTTTGAATAGCTTACTGAGCTCACTCATCTCACTCACCTAGGGAGGGCAGATGCCTCCGGATTGATTGGAGATTTAAAATGATGATCTCTAGAAAGCTCTCAAAACTTTTTAAATATCCTATTGGAATGCATGATGATTCTCTTTTTCAACTAATGCAACCTATAGTGTCCTTATTTTCTCATGTAAACTACTGTGACCACAATCATCTCTTGAGATACCCCATGTGTGATGAATTTCCTCATTTCCGTTAGCCACTATCGCACACCCCTGGGAAGATGTTGTAAATTAGAGACATGACAAGAGATAGAACCAAATGAAACTTCCAACACTCAGAATGAGGATTTACTATTTTCATAAAATTCCATTTTCAGGCCTTTTCAAATTCGACCACCTTGTTCATTCCTCTGGATTTTCTCTATACACACTACCTTTGAATAATTTTCTCAATGTGAGAATTTTATATTTATAGTAAGTGCTCATGTAGAGACTTAATATTTTTGTAAAGTGGATTTTTCCAACCTCATATTTTTTCTGAAACCAACTTTTTGTGATGGTTTTTTCTCTTTATCTCACATACAAAATTTTAGCTCAAATCGATCTCTGAAACAATGGGAAATAAAATTTTATAAAATAAGGGCATGAAGTTGGGGTTTTCTCACCGTAAAAAATTGGGGTTGTGAATGTAATTTTTATCACTTGGGTCTTCAAGGAACCTTTAAATGGTGAAGAATGTAAAAAATCCCACTTCAATTTGTGCAATGGTTTGCATGATATGAATATTTTCTCTTCGCAGGCTACAAAGTTAACTTAGAAAAATATGTGTCTAGAGCCTTTTAAAAATTACAATTTTATGGAAATATTATTTCCATAATCATGAAGAAATGTGGAGGGATGAATCAAGAGGAAAGTGAGGTGGAAGATTCTGGAAAAAGTTGCTAGAGTTCCGGGTAGAAATGAAGCAAAATGGGCGGAGCAAAAAATGGCTAAGTGTTGGGTTTTATGATTTGAGAGAGAGAGAGAGAAGATGGGAATTTTTTTCCCCTTTTCCCCTTAGAAATCAAATAAGGTACATGAAAATTTCACCTTATCCCCTAGGTTACAAGTGGTGGACATGCACTGGCGGAGGCAGGGGTTGGAAAATGAGCAAACAGTGCTTACGAAGACCTCTTAGGGTCTGTGGTCAGTTAAGGTCTCCAAGTTAGGGGGAACACAATTTATTTCCCCCCATGTCCCCTTGTAAATTGAAAAAGGGACACAAAGTTGTGCATTAGTTCCATGTTGACATGTGGCACTAGAAAACATTTTAAACTACGAGAGTGTCCTTGAGAGAGAGATTGAAAACAAAGTTTTCAGAGTTCCCAAAGGTCTTTTTGGTAACTTCCTTATATGATTTTGATGAAAACATTAATTGAGCAGAATTAGATGTTCTAAAGGTCTGTTTTCCTATACATACACACAGACCCACCAATTTTAACTTATCATTGAATCTAGAGTATGCCCGCCAAAAATGCGCTCCCCGCGAAGCTCCAAGGGCTTGTGCACATATCAATGTTCCATCTTGTCGAGGCTCCTATTTTTTTTTTATATTTACTGCGTTCTGTTGA